>JAJEJH010000133.1:528341-626901 GCA_026122585.1 Anacardium occidentale
ATTTTTATTAAAATAACAAAATTACTTTTTTGATTGTAAAAATTTAATTATTAATAGTTAAATTTAATTATTAACTTTGATCAATAGATAAATATTTAAATTTTTAGAATTTAATGATTAAAAATTTGTCTTTGAGTGAAACCTTATATAAAAATATGTCCTTTGACCTTTTATTAATTTGAGTACAAATTTTACTCATAGTATCAAATTTACTTTTTAATACCATTCATTCAAATTCTCAAATTGTCGTTGAAACTGTAGTTTTGATAGCTTGCCATCATAGACAAAAATTCAATTATTCAAATGTTTATACAAACTTCAATTCAAAATTAATTTATGTTGAATTTAAAAGTGTAATATGATATTATGAACATAAGGGTAATGTATAATTTTGTCAATATAAGGTTTTATAGATATTTTATGGCCAAAGGACTTATTCCCACCCATAGTTTGAGGCGGGGACTAAGTGTTACTCTTAAAGTTTTAAAAACCTAGTTTCTCACTCTCTAACCAAATTTAATATCAAATATATTAGTAACAGTAATAGTTTAGGGGTATTTTTGTCCTTTTAAGATTAACATTTTAAAAAATAATAAAATAAATTTTATATAAATAAAAAATATAAAAACTTTAAAGCAATCACTGTCGTTGATACTGCCAACGGTGGCCACTAATAAAGGAACCAGGTGGCCTTCGATAAAGGAACCAAGTGGCCTTTTCTGGCCACCTGATTCTAGGGGAGCCCAGATCTGGCCTTCCTGTTCAGTGAAGGCGGTCAGCTCTGATCGCCTTCAGTTTAGGTGAAGGTGGCCAGATTCGACCACCTCCGCAAAAAATAAGCCAGAAACGATTGGAAAAGACCGTCCTTGGTCCTACCAGTCATTTTTGGCTTTTCTTTTTGACGGAGGTTGCCAAATTTGGCCGCTTCCACCTAAACTGATATAGCCGCCTCCACTTAATAGGGAGGCCAGATTTGATCATCTGGTTCCTTTATCGGTGGCCACCGCCACAGGCATCAGCGACGGTGGCTACTTTAAAATTTTTTTATATTTTTTAAAAATTTTTAAAAATATTTTCATAATTTTATTATAAATTTTTTATTTTTAAAAGGGTATTTTAGTAATTTTAGTATAAAAATTATAAAAAATATTTTCAAGGATAGAAAATTTAGTTTTTGAAACCTTGAGAGTGACACTTTGTCCCCACCTCAAACTATGGGTGGAAAAAAGTCATTTGGCCATATTTTATCATATGTTATATTATTATTTTTTTAATGTAGGGGTGAATTAATATTTTATATAGGGTGTAGCTATATTTTAATATATGGGGTTATACAAAATTTTTCATATAGAGTACATTGGTATTTTATCAGACAATAATATGTAGTCTCAATAGGGCATTTATATAATTATAGTATATATTGTAATTTTACAAAATTGAAAATTGTACTGTGCAATAGTTTAAATTAATATTTATCAAATATTATATTCTCAAAATTATAAAATTTAAACCTTAAACTTTTCATTATAATCATAATTTATAAATCATAAATCCTAAACCGTAATTTAAAATATGAAGAAAACATGTAAACAGTAAAACTTAAATTTAAACTCTAAACATTAAATTTTAAACTTTTATTATAATTATATTTCATAAATCTTAAATCCTAAACCATAAACAAAACCTAAAGCAAATATGTGAACCCTGAATCATAGTATTTATCCAAATATTATAAACCTGAAACCTCTCATTAACTGAAAACCACCTACAGCCCCCAATTTTGCGCTTTTTTGAGGAAAAAATGTGTACTCCCTCCAACTCTCAAAAGTGATTGAAAGACCCTATCCCCGTTTTTTCCCAAGTTGTATGACTTGTGACTTTATTGGAAATCGCTCAAATCGGTGGAACCACCTCCAATTGACAATTTTCCATTACCAAATTAACACCACCATATTATAAATTCATTTTAACATTATTTCATGAAAGAATTTTATCTAAAATGAGCAAGATTCAATGATTATATGAATGTTTTTATCGACATTTCAGTCAAGATTCCAACACCAAATAACGCCCCAACTTTTAATTAAAAGGTTTCAATCTAAGTGCTATCAAGTAAGAAATTTCAATACCATCATAAAAAAAACACCGTTGTTTACCAAATATTGTTTGTTACTTTCGGTTTACGGGGTGGTTTCTTGCAAATTTTCTGGATTCAAGGGATTTTGTGTAGCATCCCAGGTTTTTCTAGAAAAGCCCTTAGGGATAGAGTTCTAAGATTAGAAATAAGTCTAAGAATAGGGTGGGGGTCTTGAGGAGTTCAGGGGTGAGATAGTAGTTTTCCAGAGTCGAGTGGCCTTCGTATGATGCCTTTAGGGAGGTTTTAATCATGCGAAGCGCGGGAAATAGATTTTTATTCATTTTCCCTGGTGCACTCCCGTGCACAGTGCCCTGCACGCCCGTGCAGGTGGGTAGGAGGAGAGAGAGATGGGAGATTTATTAGATTTCTCACCCGTAGTTTCCCTTTTTCAGCTCAGTTTCTTTGTTCTCAGCAGCTCCCAGCCCTAGATCAGATTTCCAGCTTCCAGTAGCTCTCCATCCAGTTAGAGAGATCAGAGATTAGCTTGAGAGATAGTTTCTAGCAGCCATGGCGAGAGGTAAGTGTTTCTTACTATCTCTTTCAGTTTCCCAGCTTGTTTGATGATGATTGGAAACGTGTGTTTCCATTTCCAGCTTGAGATGCTATGTTGCATGTGTATATGATGATGAGATGATGATTATATGTTGATTGAGATGCTTATTTTCCACCCAAAATGCATGCTTGCTCTGCTTATGTGTGTTAGTGAGAGAAATGGTAGATTTTCATGGTGGATTCAGTAGGAATTGATGGATGATGAAATTGATGCATGCTATGTGTATATTGTAGTGCCATTTATGCATGTTTCCAGTTAATTTTAGTTTGGTTGAGAAATGTGTGTGTTTGGATGGATTTCTAGCTTGGTCCAGGTGGGTGCTCGTGTTGCAGAGCCGGACACACGCCCGTGTGCCCGTAGACACACGCCCGTGTGCCCTGGATTCTGCAAGGGCACGCCCGTGTGCACCTCGTGCACACGGCCAGGATTGCAGCTGCACGACCGTGTGTTCTGAGGGACACGGCCGTGTGCCAGCTTTTTCAGTAGAAATACGCAGCGATTCCAGAGGAAAGCACGACCAGACACTCGACCGGGGCACGGTCCCGTGTGTCTGGGCACACGCCCGTGTGCTTTGCTTGGCACGACCGTGTGTCTCTCCTGCACGACCGTGTGCTTGGCCCACACGCCCGTGCGTCCGCCAGATTTTCCAGAAAAAGGCAGAATTTGACTTTTACAGGTTTGGTAATCCATCCAAGGGCTAAATGACATCAGATAACAGTAAATCCAGATAAGAATGTAGCATGTGCATAGCATGACACAGCATGTAGCCTGAATGAGGATCCAGGGATCCGAATTCCGTAGATTTCAGCAGTCAGAAACCCAATGTATGGGTTTCAGTTTTGGGGTGAACTCGAGGGGGCATCTGTAGGACCCAACATTCTGACACCAGTCAGTCTGCTCAGCAGCATATCAGATTCAGCTTTCTAGCCAGTAGCTAGAATATTCAGCCCACTTGGCCAGGATGCCGAATCCCTGTGTTCATCAGCCTGATCAGCACAGCAGGTACCTTGGGGTACAATCAGATAAATTCAGATGCATGCATCATCATACAGTTTCAGTTTCCAGTTCAGCATGACATGACATCCTCATCATGGCATGGCTAATTAATAATCAGATAATCAGTAACCAGTAATCAGATAACAGAATAATCAGTTTCAGCGCCAGCAAGCGACTAGATGTATGGATAGGGCCGAGGCCAAGATTCAGTGTGTGTTTGTGTGTGCTTGTTGCTTGCTTGGGCGGGGGAAGTAAGGAATGCTTACTGGGTGATCTTTATCACTCATCCCTTTCTTTCTTCCTTCCTTTTCAGGTTAGTTTGCTGCTGACGAGGAGCGGGTGGACCGAGGCTTGCGAGAGGGGACCCCACACACACTTTCCAGATGTATTTTTATTTCAGTTGGCCTGTGTGGTCTTGTATGTACTTCATGTATATTTCCAGAACAGTAATATATAGTTATGGAAGCCAGTATGGGCTCATTGTATATTTCAGTTTTAGTTATTTTCCAGCTTCCGCATGTGTTCAGATTGTACAGTAGCAGCAGTAGGGTTTTCTTTTTCGTAGGATTCCCATCTCGGGTACCCAATTTCTAGTTTATTAAATAAAAGAGTTTTATTGTTCAGCAGTAGGGGTACTCGGGGCGACGGGTCCTACATTTTGCAAATTCAAAAATTTTGAAAAAAAATTCCCAAATTTGTTTTGCATGGAGATTTTTATCAAAATAATTGTGATAATTATATTTATTTTGGATCTAGAAACTTGATTAATTTTATTTGAGTACTTTAAGTTTAGATTATTTAATAAATTTTCCTATAAATAGGCTTTTAAACAATAAATACCCCGTCATACATTATAATAAAATTTAAAGGGGTAAAATCAAATGAACTGCTCTTCACTTACAATTTTCACCGAAAGGAAAAATAATTGCATCGTAAAAGCAGTTTTTATTTATTGAAGCAGATACTTATCATCTCATAATAAAGATAGACACGTGGTGGTAAAGAGGTAGCGTGAGCAAAGCATTAACATGGCTAGTTTCAACGCCCACTGAGGGAGAAAAAGACAGGGAGGAGAGATTCCTTAATTGGTTATCTTCATCTTCCTGGGCAGCCCGAGGATAAAGGGACTTGGCTCACATTTCAAGGAACACTCTTCTATTTCTAATCCATTTCTTTACCGTCTCTTCAACCTCCACGACTCAACGACTCAACAACTATGGCCTGTTCTCACCTTTTTTCCGCTGTCTTTTTGTTGCTTCTTGGAGCCCTCTCTGCCCAGGTGCTTTTTCTATTACAATCTTTTATCGATTTTCTTTCTTTTTATGTTTCTATTTTTTCTTTGATCGCTGTTTATACCCCATACCTTGTCCGATCGATTTATTCCTAAAGTTATTATTAGTTTAGATTCAATTAATTTATAATAAACGATCATTAATGATATTTTCTTTTCACAGTTGATATAAAGTATAAGAGCTTCTAGTAAAAAAAAAAAAAAAAATGATGTAAGAGGAATAAAAAATAAGAAGCAGAGAAAGCAAGTTAGCATATTTGATCTAGTTGTAATTTATATAGTCACTATTAGAACAAACCATGAAATTTATATGTGCAAAAATTTGAGATTTGTACAATTAATGTTACTATCTTGGTTGCTGATGGCGGTGTAGCTTCTCATAAGTTCTCTAACAACTAAACTGATTATAAGATTAAATTTCGTGGTAAAATTGTGTTAAATCATATGTTTTGTGCCAGTTCTGGATACCCTCTCGTTAGTTATAATGATCAAACTTCTTGCATTACTATAATTTTTATATAAAACAAGAAAAATATTTATTATAAAGAACTTCTCTGAATTCTGGAAAATCTTCTTATATTACTATGTTTTAAGTTTTAAAGGTCATTGTTTGAAAATTGGAGTTCTGTTTTTTGTTATCAGGCTTTCGGGGAGAGAACAGTTCAGCAGCTCAAGCTTAACTCGCACATTCTTCAGGTAATCTAAAGCACATATTAATGAAAAAAGAGCATGCTTTCTTTTTTTCTTCTTTTTGTTTATTTACAATTTATTAAAATATGGGTCTCATCATGTTCATACAGGATTCAATCATCAAGCATGTAAATGAAAATCCCAAGGCAGGATGGGAAGCTGCTAGAAATCCTAGATTTTCTAATTATACCGTGAGTTTCAAACTGGAGGTCTTGTTTGTGATAAATTTTAAAGGATAAAATTATGAAATATCTTTCTTGGTCCATAGGTTGGTGAGTTTAAGTACCTTCTTGGAGCCAAACCAACACCCAAAAAGGAACTTTTGAGTATACCTGTTGTAACTCATGAAAAATCCTTAAAATTGCCAAAGAGCTTCGATGCAAGAACCGCATGGTCACAATGTAACAGCATTGGAAGAATTCTAGGTTAGTTAATTACATGCTTTTGTCTTTTTACCTCTTGATATTTTGAAACTATTTTCAATATGGCTCTGATGCTTTCCATTTTATGTGTCAAATGCTGGAATATTTCATTTTGCAGATCAGGTAATACTGTTTCCTATATCTATAACTGAATAGTTGGTATAATGTCTCACACGTTTTGGGTCTTGGTGCTTAACGGTCATTGTACTTTTTGTTGGCCTTTTGGTGTAATAGTGTTTTCCTGTGTCTACATGTGAATCAATTTTATAAATTATTTGCTGTTTTGGGGATTCAGGGTCATTGTGGCTCTTGTTGGGCTTTTGGTGCTGTTGAATCACTGTCTGATCGTTTCTGCATCCATTTTGGCATGGTAATTGAAACTTCTTCTGAGCAACTTGACAATATTTTTTTTCCTTGGGGATGTTTGTATGTTTGTTATTAATGACACGCTCACCATCTATTTTATGGCAGAACATATCTCTTTCTGTCAATGATCTTTTAGCATGCTGTGGCTTTTTGTGTGGAAGTGGTTGTGACGGGGGCTATCCTATTTATGCTTGGCGATACTTTCTCCACCATGGTGTTGTCACTGAGGAGGTATTAATTTCTTGTTTTTGCAATTTTTATTTGTATCATTATTTTCCATAGGTCATGTCATATTGTTTCATAATCTCATGACTAATGTTTTGTGTTGAGGAGTATTACTTTCTATTCACTAGTTCTAATTTATGGCTGATATGTAAAAAAACTTACAAAATTTCTTCGTGGCAGTGTGATCCATACTTCGATGATATTGGCTGTTCTCACCCTGGTTGTGAGCCTGCATATCCTACGCCAAAGTGTGTGAGGAAGTGTGTCAATAAGAACCAGCTCTGGAGGGACTCAAAGCGCTACAGTGTTAGTGCATATAGAATCAGCTCTAATCCACACAATATCATGGCAGAAGTTTATAAGAATGGGCCTGTTGAGGTTTCCTTCACAGTTTATGAGGTAAAACCATTACTTGCTCTATACTCCTGTGGCTGAACTTGCATCAATGTTTGTGGACATGAATTTTATCATGGTCTGATTCACTTCCTGTATGTAGCTGAATATTGATAATTTATGAACCAATATCGATCTACTTCCTGTTGTTCTCTCTTTTCATTTGTCTCTTATTTTGTACCATGAGAGATGCTCCATTACTATAAGTTAGTAGTATATTTTAAACCAGACTCAATGTCTTTAAAAAAAAATATGTTATTGGATTATAACAGCGTTTTTGATCGTTTTGCCAGGATTTTGCTCATTACAAGTCTGGCGTTTACAAACACGTAACTGGTGATGTTATGGGAGGTCATGCAGTTAAGCTAATTGGGTGGGGAACTAGTGATGATGGAGAGGATTACTGGGTATGTTGACATTTTCCGATCATGTATTTTAAAAATTTTGTGCCCTACATTACTACTTACTGAGATGATGTATTGATCAAATACTCTGTGTTGCAGCTTCTTGCCAATCAGTGGAATAGAGGATGGGGCGACGTATGTATTCATTAAATAACTTTCCATATTAAATAACTAATTGACTGCACGAAGATTCTGTCTTTTCAGTCCTTAAATTTCTGTTTATGTTCGTGTGACAGGATGGTTACTTTAAGATCACAAGAGGAACAAATGAGTGTGGCATTGAAGAGGATGTGGTTGCTGGTCTGCCATCATCCAAAAATCTTGTGAGAGAAGTCGTCAGCCTGGAGGATATTACTGGGGATGCTTCAATTTGATCGCAGATTGTTGTATTATCATATCAAATTCCCTAATTCATGCATCCAAATTTATGTTCTGGTGGATAAACTGTCTGTCTATGCATGACTTAGCTTAGTGGCATCTCTCCACAATTAAATGCGCAAATCATAGTTAAATGGTGTTGTATTTTATAATGGAAACTACATACTTTTTATAGTTTTCAACTCGTTATAAGTCAATGTGCCTCATTTCATGTTGTTCTGATAGGCTCATCCTTTTATTTTCTCGAGTTCAAGTTTAATTCATTCAAATTGGTAATGAGTTTGACAGAAAAAAACTTTCCAGCAAGGAAGAAATTCGAACTTGGAATCAAGTTCCGCCTAACTCAGATTCTGTACCACCCGCTATTTTGGTTATGCCTAGCCCTGTTGAGTGCGAGGGAGTTCAACGGCCGCGACTATGTCACGACCCATGGGCCTAGTTTATAGCCCATTCACACTTCGAGGCAAGTGGAATAAAAGACCTGCCAATAACTCTACCGACCAGAGAGTCCAACCGAATCAATATTATATTCCCATGTGTTGTCCAGCTTATTTTACAATTCATGCAGAAGAAGGAATATTTTCCTCTTGCCTATGGTCTGGCTTGGGTGGCGTTCCAACGCAAGTATATAATCCATTGAAGCCAACAAAAAAAACCAGAGTAATGAAGCACGAGGAACTAAAGAAATAAAAACGCAGAACACGTGGGTAAAGCACTGCCATTATTTTTACATTATCAAGCTCCAAAATCCAAAAACATAAGGCCCACAGTTATCTGGGGAGGTCAACTTCCTTGCTCTTGAAATAAGACTGCCTTGCCCTTAAAAAATCTCGTAAATATTAAATAAGGCCAAAAGACTTAGTCCCACCCAAAGTTTCTCTAACTGAAAAAATTTACTTATTAATTTTACAAAAACTAAATACTTACGTTTAATCAAAATCAATAGTTAAATATAACGATAACTGTTAAATATTAATTATTAAAGAAACATTTTCATTGTTTTGAATAACCAAATTTAAAAATAATAAATGATAAAATTATTTTTATAAAAATAATTAAAATAATAAAAAAAATTAAAATTTTGATAAAATTCATAAAAAATTTTAAAACGTCCACCACAACTAACAACATCTCTAATGGCAATAGTGGTAAAAAAGCCTAACTAGATGATTAGAATTAACTATCTGATTCGATAAACAATTAGATTTAACTGTCAAAGATTTGATGAAAATAGTTAAATCTGATAGTCTCCATTATCAGATATGATTGAAAATGATATATATGCCTGAAACTAATCATTTTTTATCATCTAAATGACTAGATCTGATTGTTAATCAAATTAAATGATCATTTTTAATCATTTAGGTTTTTGGTGACTATTGCTATGAGATATGGTGATTTTTTTTTAAATATTTTTTATTAGTTTTATCAATTTTTTATTAATTTATTAATATTATTTTGTGTTAAAATTTTGTTTAATATGATTGAAGGTACTTTGGTTATTTTATAAAAAATGTTAATAAATTTGGAAGAAATTAGTTGAGGGTGGACTAAGTGTTTTGGCCTTAAAATAATTGTCGACATGATAAAGACATAGCTGTCGAAGCAGGGTGACAATGTCAATTGAAGCACGTCACATGAGAAACCACCGGATTCTAAGCAATGTTCAACTTTTTGCCAGATCCGTACTAATTTGGATGCCACGTTCCTTGTCGCTTTTTCTGTAAAGCTGATGCGCTTGAGAATTCTTTTACCTGCGCTCCAAGCAGACCCCAAAAGCAAGTAGCCACTGTAGTATGCGGACGCTATTTTAAAATAACAGACAAATCAAGTATAAAATGCAAGCAGAAATCTTCGCAACGCACGCCTTTCACGATGTTCTGTCCGGAGTCCCACTTAAAACAAACCAATCTAAAACCCTCGGCCCACAGCTCAGTTTCTGCCACATGCACAATAAATATTCAATCCTATCTTTACCCGAGTCTTGTTGATTGGCTGAGTTGTTTCTATTTTACTTTTTATCACTTGCTTTCTCCTTGACTCCCTTTTTCCTGTTATCCAGCTGTGTAATAATTTCTAAGAGAAGCATTGTTGCGTCGCATTCAAGTAACAAGCTTTAGAACTGAATGGTTTAGTAGTTGGAATCTTGTTTTAGTGGGAGATAAATATAGTAACTTTTTGGGAGTTTGTGGGTTTAATTCTGAATGCTCGTAGTGGAAGTGTAAAATTAAGAGAGAAATGTCGATAGCTAAAGAGCCAGAGCAGGTGATGAAGATGAGAGGAGGATCAGTTTTGGGCAAAGGAACCATTCTCAAGAGCGATCATTTCCCTGGTTGCCAAAACAAACGCTTAACTCCTCAGATCGATGGTGCTCCGAATTACCGTCAGGTTTCTACCCTCCCCATTTATTTAATATTTGAATTATTAATAATTAGTGTTAATAGTTTTTGCAGTTCTTTGTATGATTGCAAATATCTGCGTTTGCATCTCATGTTTTTCTATTACGTTTTTGCGGAATGCTTTAACTGGAATGATACGACGCTTAACTGATTTTCCTACTTTGTTTAATTTTTTTGTAGTTGGTTTAATATTAAACCGGTTAAACGGTTTCTATGTAATATATTACTTTATTTCTGTATTTAATTATTAATCTAATCAAGTTAGTAAATATCTTCTTGATTGGTTAATGTAACAGGGTGCGTCCTTGGTTATTCTCTTTTTAAACCAGAAAAATATACTTATGCCGTATTTGATATTATCGAATTAGATCTCTGGAATTGAAGATGTTACTTGAATTCCATCCAATTTCAGTTTTATAGCTCAACACTGTGGCAGGTGCAGCCTGAGATTAACGTTAACATTCAGTTTGAAGTACTGGGATTTGCAAGCCTTTTTATGATACACTCTGAAAGCTTTATGTTCCATTATTTAATCTGCATTGTGGTCTATGATTTTCCTTTTGTAGGCCTTTTTGATGTGGATGCTTCTCATGCTTGATTAGTTGTATGCTGTATCACTTGAGACTATTGATCGTTTTCATGAAGAAATAAATTCTCGTGCATAGTTGTATGTTATTTATGTGACTCGATTATTGTTACTGTAGGCTGACTCATTACGTGTTCATGGTGTTGCAATTCCAACAATCAAAGGAATTCAAAATGTTCTCAAGCATATCGAAGCCCAGAAAGATGGAAAGAAAGTGCATGTTCTTTGGATTAGCCTTCGTGAGGAACCGGTAAAACTATTTGTTGCAATATGTACATGGTCATAGAATTATGATTTAGTTGAATTTTGAACTCTGCATGACTTTGATAATATGTGATAATCATTTAAAAGGGTGTGTGTGTGTGTGTGTGTGTATTCAGATCACATGGAAAATTAGTTTGTGAACCATCAATAAAAGTTACTTCAGAGCTTTTGCTTTTGAAAATCATATAAACTTCTGAAGGTAAAACCAATTTAACAACTCGTTCTGTGATGTCACTAGTTACTTGTGAGAAATCAAATTATTTTCTCTGATGCATACCTGTTGTTGTTAACGTTTCCCTTAAGCACTATCACTGGCAAATTTTATTGATTTTATTGACCATGATAGACATATGATAACCAATAATTTCACTGATCATTAATATATTGATGTTTCATTAATACAAAGTTATGTTCTTGAAACAGGTAGTGTATATTAATGGACATCCCTATGTTTTGCGTGAGGCAGAGAGACCCTTTTCTAATCTTGAGTATACGGTATGTAATTCTAAGGAAATTTAACCTTCACATATTTACATAACATTTTTTTAATCTATACTTTTACATAAATTAGCATTCTAGCACCTATAAATTGGCATATTTTTGCTTCTTTGGTGACTTTGTGATATTAATATAAGAAAAGATTTTTTCCTGGGTTGGACAACTCAACCAAGATAAAATAAAGCATGGCATGATTTCTTTCATATGGTATAATATATTGAACTACTGTATGTGCTTGGAAACTTTGACCTTGGTGTGCTATTTTATATTGATAAATTATGGTATGATGGGACTTTTATGAATATGTAAAGGTTGTGTTATTTGGGAAGATTTAGGGGATTGTGTTATGGAACATGAGTATAGCTAACATTATATTGCCTGCATAAATGTGCACAGACTTACAAGCAAACACAAGTACTAAGAACCATTAGTGAATATCATAGCTTACATTTCTCGCAATTTGGTTGTGTCTTTTTGTTTTGAATCAGGGAATCAATCGGGCTAGGGTTGAGCAAATGGAAGCTCGATTGAAAGAAGATATCCTGGTAGAAGCTACAAGGTTCTCTCTTTGTTCCATTGATGTCTTAGTCTGTTCCCTCATGAGTACTCATAAATGTCTTTCACATCATTTACTCGTGCTTTACATGATCACAAATTTTTTTGAACATCTGATGTAACAGATATGGAAATAAGATCCTTGTCACTGATGAACTGCCAGATGGTCAGATGGTGGACCAATGGGAACCAGTATTGAGTGATTCTGTGAAGACACCTCTGGATGTATAGTCTTTTGAACTTGCTTTAAGTTTTTGGAAATAAGGAAACATAATTTATCTACCACTTTACTTATGGTTGCAATTTTGTCTCTTTGGTGCAGGTGTATGAGGAACTTCAGGTAGAAGGTTACCTTGTTGATTATGAACGAGTTCCCGTAACAGATGAAAAATCGCCAAAAGAGCAGGATTTTGATATTTTGGTGAGTTTTAATGATTAAACCTTTCTTTCAACCTTATTGATCAGTAATTTATACTGCTTATTTTTTACTTCCATTAACATAATTGCTTCAGTTTCCCATAAAAAAGTTATGAAATTTTCTGATTTTATTAACTATTTGCTACCACATTTGCTGTCTACCTTTTGAAAAAATGAAGATTCTCCCCTCTTTGCTATCTCTCGTTATCATTTCTGATTTGCTACCACATTCCTCCCGATTATTTGAATGATCTGTTTGTGGGTTGCATTATGGTTCTAATCTATAATTTGCTGCAATTACATCTAATGTGCATCATCTTGTTCAGTAATGTTTCATCTAACTGTGCTATTAATCTGATTACATCATTTGCGTATCTGTTGGAAATGTTAGTAACTCTTGACTTAGATTGATTTATGAGTTCTTGGGCTTTCAAGTAATTCTGCTAAAGTGAAGGAATATGGCGGACAGCACAATATTCCTTGAATAATATGCTTGCTCTTTCATTGCATTTTAAGGTTGATAAAATTTCTCAAGCCGACACAAATACAGAGGTAATTTTTAACTGTCAAATGGGACGAGGACGGACTACGACAGGGATGGTGATTGCAACGTTGGTTTACTTCAACCGCATTGGAGCTTCTGGTAACCTAATAGCTTCCTTCACTTGAAAATACAAAAGTCCTGGTAACTCAGTAACTTCCTTCCCTTGAAAATACTGTAGTCCTGGTAACTCAATAACTTCCTTTAGTAACAAATACTATACCTTTTCCTACTATCTTTATAGTATTCCATCACTGTTATCAACCTAAGACAACCCTAAAATCTTTTATGTTACTTAAGTTTTATGTTCAGCTTGATTTTATTGTTCCTAAACTTATTTGTCAACTTTGGAGTTGGCATCTCTCATCACTTATATCAAAGCTATTTATTATTCTCTACTTGTTAAAGTTTTTTATTTTTTGCCACTATTTTCCTTCAGTCAGTGCTGATATCAGTAAAAATTTATTGAAAAGGCTTGATTTCAACATGGCATTATGATTTCATCTTCAAATGATTTAGTAATTAGATCTAAAATTTATAGCATCTTATTAGAGAACAATATTATATAGGTATATTAGATTGGTTTCATTGATGATACTGTATTCTAATTCAATATGTTCTCACATAATATAGGCATCCCTAGAACAAATTCAATTGTTCGTGTTTTTGATTCTGGTTCCAGTGTTGCTGAACATTTGCCGAACTCAGAGGAAGCAGTTTGTAGAGGAGAATATGCTGTCATTAGAAGCTTGATACGGGTTTTAGAGGTATATACTATTACCTCTTGTTTCTCTTAGTTGGAATTTATCATTTTCTTTTAGCTCTTGAATATGTGAAATGGCCTTTTAGGGTGGTGTTGAAGGCAAAAGACAAGTGGATAAAGTCATTGACAAGTGTGCATCCATGCAGGTATGGCTATCTAATTACCCTAAATCATTCAGGTATAGCTTCTAAGTTTTTGTTATTGTTAGTTTGTTCCATGCAGTTTATTTGCTTGGTATGTTGGTACTATTTGTATTTTAGGTTCGCTTTTAAATTTCATTCGCTGAACTTCACTGACTTGTTTGTTATATTGAATTACAGAACCTGCGTGAAGCAATTGCCGCTTATCGTAGCAGTATTCTGCATCAACCAGATGAGATGAAGAGGGAGGCGTCTCTTTCATTTTTCGTGGAGTACTTGGAGAGATACTACTTTTTAATATGCTTTGCTGTATTCATTCACTCAGAGAGAGCGGCCCTTCATTCTAGTTCTTTTGGTCATAGCAGTTTTGCTGGTTGGATGAAGGCAAGGCCTGAGCTATATAGTATTATACGCAGGTAGTTTTATAACTGAATAATTTGTGAAGCTTTGCCTTTCTGATTCAAGATATCTGTCTGTCTAGACGCAAGCTCATTTATTCACGTGTGTTAACTCAATTTAACTTAACCTAGTTTTAATCAAAATTAGTTGGAGTCACCTTCTAGTGTCGTTTCCTTTCATTCTGCCCATTCTTTGCCATTAGTCTAAAGGTTTCCAGAAATTACATCTTTTTTACACAAAGGAAACATAATATATGCTATTCTGTTTCTTCTTTTTGTACTGCCACTTATTTAATTCTCTATTTACTACAAGAGCATCAATAGTTCCGTGTTGCACTTGACTAGTTTATCTCAATTGAACTTCTTCTAGCTTATACTTGATGCATGCCACCTCTACTTTCTGCATTTGTATTCAATTCTTAGACTACCCTCAAAATTCTGATAGATATCCTCATTTCAGGTATGTCAGCATTATGGGACTTTCAACATGCTTTTGATATTATAATTTACAAAATGTGTACTTTTCCTCTGCCACATGTCAGATTTCATTGGGCTGTCATTAGTTCTTGTAATTTTTATTTTTTTTTACTTATTAAAATCACATCACCTCAGATCATGTCAGAAGTAACACTATTGCTGATAATCCAACCATGACATTAGATTTTTTGGGTAATCAATTAAAAAATTAGGGCACATATTATCATCTTAGTCAATATTGTTATTGTCTTGCATTATGGGCAACTTTGTTTGCTGCAATTTCACTTTCTTATAGGTTGCTAAGGAGAGATCCAATGGGTGCTCTCGGGTATGCAAGTTCAAAGCCATCTGTCATGAAGATATCTGAATCTGCTGATAGCTGCCTGCATGAAATGGATGTTGTTGCTGCTCTGAGAAATGGACAAGTACTTGGAAGCCAAACTGTTCTCAAAAGTGATCATTGTCCTGGTTGTCAAAATCCAAGTTTACCAGAGCCAGTGGAGGGTGCACCTAACTTCAGACAAGTTCCTGGCTTTTCGGTTTATGGAGTTGCAAATCCAACTATTGATGGTATTCGATCTGTCATTAGGAGGATTGGCAACTCTAAAGGCTTTTGCCCAGTTTTCTGGCATAATATGAGAGAAGAGCCCGTCATCTACATCAATGGGAAACCATTTGTTCTTAGGGAAGTTGAAAGACCGTGCAAAAATATGCTGGAGTACACGGTATATAATACTAAATTTTCTGTTATATCTAAACTTAGTTGAACTGGAAAATGCAATAGATCTGCTCTAGACTCAGTATGGACTTTGCTTTATGCACTAAGTTTCATCTGCCTTACAGTACAATAGTGCTAGATGCTATGATAAAAATTAAGTTTTGATCAATATGTAATAGAAATTTGTCTTCGAGGCCAGACCTAGCCCTTGCATAGTCAATGTGTTATCTGAAAATGCATGGCCATTTGACAGAGTTCTGCCCAGGCGCATTGACATTTTAGGTCCAGCAAAACAAGGACTTTGTTTGACTGCACTCATATTTTCTGTCTACTTCTCTGCATATCACACTAGCCATGTTACAGAAGCAGCACCAACAATAAGCTTCTGTAACCAGGAAAAGTACAAGAAGTATTTTTGTGAATGCTTTTGTTACTTCTATATCTAAAAGTTCACTGTATTTAGTATCATGTGTTTGGCAGATAATTGAATGAGCATTTTAACTGAGTTATATTAACATTAACAATATCTTGAAGTATTTTGGCTGTAACCTAAAATTATTGAACTAGTTTGGCTTCTAACACGACAATTCATTGTTCCTTTCTTTTGAGTGTCGTTCTCTTTTTCCTTTTCCCACTTCAAATCACCTCCCTCCCCCAAGATGTTCTGAATCTTCCCCCTCATCTTTTTCAACCCTAATAGTTGAAGTTGAAATTATGATGCTTATGTTTAGGGAATTGATCGCAAAAGAGTTGAGAGAATGGAAGCTCGATTAAAAGAAGATATTTTGCGAGAAGCTGAACGCTATGGGGGTGCTATTATGGTTATTCATGAAACAGAAGATGAACAAATATTTGATGTTTGGGAAAATGTGAGTTCTGACTCTGTTCAGACACCACTTGAGGTATTCAAATGCTTAGAGGATGATGGTTTTCCCATTAAGTATGCACGTCTGCCAATCACTGATGGTAAAGCACCCAAGACTTTGGACTTTGACACTTTGGCAATGAACATCGCTTCTGCTTCTAGAGATACTGCTTTTGTTTTCAATTGCCAGGTTAAGGCATTTACATGCTAATTAAGACTTTCATTGTAAATTTGCATGGAGGTGTTCATTATGTTCTATTATTTGTTCGCTGTGCCTGTGTCTTTCTTTCTTATCTGTATTTTTTCTGTTTATTTATTCATTTTCACAGATGGGTAAAGGAAGAACAACTACTGGTACTGTTATTGCATGCCTTCTGAAGCTTCGTATTGAATGTGGGAGACCAATTAAAGTCTGTCTTGATGATGTGGTCCATGAAGAATTGGATAGTGGTAGCTCAGGTGGTGAAGAAACCGAAGGCAATGTGTCTGCATTAACCTCCAGTACTGCAAAAGTAAGTGCTGAAATAGATGAAGGCCATGCATTTGGCATGGATGATATCCTGCTGCTGTGGAAGATAACAAGATTATTTGAAAATGGAGTGGAATGCCGTGAGGCCTTAGATTCTATTATCGATAGATGTTCTGCTTTGCAGAACATACGGGAAGCTGTTCTGTATTATAGGAACATATACAATCAGCAGCATGTTGAACCAAGGGTTAGGAGGGTAGCATTGAACTGTGGTGCAGAGTATTTGGAGCGATACTTCCGTTTAATTTCCTTTGCTGCATATCTTGGAAGTGAATCATTTGATGGGTTTTGTGGACAAGGAGAATCAAAGATGACTTTCAAAACTTGGTTGCGTCAAAGACCGGAGGTCCAAGCAATGAAATGGAGCATACGATTGAGACCAGGGCAATTTTTTACTGTTACTGTAATTCCTGTTTTCCTTGCTAATATAGGGACTTGAGGACTAAATAATGCATAACTTTCTCAAATTTTGTTGACTTTTGCTTTCATTACTTGGAAATGCTTGCATAATTAACTTCAATTTAATAATGCAGGAGGAGCTGAGAGCACCACAGGAATCTCAGCATGGAGATGCTGTGATGGAGGCCATTGTAAAGAACCGTAATGGTTCTGTCTTGGGTAAAGGTTCAATACTGAAAATGTATTTCTTTCCAGGTCAGAGGACTTCCAGCCACATACAAATTCACGGTGCACCACATGTTTACAAGGTATTTTCTTGGGCATTATATGTACAATGAAAGGCTAATAGTTTTTGCTAAGATTGACATGACACATGTAATGTTATAAACCTGACCTCCAAATGAGATGCTTTAAATGATGCTAGCAATCTCTAAACAGTTTTATCTTGTGCATGTTCTTGGATGAAAGGGAACTATCATAAACCAAATGAGATGCTGCATTTATATTGGATGTCACATTGGAAACCAAAATTGCTTATTTATGTAATGGATTCATAATAATTTTTCTGAGGTTTTCTATATGCTTGCCTGAAAGGGTAAGAGGTCCATTTTCACTGTCATTTGATTCTCTGGTTAAAGTAATCTATACGGTTATGTGCTAGTTTGAAATTCAGAATATTAAATTTGCATGGATATACACGTACGCTTGAACATACACAGAGACTATCAATTGGTTTTTGAGACAGGAAATTGGTACGACAAAAATTTGGGAATGTTTGAAGCTTAAAACTTTTATTTGCTTCAGGTGGATGGGAGCCCTGTGTATAGTATGGCAACTCCAACAATTGCTGGTGCTAAAGAGATATTGGGATACTTAGGTGCGAAGCCCAAAGCTGAAGAATTAATTTCTCAGAAAGTTATATTGACTGATCTAAGAGAGGAGGTGGTTGTTTACATTAATGGCACACCATTTGTCCTCAGGGAGCTTAACAAACCTGTTGATACACTCAAGCACGTGGGAATTACTGGTCCAGTGGTTTGTCTTCATTAATGTCTCTGATCATGTAAACAGTAGTTGGTCAGCCAAGAATATCTTTCAACTCCCTTTCTTTTGAAATGTTTTTCAGGTAGAACACATGGAAGCAAGGCTAAAGGAAGATATATTATCTGAAATCAGAGTTTCTGGTGGTCGAATGCTTTTACATCGTGAAGAATATAATCCAGCATTAAATCAGTCCAGTGTAACTGGATACTGGGAAAGCATTTTTGTGGATGATGTGAGAACACCTGCTGAAGTATATGCTACTCTAAAAGATGACGGATATGATATAGCATACAGAAGGATACCATTAACGAGAGAGAGGGATGCTTTAGCTTCTGATGTTGATGCTATCCAGTACTGTAAAAATGAGTAAGTGTCCATAACTGAACCGCACACTATCAGTAAGGTGTTTTTTATTTGTACTTGTAACTGTAATTGACTTAAAAGCTTTAATGTTATTGATAAATGTTCAACCATAATATTTAAGTTCTAACACGTTCCATTATGTGCTCAGGCATATAACAACTGAAAATTATTTTCTTAAAAGGTCTTAATGACATTGAATTACTTCTGTCTTCTTGAATCAAACTAAAATTGATTGACTTCTTTTCTTTCTTCGTAGTACTTATGAAAGTATATTTGGGGAATTCCTCTTAAGGATATGTGGGAATGCTGATATTTATTCTTTGATTAGTGTATGCATGATTTAGGAAGTAAAGAGATTTCTTTTAATATTCTTCTTGATATGTTCATTTCTGAAAAATGTTATTGACATGTGAGTGACGTTGTAAACTAAAACCATGTTTTGTTTATAGCTGCACAGGGTGTTATCTTTTTGTGTCACACACAGGGTTTGGAGGAGTTGCATATGCGATGGCAATTCTTTGTCTTAGACTTGATGCCAAGGAAAAGTTAGCATCAAAAGTTCCGCAACCTCTGGTTGGTCCACATCTCTTTCCAGCTTATGAGGAGAACTTACCTTCCCATACATCAGATAAAGAAATGCTTAGGATGGGTGATTACCGTGACATATTAAGCCTTACAAGAGTACTTGTCCATGGTCCACAGAGCAAAGCAGATGTTGACATTGTTATTGAACGGTATGTGTCTCAAAAGAGGGGGGAAAAGCATTTTTAGTAATGCCATGTAAAGGAGGAAAGTTAGAGCATGTTTGGCTTTTTGTTTTTTTTATGCATTCTTGTATTTATCCCTTTTTTTTGGGGAAGGTGAGTGTCTTTGGAATTGATGGTGCCTAGTTTGTTCCTTCATTTTATAGATGTGCAGGTGCAGGGCATTTACGAGATGATATTCTACATTTCAGTGAAGAACTTCAGAAGTGTCCCAATGATGATGATGAGCAACGAGCATACCTCATGGATATGGGTGTCAAGGCCTTAAGGTTAGTTTGCATGCCTCAACAATTATATAATTACTTAAAAGCCATTGTTCCCTGTTTTCCCGGACTTGGTGATTACGTTATGTTTGTCTCTGTGTTAAGCAAAAGCATGTATCTCTGGTATACCTAAGCAGTTCGTTGTGTGCAATTGCAGGCGGTACTTTTTCCTAATAACATTTAGGTCCTACCTCTACTGCACATCCCCAGCCGAGACAAAATTCAAATCATGGATGGAGGGGAGGCCTGAGCTTGGACATATCTGTAATAACCTTGGCATTGATAAATAATTTTCAGCATATACATATAATGATGTGATGTGATGTGATGTGATGCTGAAAATCCAAGTGTATTTATTGTACAGTTGGCTACGTATCTAATATCTCCATTATTCCTGCTCTCTTTTCCGTGCCTTGTGCCAGGGCCCTTGGTGTCAAATATAAGCTTGACAATGGACAGGTCAGGTCCATTTTTATTTTGTTTATAATATATTGGGCTATGGCGGATGCCAAGTTGATGCCTAGAACTGTTCAATTTGAGTGTTAAGTTATATGTGGCACTAGGATAGGAACGTTGCCAGAATAATAAAATTTTTAAATAAAAAAAACGAATTACAGATAAAAGCGGTTGTGCTGTTTCAAATTGATCCTCCATTTTAGGAGTCAGTCCTTACTAGTGAAGTGGTGGGACTCTTCTGAATCTACTCTGAATGTTAAAAAGTTGTCTTGCTCTTTCTTCCAAAACTTGGTAAATGGTTTTGGTTACTCGTAATAATCGATGAAAATTAATGTATTCTAAGCTGTCTGTAGAGGCTTTTATTCTAAGGTGCTGAGAATCGCGAAAACTTAAACTCAGTGTTAAGAATGAAAAGAGAAAGTCCATTCTTTCCTCTCTATTCTCAGGCAACTTGAGCTTTATCTGACTCCAAATGTAATGAACATTAAATGTAAACCATTGCGATTACCTTCCCTGTTCTCAACTTGCTATCAGATTTAAGTACATTTATTATATCTGGGATTAAGTAACATTTTTATTTCATTTGGTCTTCAACAACAGCGCACATCTTTGCCACCTAAGTTAATCTAATGCTGTCTGTGGATGTAACTTCTTTAAGTTGGTTTTTTATTTTCTATATTTCTAACCCCAAAGTGTTCAGTTGTTTTGTGATCCCTGCAAATAGGACAAGAGAGCAACCTAACAACAGAATCCTGAGGGCCTTTTTCCGGAACTCATTTAAAGGAAGAAGTGAACTCTTAAGCAAGTATTTGAAAACTGTTATATGGTGCAGTGCAGAGTATACAATACAAATGGCAATGGAGTTCCTCGGACCTAGCTCGTTATTTTCAATGATGTCATCACTATTGCACCATGAAAGGTTACCGTTATCTTCCTCATTCTTGGGCAGTAGAGTGAGCGCTGGGCACCCCAACAGCACAAGTTTGGTCCAATGAAAACACGTGCCACAGCGAAGCAATTCTCAATTAATTCTATTCTTGCAGATGTTGCAAAAGATTTCATGGTAACTTTCACCTCTGTTTTTTTAATTTTTTTTTTTTGGGGGGGGTGGGGGTGGTGTGGGGGCGAGGAGAGAAGTCAACAGCTATCTCAGTTTAAATTGGAGTTTAGTTTTCTCTGAGCTCACAGCTTACTATAATATAATGCGTTTCTTCGTAATTATGATATTACAATGCAGAGTTATCAGACACCAATATTTGCCAAACCGGAAGCAGACCCAAGACTGTAGCCGCTATCATGTTAGGTGTTGGAGCCGGGACAAGACTTCTTCCGCTTACTGGAAGAAGAGCTTACTACCCTACATGCTTCCCTTATGCCTCACAACAGTTTCATTTATTTTTCGTTGGTGGATCTTTTATGTATATTTTAGGTGCCAATTGGAGGATGTTATAGACAGATTGATGTCCCAATGAGTAATTATATCAACAGTGGAATTAACAAGATATATATCCTCACCCAATTCAATTCACAATCTCTCAACGGACACATTGCTCGAACCCATAATTTGAAAATGATGTGGATTTTGGTGATGGTTTTGTGGAGGCACGTTGAGCTGCATACATGGTTGAGATGATCGTCAATTGTTACATACCACCAAAAGCTTTCGATTTCCATGCTTCTGATTCTGCTTCTGTTCATTGGTTGTGATAGGTATTAGCAGCCACCCAAACGCCAGGTAAATCAGGAAAGAAGTGGTTTCAGGGTACAGCAGATTCTGTAAGACAGTTCCTCTGGTTGTTTGAGGTCCGGAAACTAAATTCTTCTTCAATCCATGACCTATTCGGTGATGCACCGCAGTATATATAGCTATTTGATTTGAATTGTTTTTATCTAATTATCCAGCCAGCAAAATATCTACGAATATAATGTTATTAACATTGATGGTGCAATTGTGGTTTTGTTTGTAGGATGCAAAGCATAGAAATCAAGAAAACATCTCATTTTGTCGGGTGATCATCTCTAGGGAATGGATTATATGGACTTTGTGCCAGTTTACCATAGCTGCTAACTCACTTATTTCTCTTCCCTAATATTTCCACCTTATATGTGCATTTTTCTTTTAATCTTTTGTTTTGAAAAACATGATCTGCTTCGCAGCATCATGATGATTCAGGAGCTGATATATCAGTTTCTTGCCTTCCCATTGATGACAGGTAATTAATATTTCCATATCAAAATAGGCTCCATTTGATTGAAGTTTTGTTAATGCCTTCTTTCTTCCAGTCGTGCCTCAGATTTTGTGTTGGTGGAAATTGATGAAACAGGAAGGATCAGACAGTTTCTTGAGAAACCTAAGGGTGAAAGTTTGACATACCCTTCCGTTTTTGTTTACTGAATGAGTAGTCCATGGAAACTAGATTGAAGCTGTTTAAATTTTTTTGTTGTCCCAGCAAGTCAACACAAAGATTCTAGGACTGTCAGCTCAAGAGACAAAGAATACCCCATACATTGCATCAATGGGTGTATATTTGTTCAAGACTGAAGTTCTATTGAAGCTTCTCAGGTTTTTTAATCTCTCCTCCTTGTTTTAGTGATGACATGATGTAGTATTGACACATTTTATCTTGTTTGTTTTGCCTTGGTTTAGTAGTAAGCAGAAACATAAGCAGAGTAATAGACTATTGAATAGCATCTTGCTAATTGTTTATTTCTCTTCATGTTTTTTTTTTTTTTTTTCTACAGGTGGCATTATCCAGAGGCCAATGATTTTGGGTCAGAAGTAATTCCGATAGCTTCAAAAGATTTTAATGTTCAGGTAGAATCTTGAATCCAGCAGAAGTTTCTTCGACCAGTATGCATATTTATTTGCATTGAGCTTCCATTTCCTACTATTTATTACATCAGAAGACTCACAAGCACTGTTACAATTTCCTTTCATGATAGGTATATTTATACAATAGCTACTGAAAAGATATCGGGACTATTAAATCCTTCTTTGATGCCAATTCATCTTTGACTGATCAGGTACTTATTTTCATATTGTCTCGTAGCTGTGTAAAGGAGTTACTGTGATGCTTATATTCTCTTCGTTTTTTATGAAGCCTCCAAAATTCCAATTCTTTGATCCATCAAAGCCGATTTTCACATCTCCTTGTTTTCTACCACCCACAAAAGTAGAGGAATGCCAGGTATAACTTCAACTTATTAGCATACCAGTAAACATGATATGGCACTCTTTATTGTATGAGGAGACATATAACGACTGTTTCTTATTAGTGCTTTTTTAGGGAGTGCAGCGTCAAACATTCGATTGTGGGGATTCGCTCTAGACTGGAGTCTGGTGTGGAGCTGAAGGTAAAGTCCCAGTTGAGAGTCAAAATTAGGTTGTTTTGTTTAGTGCATTGAATCGATTAGCTATATCGCTGCTGGCTTCTTTGGTATCATATTTAGAGTTATATTTGACAGGATACCGCGATGATGGGTGCTGAGTATCACCAAACTGAGATGGAAGAAGCAGCTCTTTTGGCAGATGGCAAAGTCCCAGTTGGCATTGGAAGGGACACCGAAATTAGGTGTGTTCCTTCCTCTTCTGTTGGGAAAATAGTGCCACCAAATTCACCATATTTGGAGTCTCTGTTTGATACAGGAATTCTATAATTGACAAGAATGCAAGAATTGGAAAGAATGTGATAACTGCAAACAAGGATGTAAGTTATATTTAATTTTCTTCATTTGTTCCTCTGGGAAGTCAGTTTTAACTCAATATTAGAGCACTGCACTGCCAACTTGTGTTCTATGGGCAGAAGGTGGAAGAGGCAGAGAGGCCATCTGAAGGATTCTACATTACTATTGTTGAAGAATTCAACGATAAGAGATGGGACAATCATCTAAGATAATTCAACACCACATCAGGGTAACCCTTTTCTTTCTAGAATAGGAAATCATATTTCTCAAATTTCTTCTTTTTCTGAATCTACAAAATCAAGTTTTGAGTAGAAAATCTATCAGCAATTTATTTTTTTCTTGATTAATTGGATATTTGCAATATTCATGCCATTCTTGGAGGCTTATTGGAAAAGCCGATGTGACCTTGACACTTGTCCATGGTAAATATCATGATAAAAAATATTATTTTATTTTTATTATAAAAAAAAATCTTATTTTACACTTTATTATGGAAAACATTATTTTATTTTCTGTAATAAAACATAGTCATTTTCCCTATAAGATAAAATATTATATTTTAATCTAATATATATGACTGTTCTTACTAAACTAAATCACAATTACCTTATTATTTATCTTTCATACTAGATTTCAACTATTGTTTCCTTCAAATCTTTTAAATCATTGATATGAATACCATGATAGTCATCGATTTACTCAAGTTTTAGTTATATAACATTGCTTTTAATACAGGCCATTTGATATTATTTTAAATATTTGACGTATTTCATTAATTAAAATCACATAAGCCTCTCTGAAATGATTAATTTAATTAATTGTTTATTTATATTTGACAACATTATGTCTAATAAAAGCAATTGATATTTGATTGGGAGATAATTGATAAGTGTTTCATGTAGTGAAGGTTAATTAATATTTGATAATATACATAGAGAGTAATTAATAGGCGCAACACCTAATTGGGGTATAGGGTTTTCTAAATTGTTAGTTCTTAATGGTCAAATTGTTTGTTTCCAATTCTCATAATTTCTTCACCAACATTATTTTTTGTCTGAATGTCATTTTTGAGCACCTAAGACCTGAAAATACACAAAATTTGCTCCTGACTGGTTTATGATTTATGACTTTGGGATTAGAATTCAGATTTTATGCTTAACAATTTTGAGTTTAGGATTTAAATTTTATAGTTAAAAATTACAATTTATGGTTTATAATTTAGAGTTTATTAAATATAGTTTAAAATATAATATTTTCTGCTTATGATTGAGGATTCTCCTTTTAGAATCTATGATTCTCGATTTACAGTTCATAATTGTTGTTTATAGTTTAAGGATTTACGGTTTAAATTTTAAAGTTTAAAGACTATAATACAAAGTTTAATGTTTATGGTTTACAACTTCCAGTTCAGATTTAACAATTTATGAATTATAATTTAGGGTTTATGATTTACAAACTTAAAAGCCAGAGCTTCTCACACATATTAGGTTCCAATTTCAACTAAATATAACAAAAGAAAATGTTGGATCAAGAAACTATAGCATGCTCCACCACTCACTGTCATGTATAATCCCTCAATCAAAAAAATGAAAAATCAGAGCCCACCGAGAAAATTTTTAGTGACATTACATGGTCTTAAAGCAACACAGGCTTCTAAAACCTGTTTGAAAATGTACGAAATACATCACTACAATGGTTAATGGTGGCAACAGCTTTTGCAGCAACGAGTCTTTTGTGTTGCTAACATAACAACATTGAGCCACAATTAATCATGGGGTAGCATATTATAGGACTCAAATCATGACATACCGCTTCACACCCTAGTCTGCAAGTATAAAGTCCATGTTACCTTCGCATTACCCTGTGGCGTTCTCGTTTGCGGAAGCGCTCTAACATGAATTCATCTGTTGCAGCTTGCCTACGTCCCACTGCATCGATGCTATTATCAGTTGGCCTGGCTCCAACTCCATCATCCTGTGAACCTCTGTCCTTGTATAGCTCAGGATGTTCTGCAAGTTTTTCGACCACAATTAGAGATTCAGAATAAATAATATCCCAAAAGACACCACAGAACTAAATGAACAATGTAAACACAAAAACTTCAATGGAAAATCACATTAAAAGCATATAAATTAAAAGATCCTTATCAAATGACTAAATTTATCTTATGTCTGAAGTAACATTGCCCTTGACCTCCAGTTTTGGTAAGAAGCTGAGCTTAACTGAATAAATACATCTAACTATAAGATTAAAAGTAAAGAATGATGATCGGCAACCTCTTCTAAGTTTCTCAGCATAATCCCGGCCACGTTGAAAATAATCTGCACTGTAACTTGAGGGAATGCTTAATTCTGGTTTTGTCCTCCCCATGAGCCTCTTTTCTTGCAGAAGCTTCTTGGCAGCCTCAGTTTCCTCAATATTCTTCAACTTGTATCTGCACCCACAGGAATAATCAAACAGTGCAACCAAATTAATCTCTAAAAAGATTATGAGCATTGGGCCCAGTCATCAAGGCAGTCACGCAAACAAGCCAACCAAGAAAAAGCCTAAAAGCTAAATGCTTCTCTTTGATGGAAAATGAGCACATGATGCGTGGCAATTTTCACATTTAGTTAGGAAAGAAGGTTGAATCAAAATGCAATTAATTCTATTACTAAAAAAAAAAAAAGAGAGAACAAGGAAAAGAAAGGTGCATACTCAATTGGAAGCTGAACCTCAGCTATTCCTGTGGTCCATTGAGTAGAGCTTTCCTCTGAGTTTCGTTTCTTCACCTGAGAGGAAACAATAAAGAAGTTTAAAATTAAACTTCGAAAGGACTTCTACCAAAAAGTTTCACTCAAACACTGACAACACAATTCCATTACACAAAATTTTGAAAGGCATATTAAAAAAATAAATCATGGCACATGTTGTGTAGAATGCTAATGAGTATACAGATACTTTGAAAAGAAATTTGTTTAATAAGCAAGCACTACTATATAATATATTGAATCTAAACTAACATGACTAGATGCTAGAACTAACACAAAATCCTGGTCTATGTTGAATCAGGTAATAAAACGCTAGGATTTGAAATATGTAAATTTCCATCAATCTAATTCTTGTTTGACTGTTACACTTAACGAAACACCATCAGAGGATTTAGATAGATGTATCCACTGAAAAGGAAATGAAAAACTAAAATGAGTGTGGACATCAAGCAGATCACTCACTTTAAGATGCTCTGGAACTTTGTATAATTCATCTTCAGCACGTTTTAAATCGTTCTCAACTTTATCTGTCACGTCAATATTTTTGCCACTTCTCTTAGCAAGTTCTTGCTCAATGTACTTCACCCTGTTCAATAAAGGAAACAACATACTATGAAACAAACAGCCGATTCCCTAGAAAGAAAGCTAGTAATTCAGACACAAACAAGATCCTGTGGCCGAGCGAATATATATGATACCCGAAAATGGACGAAGAAAACACAAGTACAGTAAGATTTATCTATTAACAAACACTGTTTAAAATCTCCTTTGCAGAATCAACATGATTAAGAAAGTAAGGGTCTTAGTGATTGTTTCACTAATATAATCTTTTACCAATAAGCCTGGATAGTCTAGGACAAGAATCACCAACAAATTGCACTTACTTCAAGAAGAAATTAATTTCGTGTAATACATTACTTTTACACAAGAATGGTATAAATCAGACATTTCTAACACACTGCATAAATCGAATGAGCTAGTAATTAAGTGAAGAAGTAATTACATGTTGGGATCTTCAACCATGACGGCGGTTTCTTGAGCAAATGTATCTTGAAGAACCAACTCGTCTTTTTCTCCATCTCCTTCATTCTTTTCCGCAACTTTAGTTAAGCCACCACTGTGTCCACCTCCTGTAACTGTTCCACTTTGCAATGCACTAGTTGTTGCAGGTATCCCTGATTTTCTTTCTCTTTGTTTCTGAAGAAACTTAACTTCCTCCAATGCCAACCTGATCGTTTAAAAAAAATTATCATTAATATTAGGTTAACCAAAGAAAACCCTAATTAGTAAAGTTTTAGTGATAACGACTTAAGTACCTCCTTTCTTCTTCGTCATCTGAAACCTTGTTATTGGCTTCTTCATCTCCCACTTCTTCTATACTCCGCTTTCGGAAATTCTTCTTCTGCTTCTGCTTCTGCTGCTGCATCGAATTCGAATTCTCCATTTTATTTTTATTTTTCCAACTTAATCAAAGATGCGTAATACCGTACTATTATAAACGCACCGTTTCTAGTAATGGGAGTGTCCAGCCCAAGGCTCCTATTTGGGCTAGGATAACGAAGCCCAATCACACCTACTGGTCCTCCGAATAATTGGTAAAGACGACATGCAGTCAAAAGGTTATCTGGCACAGCTGGTTTTGTCGTAATCAATGCAGTAGCAATGGATTGAGTATCAAGCAATTGGCTGGTGAATGCCGATACTACTGAAGCTGCAGTACTGTCACCATTATTCTTCTGAAAGTGAACTAGACCTTTTGGGAAGACAAAGACATCCCCTTTCTTGATAGTTCTGGAGAACAGCTTGCTAGCATGCAGTATTAATAAATCCTACATTTAACCATCTCAGTGGGTCAAGCCCAGCGGGCGCATAGACAACACGCGACAGAGAGCTTTATTATTACCTGAAGAGGAATCCGCTATACAAATATCCTGAGGCAGATCGGCATCCATTCGCAACGACTTCAGAGATGATATTAAAAATCAGCAAGCATTTGAAAATACTATGAACAGCCATATTTAGAAAAGATGAAAAGAAACGGCTACCTAGCAGACAAGACAAAGTATTGGGCTGTGTATTTATTTAGACAAAGAACGGTTACAAGGTAACAAATTGTTCTTGCATCCATGGCATGGTGGTGAGAGACGGAAACATGAAGATGGAATTTGATTCGTTGTAAAGTTAAAAGGGACAGAGACCAGTTTGCATCACCCATCGAAATGGGGCCCTTGTCGATGGGACAGTACTGCTACGACCAAAATGCTTTTGTCCTTATGGTGTTTCTTGTTTATTCCCCGCATCAATTAGCATTCAACAAACTTTATTAAAACGTAAAGATGGTTGGTTAAAACTTAAATGTTTTGCTTTACAAGCATTTTTAGTTGAAGTTGTTGAACAGGCGAGTCAGGTAAATTTTGTTACAGTTGCAGCCTTGTACAGAACTGTTTTAAAGTCATTTCAACCCATTTATGTAACTCACGACTTGACCGCCCGAAATATTGGCAAGCTTGCAACTAGAAGAAATTCAAATATTGGCGAATTTGCCCAGGCATGCTTTTTTTTTTTTTTTTTTTTTTTCTTGTCTTTACGTTGCTCCATCCCTTTCACACTGAACATCAAAATTATGTGAAACCCCTATGGACAATGAGGGAGAGAGACATGGGAATATGCACAAAGGAACATATTCTATTCTATTTAAAGTACCAAACCTGTTTCTAATGAATTCTTAAAACAGGGAATAATAATATCCCCAGAAATATATAACAAAAATGACATTGAAGAATTTTACTTCAGGGAGAGCCAAAATTTCATTAGTGTTTACAGCAAAGACGCCCAGATCAAATTTAAAATCAATATTACTTGGGATCTTTTATGGAGTTCCGGTATATCATTTGCAATTTGCAATAACAAACTTGAAATATGACGCTGAGGAAATATACGTATGCATCAATTTCAGGCAGTTTTCTTCTGTCTTCCGGGAGGTTTAGATCATCCTTCTGTATAAAAAGTAAATTAATCTAAAACAGAAGGGTAAAGGGAAGAAAAATTCTACTTATAAAGATTAAATTTAAAGGGAAATAAAAAAAAAATGTCAATGTTGCAATTCCCATTTCGAAAATGCATAGATATACCCCCTTGCTTGAAATTGTTACATTGTCGAGGCAAATATGCAAATGCGAAAAAATGTTATCCTGATGATCTCCAAATCCTTCCCTCTAGAGAAACCACCATAACAGAAACATCATCATGATATTTACGTCGATCTCCATGAGGAATATCAAGCAATTCATGAAAATCCATTCCTGCAGTCATACAACAAAAACAATTGAAGAGAGTTTACAACCTTCAATTTACGGAGTAAAGATTTAAAATGATGAGAGTAAGAAGAAAATTTAAGTAACCATTCTTTTTTGCTGCACGGAATAAAAGCTCGGCAATGAGATATTGTGCAGGATCGCCTTCGGGGACATTTTCCATAAACCATGTCACATGAGCAACTACTTCTTCATTACTGAAGTACTGGTAAAGCCCATCAGAGGATAGTACCAAGAATCGGTCACTTGAGGAAAGCCGGTGGTGAATAATGGAAGGGATGCAGCTGAGGTATGGAGCAGTTCCCACATAGTCAACTCTAAACATCTCCAGCAGAGTTTCATTACAACTTGGCTGTAAACAAGATATTGAATTAGCAATAGATTAATCAATTACATTTACATGAATGCAAAAAAACAGAAAGAAAACTGATACATAAACGACACGAGTTGTACCACTAACATAATCCACATGAAAATAAAATATCAATGGCAAAGATACCAAAATGATATATCGGATGCATTAGAGACACCCCTTTAGTGATATATGATCTCAATTCTTTTGTGTGTCTCACCCTATCTCCAGATTCTCCAAATGGCAAGCAATTTGAGGAAAAGTCTTAGACATATTTAATTCTTGAAGAATAAACAGAGCCACAAATCAGACGATAACGTGTACAACATCAAACACTAACATGGCTTACTCTAAACTTCCAAAAATCAGATACCATGTTTCCACATAAAGATCTAATTGCACAATCAATATTTAGTTTCTGCTTTTAGTAATTAAATGCTGAAACAAGATTGGTGACACTAGCAAAGGTTAGCAACGAGAAAGAGTAACAGAGAGAAGAGAAGCTATGCAAGAGATCTCAACTTAAACAAAAAAAGAGAACTGCTTTTATCACTGCTTAAGCTTTTTTAAAGTAATCAGATATCTCAACCACCTATTATTTCAAAATGCATACGCAAATTCAATATGCATCACATACATAAATGTTTTAACTGTACGCAAATATTTAGTAAGACTAAATAGAAAAAAATTTCATCTTCTCATTAGTTGATTATTTCTAGTCTCACGCAAGGGATTAAAAGATATGATACACATTGGGAGCAAAAGATGAGATTATCCCAAACATAAATATGACTTCTTCGAAAGTGTCAGATAGCGAACTTATAAGCTACATGTTTCATAGGAAATTTGTCAAGTTACAAAATCAACCAACCTTCTTCAAGAAGCCAGCACCAAATGCTCTTGTGACTTTTAATTGCCCCTTAACACGACTGTTCAAAATCGCTTGGCAGTCATCAGGATGCTCTGCCCTTACTCTAAGAACTTCCTGTCATATCAATAAAAGATGTAAGATCAATCCTAAATTATGGAATATGCATATGAAACTCTGTTATGATTTATCTTTCCTAACTATTTTTTCATTAAAATATCAAATATCTAGTGAAGTTTAATTTAGTTTTGCAAAAAACCTATATTAGGATAAATTATATAATACATCATTGTCATTTAAATGATTGAGTGAAAAAATTACTAGGAAGTACAAAATTTGAGGAATCCCTAATAAACAATTAGCAAAAGCTAGATACACCTAAACATTAATAAGAACACACGAACTACTTCTAAAACATAAAAGGAACAGACATCTCACTGTCCCAAGTGACAACAAAAATGCTACAAAACTGATCAGCAAAACTACTGGCTTATTCACAGACATCAGGTAGCACTATTTATGCATTCAACATCACCATGATAACTCATCTAAACAACAATTCTACAAGGAAAATAATTCACAGTTTCAACAATGATACCCAAACTCAGAATGTAACTCTTGAAGGTGATTTGAAAGTAATACTTGTTCTATATTGTTGACACACTTATGCAAAAAACTCAGAGCACTATAAGAGAAAGTTTATTCGTCAAACAGTAATAATTGAGAAAAACATTAAAAATAGGTTAAATCATGCTTGTACTGCATCCAAGCATCTCATGACATAAAAAGCAGATTGAAATGCAAACACGGCTAACTGATTAATAGTATAAAATTACAGTTGATGATATAAAATAAAAGTTCTAAAGGAGATCATGCAATGCCAATAGGATTGGAAAATTTCGGTAAAGTGAGAAACAAACCTCTTCTACACTTGTGCTGTGGTCAGTTGAAAGCTGAACTGCCCTCATTTTTAATCTGCAGATGGAAATGTCTCTATTCTTGTTCATCATATTAACCTGACAATTTAAATTATGCATTGGAGACTCCTCGGATATTCTGTCCAACTCCATGCGTACTAATGACTCTCTGGATCGGTTTCTATGCTTCATGTCTTCTTTCAAAGAACACGGATTAGGGTGGCGGTCATTCTGCCTTTCTTGTGCCAATATCACCCGGCTATCCCCAAGGTTCATGACATACACGTCTTGATCCTTCATTAACATCACCAGAACACATGATCCCATTAAAGCAAGCTCTGGATTTGTGTCAAAAGCATTTTCCACCATTTCCATGTAACGTTCTTCAGTACTTTCAAGTGCCCGTGCCATTGCTCTTAACACAGCATCATGATCAATGGCTCCAGATTTACATCTCCTAATAGGCCCAGAGGATTCCATCATTCTTTCCTCGACACAAGGCTCTTCTCTGTGCCAATCATAACTCCAAGGAAAAAGCTTCTTTCGCAAGGACTTCTGCTTCCGACACAATTTTCTTATCTTTGTACTAATCATAGACTTTCTCGTACTCTGCCTTTGCTCAGAAACAGAAGGACCATCCACAGAGCCTTGATTAGACTGAGAACCAGCCCTTGTGTCTCCTCCTGATGTAGTGGGATCTTCATCACGATGGCCACAAACATCTCCTTTCAGGTTCAGAGAGTCCCTGGAACCAAGAGCATTAGAACATGGGCAACAATCAGATAAACCCTTTCTTTCAAGACCAACCTCACAAACCGGCACAGAACCTTCTCTTTCCCATGATTCCATCTGAAGTAGCTCAAACAGCCGCATGCTTTTTCTGCCTTGACCAGTTAAGCTAGCAGTTGGAACATGACTTGTAATGTCACCATTATCCTCAACTATTTCAGTGTAAGATGATTTATCCTGGGCAATTCCTGAACTGTTACATGATTCTTTTAAACTACTAGAAAGTACATTATCTAAGTATAAGTTTGTTCCTTCCTCCTTGATGCACTCTGAAACAGGCCCATCATTTCTTCTTTCAGGATGTTCAGGTTGCGGAGCATCATTCAGAGATTTATCCTCGTAATCCCAGAGCAATCCTTCCAGCTCCTTGTCTATGGCACGATAAAGATGGCTCATCAGGAAATCCGGTGCATCTGGCCCACTAAAACCATCATATATCCCTATAAACAACCATCCTTGTTCTTCAGAAAGTACAACATGAACCCTATCTTCACCAGCCTTTCCATGAGCCCACTGCAAGTTGCGACTATCTCCATACTCATTTTCTGATGGCCCTCCTTCAAAATAGTTTCTTTGGGCTTCTGATCGAAACTTAGCCTCCTTCACATGCCAGGCTAATTGGGTAACTGGATGCAAAAAAAACCGTTGCATCCAACCAGACCCCATTGTATGTTTTGAGAAGGTGCGGGAAAGGGTGCTCCTCATTGGCCCACTCACACTTCTCATAAAACGTTGGAAGCGAGGTCTTCTGCGCCCTCTTGCAAGTGGGGCAGAAAAGTTGGATTTGTCACTAGCATCAAGAGGACCCGACATTACCCCCTTCTCAATTGGACCAGACATGAAACCACCTGCTCTATCCAAAGGACCCGAAGCAAAACCTCTCTCAAGAGGTCCTGACATAAATCCATTCAATGGTCCAGAGCCACGGGGCACAGGCTGCAATGGGATTGCAGCAAATGAGGAAGTGCTCTCAAATGATGCAGCCGGTTCTTGGGCATCACTAGCAAATAACGCACTCTGGTTACCAGTCCTAGCTGTGGAAACATTTGCACTAACAGAAGCCCCCGAGATGGTCTTAAATGTAGTCTCAGGAAAACTCTTATTAGGTTTTTGAACACCTGAAGGATCATCTATGGAGTCATGCCTAAATGACCCACTTAATGTTTCTGAATCAAGAGTGCTCGAATCAACTGTAAACCTCTCAGAATTGGAAGGGGTAATGGCAGGGGAATCGAAAATAGATGGCCTAACATAACAAAATGAATGGCCTAATCCCTCGTCTAAAGGCTCTAAAAGATCCAAATCAACACCACTTCTTCCATTAAATGGCACGAAGCAACCAACAACACGAGAAGTGCCGTTACCCATTTTTTTCTACTAATATAAACTCCTATAAACTACACCTCTGAAATGGAGGGGTTCTATGACTGCCCGCCATAAGCAAATACAGCACAAAAATACTCAAATAAAATCCTAAAAACCCAACAGACCCCTCAACCACCTTATGAACACTCAAATAACAGCACATCATCAATCAAACTACTGTACACCCCGAACTACAGCTGATCTAATCAAACCAAAGTTTCTCATAATTTGAGGCGATAAATAGAACATAAAAAGAAAAAGAAAAAAGAAAGAATATAAGCAGTGAAATACAATGATCTGACCTTGAAATGACTGTTTAAGCATGAATACAGCAGTGGATCGAGCACCCCCAGTAAACAGATCTAAGAAGCGATAAAAGACAGTGAACAAATGGAACACATCAGATACAAACAGACACAACAAAAATAACCCATTTAGTTTTTTTGTGGAATCTGACAAAGTACCCACACAAACAATCGATTCATTTTCGCTACTGAATCATGCAAACATAAAAACCTGTTCAAATTTTTAAAAAAAATGAAGTTAAAAACCAAAAAGTGATTTCGATCGAGTGAGAAACAAAACAAGTAGCGAGAATGAAGTCCGCACTGAGAGTAGAAAGATAGAAGTAGAGAAGTTAAAATGTAGTTATTCGTTGAATTATATATAAACAAAAAAAAAAAAAAAAATTGGGATTCGGTTTATGATGACGATGCAGAATCAAAGTTGAGTTCATCAAGGACTAGGAGGGTCTCTTTCTTGGGGTTTTCAAATGGTTTGGGAGGGTAAAAAAACTAACAAAAGAAAAAAAGATAAACACAATTTTTGATTGCGTTGAAAAATATAGACTGTTTATAGTATTTAATATTTCTTTTAATTTTCTTTTAAATGATTGGTGGTATTTTGGTGGTGCTGTTGTTGTAGTCAATAAATTCGGTACTGCACATCATCATGTTCATCAATCAATTGACATCTGTGGGGCATCATCACCCTTGATTTTGACCTTTATTTTTCTATTAATATCTATCTAAATAATTATTCATTCAAATCTATTTATTTTAATTTTTATTATATTTTTTAATTAATAATTAATAATTACTAATTATCTTGATGATTTTCCCTCATGAATTTGGTCCACAACAACTTTATAATTATTAATTTATTCAAGTAAAACTTTTACCCAAAGTTTCCTTGAAATTTATGAAAGCTGTGACACTGTCATAATTTCACAGATATATATATTTTATTAGAAATAAGATTTATGAACGTGTTTGACTACGACCAAAATACGTATAAAAAAAAAAATGTAATTTTGATCTAAATTGGCAGTACATATGATGAATAAATAAGTCAATTGTATCCATAAATAGCCCAGACATGATATTATATGCATAACATATAATAATATATACGTATATAATTATAATATATGCTTAACATATTATAACATATACAGATATAATTATAGTATATAAATTTTGGATATGTTTATAAAGTCATGGCCAGCACTTATTATTATTATTATTATTATTATTATTATTCGAATAAAAAAGAATTTGTTTTTATATTTTTATTTTTATGTTTTGGCAGGGCATGTATATAGAGTCATGCCTAACATGCAGAAAGCACCAACCATGCCTTCTGCCTTGAAATTGTTGACTAAAACCAAATCCACTTGACCATGATCAGCCATTTGTTTTGAATTTCAACTCTAATAATGAATTAAATTTTATTTTTAATGTTTATAGTTAGTGAAAATAACAATAATATTAATAATAATATTTGAAGAAAAAAGGTGGGTGAAGTGAAGTGAAGTGAAGTGGGCATCTTCAACCAAAGTCTAAGCCCACAATTTTTTTTTATTTAATATATTTTTATTTACCTTTCTGACAGAAACAAAACCACAAGCCAGGAATGGCAATTAAAACATTAAAATAAAGAATAAATCTCAAAGTCTAATTTGATTCCCACAACCTTCCAAACCACTCTCTGATTAAAAATTAAGACTAATTGATTGTAATTAAATCAAAGTGGGGGAATTTTTATTTTTAATTTTATTAAAAATAAATAAAATAAAAGGTGGTGAATCAGTTCTCCTTTCCGAATCCACTTATGTATGTTGTGTTGGTTGATAATTACTTGCCAAAAGGTCATAGGTTTTGACAATTATGTGGTATAGATCATGATTAATTGTAATTATGGCCAAACCCCATTTGAGATTTAATATTTGGTTGGGGGGTTTTGTTTTTTGGCTTTTCCAATCACATCACACATGCGGACCGGAATCATCACACCAGAACGATTATGAATCCGGAAGCATTAGGAATCAAAGCTCCCCGTATGAATCATTTGTTTAGGCAGAAACAATGAAAATCTCGTTCTCCCATCGTTTTGTTCTTGCTTTTACACCTTCATGTCAAAAAATATCATTGCCGATTTACATGTAGCAGTTGAAGAAGGAGAAGAAGAAGAAGAAGACGAAGAAGACAGGAGATTGTGATTTTTAATGTGTTGTGAATCTGTAGAAAAGAACAAAATTTATGATCTCAGTTTTCACGTTCGTACTATTGTCAACTTCCGCAGGGGGCAGCCATGAATGATGAAATCTGGACCTAATCCACGAAGCCAGTTTAGTCAAAATACGTGGAACTCACTTTTAGTGGCTTCAAAAACAGATTGGAAATCTTACCCCTAGATTCTCAGGATCAATCGATAACAGTTCACTGTCTGCAAATGTGGATAAGCCGACCCTAAAAATCAAGACTTCCCTGTTGTACGAATAAAATTGCATGCAAATGGGTCAAACTTGCTGCACCCACCTCACAAGTTGATTTGTATTATTAGTCAATTTCGACTTATGAATTGTTGGATAAAATGCTAGAAAACTGCGCTCCCTACTGGTCCATTCTTCCCCTTGTTTATTTATTTTTACTTGGGTTAAGAGTGCCAACACCATGACAGCATAGATTGCGGAACCCATGACATTGGGCTCCGTGAGACAACTTTAGATAAAGTTGTACTATTGTGGCTCTGGAGTCTGAATTTTTAATGATTTCCCAATGTATAATTTTTCAGTATTTCACCTGTAATTAATTGACATTAATGGTTTTGTTTGAAAAACCAAAAATAAAATAAGGGACACACCTGAACCCCTTTATTCTCCTCCTCATTTTCCAAACAATTGAACCCAATACATGAAACCCGAGGCTGAGCTTTGACTAGCAATCAAATTATTGTTTTCATAATAAAACAGAGTTGTCACTTGTCAGTACACACCAAAACATCACAAGAATTATCTGGCCAATAAGCCAATAAGATAATGACCATGCAGAGATTCGTTAATCACTTTTGTGCTGCTTCCCGGATACATGCAAGATTGCTTTTTATTTCATTGCAGAGTCTGCCTTTGACTTAAGCCAACAGGCAACCAGAGCCTTGGCTTTATATCAACTAAATGTGAGAGAGTAGTGTGAAACTCTTGACAGGGTGAGGTATTACTCTCTTTGTTTTTTCCTCTACTGCACTGCACAATCCATCAGATATTTGAATCCATTAGTTGCCAAATTAAAAGACACTAAATCTCATTCAAGTATCTGTAGCTCTGTCAAGCATGAAATTTCCTGTTTACATATTCCATAGTTATTACAATGGCTGACAATAATACAAAGTTGCAAATAAAATGTGCAACATCTTACACAGTAGCCCAACGATAATTTTTACACCTGATTCACACTTAAATCACGGTTCTCCCCACTGGAACCAGCTACGCCATTTACAAAACAATGATTGTGAGTATTCCACAAAAATTCAAATTTTAAATCTAAACTGTTCTTGGCAACCTGTAGACAAAAAATATCCTACCTGCTCAAGCGACCACTTTCCTTAAAAAAATTGGAAGTCACCTTCAATCATCTTAAAATCAATGTCACGTTTTTTTCCAAATGGGAGATTCTCAAGATCAATCCAAAACTCCCTTGGCACTGAATTTCAGCCCAAATGGCAATTTTTGCTGTCCAATCTGTTGAAAGAATGTACAATCAGAAGAAACTCCGAGATGAAGGACAAAAGTGATTAATATTTAGGAGAGATTCTCGGTCCCAAACCAATACTAAGTGCACATAAGGCATATTAGATTCCAATAATGAGGGTGAGCATTTACATCCACAAACACAAGTGAGCAGTTGTTGCACAGACATACAGACCCTCACAATGAGAGAAAATAGAGGGAGAGAGAGAGAGAGACAAAGTCTTGTATAAATTACACTATAACTAGAAGTTGACATGTTAGATGGGCCTAAAACAACAACAGGCCATTCAAGAATGATTTCTTGAGATGTATGTATGTTTTTTTTTTTTTTTTTTTTTTCTGGTAAATACACTGAATCTATAAACACAATATTCCAATCATATTTTACCAAATAAAATCAAGAATTTTTCTTGAGATGTATGTTGTTTTATTCATATGTTTGCATATTTCTAGTACTCGAGTCTTAATTGGACACATGTTTCTCATGGAAAAGTGACTCTATGTCCCTAGGCAATTAACATCTCAATCTCAAAACATTAGAAGTAACACTGATGCTCTCTTGTAAATAACTTCCTGACCTATGGAGCCCCTTCCCAACAACTAATCAGAATACACGTTAATCATAGCAGTAAATTTTATGGAAAAGGAGAAACATTGATAGTATTCCTCTCTGTTTAATGGCTTTCATGACTTCCTAATGAAGTTGATTATAAAGTCATGTCTGAGGATTTCGTCTTTCTCCCCACATTGGTAAGAATGATTTCTATAATCGGATTTATTTATTTACTCTTTTGCAAATTAATGCATTCTCCTGTGTAACCTCTTTGATTTTATTCACAAAATTTAGCACAGTGAAGAAAACAAAGAATATACAAAGAAATTTACCTTGTCCTCAGCACAAACAAAGACGCATGTGAACTCCACAGTCGATAAGAAAAGAGTAAAAGACAACACCAACAGCCAAAAAAAAAAAAAACCTCATAAATTGGACTCCACTGTCACTCATACGAAAGTAGTCCACCCAACACCCAACTGTCACAACCATTTGAACTTGCATAGGTTGCTCAAATGGTCATTGCAATCATAAGTCAACAATCAAAGTTTCATCGGCCAAATTTAAAACAAACAGTGAAGATACTATTACAAAATTGAACAGTAAGAAATGATATTACAAATTTGTATGAGGTATGAAGAGAGAAACGAAACCTGATAAGGACGAGCGAAGTGGTCTTTCTTTTCAACCAATTGACTGACAGCAAGACCAGGAATGAAATCAACCAATTCCTTCTGAGCTTCTTCATCTCGATATATCACCATCCCCAGATGGCGATTCTGAGCCTTATCTACCAAAACATAGCCAACATCGTCATCTTCGTCATCTGTATCTAATAAACTGTAATCATTGATAGAACAAGTACTCGGTTTAGGTTTGGTTTTGGGTTTGACTTGGCAGAGAAGAAGACTGGGATAAATAAACAGAGGTATTGTGAGTCAATGAACTGAGGAAAAAAGTCCTACGAAAATTTGAAGCAGAAGTAGCTTGGAAGAAGAGATGGTAAGAAGAGAAGCGTATTGTGAGTGGATCGGCGGACATATTTGTCCACCGCAACCACATTTCGTTGCTAGATTTTGTAATGGACGGAGAACGCAAATTGGACTCCGAGTCATTAACGAACTGTAACGGGAATTTGGCCTTCCACGTGTCCACCGGCAATTTCTTTTTTTTTCCTGTAAAATCAAAGAAAACATATGTGCTTCAAATAGGCACTTACAGTACTTAACATGTGAAAGTAAAACTATATACTTCTGATTTTGAAAGACACAGAAGTAGAAGCTGCGCCGGGGCGTGCTGTAGTGTACCATGTCGGGCTGGCATCAGCGCGATATATCATGTTTTTATATTCGACCATGTTTAAACATGATAATTGATGGATTTGATGGGCAAGATCGATTTTATCGAATGACAAGACTCAAAATATATTTTAAAATGAGCCAAACTATTTGTCCCCACGCAAGGTTTCCCGAAGTAAATTCCCACCCAAAAATTTTTAAAGAGCCAAATAGCCCTCCCCCTTCTTCAAAATTTACTAACATTTTTATTAAAATGACTAAAAGGCCCCCAATAAAAAATAAATAATATTAATATTAAAAAAATTTGAATCTAAAATAATATTAATGTAATAAATTTAAAAATTATAAAAAATAAAAATAAAAATTAAATAAACTATTATCGACGACAACAATGATCGTCTTTAACCTAATTAAACGATTGAAAATGGTTATTTGATTCTATTAACAACCGGATATGATTATCTTGATGGTAGAAGCGACTAGATTTAATTGCTAAATATTTGGATCTCCTTCTATATAAAAAATGGTTGATATGCTTGAGACTAATCATTTTCAATGGTTTCAGTTATCGAGACTGTTCGATCCGACTGTCAATAAAATTAATTATTTGTTTTTGACTATTTGGTAAGGTTAACAAAGATTATTGTCGTTGTAGCGATAGTTGCTTTTTTTAATTTTTATTTTATTTTTTAAATTTTTTGTAAATTTTATAAAATGTTTTTTACTTTATTAATTTTTATGGGCTTATTAATTTATTAATATTAATTTAATATTTTATTAATATTATTTTATATTTTAATAGTTTTTATAAATTAATTTTGTTATTTTTAATTTTTATTCAAAAAAATAAAAATATTTTACTAATCAATTAAATATAATGGTTAATTATTAAATTTAATAATTGACTATAGCTAGGGGTGGATATTTGACTTTCTAATAGTTTTTGGGTGGGCATCTGCATAAGGAAACCTTGCGTGGGAATAGGCGTTTGGCCTTCAAAACCTTACAAACTCTTGATTGGTTGCACTTACCGGATTTTTAATAGGTCAGGGTGCGAGATCTTACGGATCGATTAATTATTTTAATTTAAAAAAAAATTTAATTATTTTTTAAAATTATGTTTTTAATATAAAAATGTCAAAAAAATTGAATTATAATTTAAAATTAATTAGAAATATTTATAACAAGTAAAATTAATTGTTAAAATCAATCACTTTTATGCGAAATAATTAAAATTTTAAAATTTGATTAATATGAGTATTTATTTATAATAAGTGAACAAAATTAATGAGACGTATCTTTTAAATGTAAGATTCATTATACTTAACATATATATTTTTATGTGAAATATAAGAGTTTTATATTTAAAAAATATATTTCAACAATTTCTTTTATTTACTTTAAATAATAGTTTTAGTTTTGGTTAAATCTTAAATTTTTACTCATCTTACAACTTAAATTAATTATAATAACACAATGTGCTTACTTTAAATAAGTATATTTTTTCTTACATTTTATTATAATTTTTTTATTAGATATAATTTATTTTATACAATATTATGTTGGATTAATTTTTAAAATTCTAATATGACTTATAATTTTACGAAGAGTGATAACTGTTGGTCTGGTAAAAAACAAAAAATTAAGAGTTTTGTTATGTAGTTATGCATTCCTTCATATGATGAGAATGAATTAATTACACTTATGGGTTTTACTTTTAGATCTAAATTGTGGTAAACACTATTATAGATATAAATACGAGCATTTCAAAAAGGCCAAATGATGTATTGTCACTTAAAGTTTGACTTAATGATAGTTTTCACTTGTAAAACTTTTAAAATCCAAGTTGTCATTTTTTTTATTGTAAAAAATATCAAAATATTATTTTATAATATTAATATTAAAATAAAATTTAATATAAATAATATTAAAAATAAAATAAATTTTAAAAATAATAATAATAAAATTTTAAATTATTAAAAAAAAAAGTTTAAAATTGAGCCGCTGCTGTCAACAATGGTGGTAGCCTTTAACCTCACCAAATGGCTTGAAATCACCTAATTCTATTGGTGACTAGATCTGGTTATCTCGATAGTGGAGACGACCAAATCTGGCCATCAAAGATCTGAAGGGGACGACCATATTTGATCCTCTTCGTCATTAGAGAAGACAAAAAACGGTCAGAATGCTTAATTCTGGTCGTTTCTGACCATTTTAGATGACGGAGGCGGCCAGATCTAGCCACCTACACCATGTTATAGAACTAGGTGGTCGTTTCTGTAGGATTTGTCGCCACGCATACCGCTGCTGCTGAACAATATCTTTATTTTTTATTAATAATCTGAAAATTCGATATACGTGACGAGAATCCTATAAAAAGAAACCTGCTGCTATACATTTATACACAAGCGAAAATTGAAACTGTAACTGTACAATATATAACGGGCCCACAATATACTTTCATATATAAACTTTTTTTCTATACTTATATACAATGAGTATATACAAAATGTACAATACAAGACCCAACAGGCCATAACTGAAAACTGAAAAACAACGTGGAGTCCCTCTCCCGTCAACCACGGTCTACCCGCTCCTTCTCAGCAGCAAACATATCTGAAAAGAAAGGAAGAAGGAAAGAAATAAGTGATAAAGATCACCCAGTAAACAATCCTTACTTCCCTCAACCCAAGCAAGCAAACCAAACAGAATACATATCTGGCCTTGGCCCTAACATTCATACATATCGCTTGCTCGATCTGGATATATTGCTTATTTTGTTATCTGGTTGCGTTATTAATATATGTCATGAAATGTATATCATGTCATGCTAACTGTAAACTAAATATGCATGCATCTGAATATCTATGTATCCGAAGATACCTATTGTGTTAATCAGGCTGATGAACATAGAGATTCGACATCTTGATCATGTGGGCTAAACAGTCTAGCGACAAGCTAGAAAGCTGAATATACTGAACTGGACAATCTGACCGCAGTCAAAAAGTTGAAATCCCACAATGTCCTCTTGAGTTCACCCAAACTCTAACTCAGATATCGAGTTCTGAATACTGAATGACTAAGAAAATCAGATCCCTTGATCTTTTTCTATACTGATACCTTGGTATGTCATGCTAGGGAATGCTTATGCAACATTATTCATTTGATATTATGCTTATCTGTTGCTTATTAGCCATTGGAAATGTTTCTCATGCTTAATAATCCATTTTAATGCTTTTATTGGAAAATTATGCTGCTGCATGGGCGTATGAGCAAAGCACACGGGTGTGCAAGGAACACACACGGGCATGCATGAAAAGGCACACGGGCGTGTACACAAACGCATGGGGTCGTGCACTGGTCGTGCAGCCGGTTGTGATTGCTTCTGGAGAAAACTACGTATTCATTGAAAAATCAGACACACGACTGTGTCCTTCAGGACACACGAACGTGTCCTTTACAAACAGGTTGTGCACACTTCGTACACATGAACGTGTCCTTGCAGAAATAAAGGCACACGGGCGTGCACCTGCGGGCATACAAGCATGTGTCTTACTCTGCATCGACAACAACCACCTGAAATTTGTAGGAATCTATACCAAACATCCATCAAACTGAAATTAATTGAAAGCATGCATTTATAACACTTCAATATGCATACAAAACACTTCAATTTCATCTATCATACGTCATATCATATTCCACCATCAAAGCAACCCATTCTCTCACATAAACACACACACAAGCATAAGTAAGCATGGTTCATAAGTGGAAATCATCAACTCAAGTATCATCTCATCAACATATCAACATATAAACATCTCATATACTCATAAGTATGCTAGAGACATAGTCAAACATTTCAAATCACCAAACACAAGTTGGGAAACGCAAGGAAGAAGTAAGGAAGCACTTACCTCTTGCCATGACTACTGGAAAACTCTTTCTATCTAATCTCTTCCTTCTCTAGTTAGATTGGGAGCTATTGGATACTGAATCTCAGTTATAGGGCTGGCAGTCACTGAAAACAAAAGAGAACTTTGGTTGAAAATGGGTAAAAACTGGGTGAGAAACACTTAAAACTCGCTATCTCTCTCTCCCAACACACTTGCACGGGCGTGCAAGGCAAAGTGCACGAGAGTGCATAAGGGAAAATGAATAAACTTCATGTCTCGCGCTACGCATGATAGAAACCTCCCAAAGGGAATCATATGCAAACCACACAGGCTCTGGAAACTTACTATCTTACCCCTAAACTCTTCTAAACTCTCAATCTATTTTTAATCTCACATCTAACCCCCAAACTCTATCCTAAAGGGTATTTCTAATCCTGGGATGCTACAGTTTCACTCACCTGACGAGATTAGAAGCAGTCACTGCCGTCGACGACATTGTGGTGGTAGTGGCTGCTTTTTATGCTTTTTAAATTTTTTTTTATTTTTTTTATTTTATTAAAATTTTAATATTATTTTATATTTTAATATTTTTATAAATTTTATTTTTAATTTTAATTTAAAAAGATAAAAATACCCCTTCGAGGGTGGGTATTTGACTTTTTAAACTTTTGAGGGTGGGAATTGTCATTAAGCCAAACCATGGGTGGCAATATGTCCTTCGGCCCCTCAAAAGATAAATCTACACCAGGTCGCTGCCGGGGCTAACCCCTACGCTTACTAGAAGACAAGATATTTTAAAATCATTTTTGCGTTAAAAAATTGACTTAATATATTTAAAAATTTTAAGAATCGGGTCGGCCAGACTGATATGGGCCTCATCAGGCCTGAAATACATATAAACGGGCCGTTCTCGGCCAGCACATGGACACCGAGACGAGGGTCGAGGGGCCGGCCTAACCTGAATGTGCTACGAGGGGCGGATATTTCGAAGCCTCATCGTACTTCTCGTAGGACACAACGCCAATCCAACTTTATATATATCATATTTAAAGCACAAAGCCCCGCTACTTTTGGATTTGCCGAGTTTTTATCCAAAACCGAAACCTCCTGTAACACTTATCTGAAGACAGAGCTCTGTTATGGCTTCCACAGTCTCTATCCAAATGCTGCACCACACTGCCCTCATTTTCCAGGTTAGTTCTGCGTCCTCACACCCTTAACAAGAAAGATTACATATAGAGCTAGGCAAATCGATACCTTGGGCAACAGTGATGTTAGCTTCTTAAAAACTCTTGGACATCTTTACGAGCACGCAATAGATGGAAATCTCTCCCTTTGTTTTGTTAATACCAGTTCATTATATTGACTTGTCTATTTTAGATAAGTTTATTCGCTGTATTTAATTATAATATGGCCAAATGAATATTTCCTACCCAAACTTTGATGAAACATCTATGCTAGTTTTAACAGACTAAGTATTTTTCTAATTTTGTATAATATATAAAAGAATTAATTTCATTTGCATCTAATTGCACAAACAAATTGCGTTTTCACCATAATTAATTTATATTTTTTTAATGATGTTACATGCACTTGAATACCAATGATGAAGTGTCAGGTGTTATTGGTGGATCTCTGCCTGCAACACAGTTGAATCCCCAAATTAGCCAAACACAATCCAACTCCACAATTCAAATACATGGAATAAAGAAATTAAGAGAATGAATCCAATATTATTGATATGGCTGAGCAAAAACAAGTCACAAAACTGCTGCTACAATTAGTTTTAGCTAGACTACACAGAAAAACCAACAACAAGACCCTATCCTGGTATTTCTGTTACCTGATAAACCCCTCCTACCACAACCCTTTCAATACATTTTCTTCCTATCCTGGTAAGTCACCCAACCTTCTATTCCCCTCTTTTGCTGTCACGTTGCTTCATTGCTTCTAAAGAATCTCCTTCAACAGTTTTGCCCTTTTCAATTTTTATTTGTTGATGTGTTATTTTCTTTCATTTAGATTCAAAATCATCCTATCACATGGTGACTAATCGTCATTAGTACTCATTATAAGTGCACATGGTTTTATTGAAATTTTTCCTTCCCTTTTTTTTATCCTTTTTTGTCTTTTTTTATTTCTTGACATTTTTTGGATTATTATAAGATAGTGGTTGTGCCTTTGGGGATGGAGTAGAGCAAAGCTCACTTGTTATATAGGATCTGATGCATTTAGCAGAATGAAGCAACATTCCATTCTTTTTGGTGACATCATTCTACTTTGGCATGGAGTGCCACAATTCCATTCATCATTATTGATCTACATAAGAGAAAATCAAAGCAATGCCTAGAGCTCTGTTAATCCATTATTCATCAATAGATGAAGCTCTCTCTTTATCATTTTGTTTTGAGACATTATGGCTTTGGGGTCAACCCCAGAAACAGATAAGGAATATATTAGAATTTGGGTCCCTACACTGTGATAAAGTGCTACCCTCATTATTAGACCATGTCCCTAGGATTTGATAAAAGAAAGGTGCACTACCAAGAAGTACATCTAGACATGACTTTGCAATAACAATTAGAAGCGTAAACAAACTTGGATTTTTCCCATAAAAGAATTCTAAAAAGATTGAGATGACCACTACAACTTTTCTGAGGGTTACCTTTAAGTTCTGGAGCTAAAACTTAATGAAAACCCTAAAACTAAGCTATTGAAATGAGAGATTAGGCCATGCTTCGTTAATTATAAGCCATACCACTTTTCCTTAAGTCAATGAATTGTGTCTTCTTGAAAATGCAACTTGCACGTAAACTCATTGTTTTAAATCGTCCACATAAATTCATATGCAAAAGTTGTAAAGGTCTAGTTGTTGAAATACAATTTGTACTTTTAAAACATGATTTTGTTTGTTTTCCTAAAACACATGCATCACAAATTTGATTCTTTTTGGAAACTAAATTGAACTTATAAGTATTTGAAATTGTAAGCAGTTATGTGTTTAGTAAAATATGACTTATAAATACATTTTATTATTAAAATGATTAAAAAAGGTCTAGATTGGGTTAATAAGTCAAGATAAGGGAATTGCCTTTATGTATGACCATGCATCTCTATAGGTCACGGGCATGCATCTTGATGGTTGACGCGTCCCATAATATGTAATTTACTGAAATGATTTTATGAAATAGTAAGAAAACCCCTAAAGAATTACCTGAAATGTGGTTGTCACGAAACATGAATGATAGATGGATTTATATCTTTTCAATTAGTTTTGGTAGAACTTGATTTCTTATTAAGTATTGAGAAGAAAATCAGGCTTAAATAGCTAGTTTCTAGTCACAATTAGTCTTAGACAATGAAGATTAAACTAGATGGTTGTAGTTGTAGTTGTAGTTAACAGTGATCATAGCAAAGTTGAAGTAACTAGTCGTAGTTTGTGTTGCAGATTGTGGTGCACAATTAGTCACAACCTATAGTCTTAGTTTACATAAGTTATTAGGAATATGACAAAATGAAAGACAAGGGAAAGAAAGAAAAATGCACCAAAATGCAGGTGTTGCACCAAACATTGGTGATTGTTTCTTGTTGTAAGTGAATGCAAGCAAAAGACTCATGAATAACAACTAATGGAACAATTCAGATATTGTGGTGGCAACCTTTTTTTGGTTGTTGCCATCAAATTCCTTGCAGATTTGGAAAAAGGAAGCCTTTGGGTTTCTATTTGAAGTTGTCTTCCTACAGATTTGGGTGTGTTGGCACCCATAAAGGATGGGAAGATAGTGATGGCAATATAGGCGATTGAGGCAGATGGAATGTTGATAGAGAAGGAGAAGGCAAGGAAAAGGCAACAATTGATGACTAGGAGAGTTAAGGACATAGAGGAAAATGAAGAGGAGAAAAAGAAGGAAAAGAAGAATGAGAGTTTTGGTGGGATAGTCATTCAGTCTTACATTATAGCACTGAAAACTTCAATCGAAGTTGAGATGAGACATATCAGTTCAGTTGCATTACTGTAGTATCTTTCAGCTTATCTAATGCAACCTATACTGGTAGCTATTTCACTAAATAAATGACTCTTGCTGTCTTAGGATTAAATTAGTGAATATAGTTGTATTATTATTAGGATTTCTATTATTTAATGTCTATGGCAAATACATCTTTTTCTGAATTTCGTCGCTGGCATTCGTATTATTTGATTTCAATTATCTTCGCATGTATAGGCTTCAATTATTGTACTTCCAACAAATTGTGTTAGTTCTTTGATATCTGTAAGTTGTTTCAAGGGTGATTCACACAATTGAGCTTAATTAGCATAATCTCTGAGGTCCAGGATCTTTGTTTTTTTGTTTTCATTGATATGATATTCTTTCTGTAAAAAGATTCAATTGATCCATCAATTTCCAAGAAAGAAAACTCAATATTGAATAATTGACCTACCACATTATTTTTCATGCGATACAAAAATTCATTATACTTAACGAAGATTTAGAAATGAGATAAGATCCATACATCCAGAACATCTCACTTGCCTAGTGGTAATGACACAAGAAATCTGTTTCTTTGAGCAATGATCATAGCTTTAGGACAGAGGTTATGTGTAATGTAATCCTGTCAAACAATCCAAAGTGGAAGTAAATGATCAAACTTGATCTCCTATTCTAGGTTGCTTGCATAAACAAACATTATATATTCAGATTTACTCAACTAATGCTTGATTTGTGTTAGTGAGTGCACTTAATTTTTTGTAATGGTTTCAACCTGCAGGGCAGTTATAACAAAGATGTCTTAAATGTGAGAGTGCCACATATGATGTGTACCAGTGCAAAATCAAAGCCATGCTATTCCCCAGCTATGACTTTGAGTTCTTCAGGAAGAGCATTGACATCAAGATTGCACTATGCATCAAATTTTCCTGCAACGCAGCTTTCTAAAGTTCCTTCTGTTAAGCGCCAGAGAATGATGTGTGTCAATGCTATGGCAAAAGTTAGTAATTCAGCTCAAACTGTTTGCTTTGCAATTCGGTCCTGAAAATATCCTCAAAGTTTTTCCATTCAATTGAAGAAAGAGTTTTGACAGAAAAATACTGTGATCATTTTAGCATTAATCATAAAAGGAAAAAAAAGAAAACAAAAAAATAAGCAAAATATCTCATCTTGTGACATCTTGTGCTATCTAACTGTCATTTTGCTGGTGTTTCAGTTTTCTCACTAGACATATGTTAATAGGCATGATTAAAGAATAGGAATTGGGAAATTGTTTTTATTTTCTATTGGTGCATTTGTTAAAATCATAATACTTAAATAATTAATCTGAATTTTTTATAAAACAAGCACACATTATCTTGGCCATTTTTTTGTTATATGAATATAATGATGTTAGATTCCATAGCCTGTCTTACGGTTGTGTTGATCATGTCTTCGGCCTAAATTTACTTGCATGATTATGTGATTTTAGGATTTAGAGTTGCAAGCAAAAGTGACAACCAAGTGCTTCTTCGATGTAGACATTGGAGGTGAACCTGCTGGTAGGATTGTGATGGGCCTTTTTGGAGATGTTGCTCCAAAAACTGTTGAGAACTTCCGTGCTTTGTGCACAGGTAAGCTTCTCTAGCACCATTATCCTATATTTATAGTAATTTTTTATTTCTTGTATGGCTCTGCATTTAGAAGATCTATACAAAATCTTCATGCAGGAGAAAAAGGATATGGTTACAAAGGATGCTCCTTCCACCGAATTATCAAAGATTTCATGATTCAGGGAGGAGACTTCACCAAAGGAGATGTAAGCTCTTGTCTTCTGTACCTCCCTCTCTCCCTTTTTGTCACCTTAACAGATATTTTAACCAAGCAGCACTTAACAGAAATTTTGCTTTTTTCCTCTGGCTGCAGGGAACTGGAGGAATGAGTATCTACGGTTCCAGTTTTGAAGACGAGAGCTTTGCCTGTAAGTCTATAGGGATTGTCAGTATTGTGCTTCAATCCTTTTTCCCTCCCTTCCCTTCGCTTCCCTCAACCTTCCCAACTGTTAATATATTGACGTCACTCTTTGCAGTGAAGCATATTGGACCTGGAGTATTGAGTATGGCCAATGCAGGTCCTAATACTAATGGGAGCCAATTTTTCATTTGCACTGTCAAGGTGAGATAGTAGCTGCTTGCTTGTTCCTTTTTTTTTTTAAATTATCTTCAATTTCACTATTTCCATTCTGAAGCCAAATTGGTTATCCTTACTAAACCATGGCATCAGAAATCTTGTTCTCTAGTAATCTTTGAAGATCTAAATTCATCCCTTGAAAGGATTGATATGTTTAGTAGCCTGTTCATTGTAGTTAAAGGAGTGACAAATTTGATTGATGACAGCCATCCAACAATTTTATAACAATGTTGTGATTCTTTTCCCTTTTGATATTCTTAATTAATTCAGAAATATTACTTAATTATGGTATTCATAATAAGTATACAGGCACTCTTCAATTATCATATGGAGACATATGATACCTCATTATTGTGCTGAGGTGGCTATCCTGATGGTATGTTACACAGAATAAAGTTAGTAAAAGAGAAAGGGGCTCTAATCTTTGACATCTTGTAAAAGATATATGTTTGGTTGCTGAGGAGCTGGAAAAGTCTATTTTTACTTTCTCTTTGGAATTGAAATAACCTAGCAGGGAGTTATGAAGAGTTTTAAGTAAAGTTAAAGGGGGAACAAATAAATAGAAAGGTATAATTTCTTAAGTTCTGCCATTTTCGGAGATTTTGTTAATAGCTATTTTTTATGTTCCTCCTCTACTGTACGAATGGGCAGACACAACTTATTTGAAAAACTTTCGCTAATCGTGTGGTTATTGTTATGTATCTGTTTTAATTTGTTGCCAATGTATTTAGCATAGATTGGTACCCTCTGATTCAAGTTCATGGTATATTTACTGTGGTTGACCTTGTCTACTACCACCTTATAATATGATTGGCTGGGTAATAACACGTCTCAATCATCCTGTATTCGGGAATGGTTGAAGTGTCTCTATACAGATTATTGGTTAGGGAAACTAGGTCAACTTCTGGCTGAAGTTTTGCCATATAATGTAATGTTGTTAATTTGCATGTTGCAGACACCATGGTTGGACAACCGGCATGTTGTATTCGGAGAAGTTATTGATGGAATGGATGTTGTCCGTAAACTTGAATCTCAAGAGACAAGCAGGTCAGACTGCCCTCGGAAGCCATGCAGAATTGTCAACTGTGGTGAGCTACCAATAGATGGTTGATCTGACTGCTTTATCAGGCGAGCATGCAATGAATAAATTTTTTATCTTTAAAAGCAAAAAAAAACAGCACTTTTTCGCTGGGCATGGATTTCTAGTGCAGTTTTGCATCTGAAGCTTGGCCCATTTTTGTTGAGGGCATCTCGTTCCATACTCTTGAGGCTTATGTAGAGGTGAATGTATTATTGTTAGATTGAATGCATATGCACAATTTCTGTCAACAGACACTTCACATAGCAATTTCAAAATCTTTTTTATATTTAATTGCATTGTTGGCCTTTATTCCATTATTCTGGATTGGATACACGCAGCATATTTTTCTGGAGTGACAAATTGAAGATTACAGTGGGGATCAACTTAAAGGAGAGTTATTTTAGAAGCCACCATCTACGCAGGGACTGCAGTTTCGACTGAAGTGGGCTGGATAACCTGCTGAAGCTGCTCTGCTGCAGCTTGCCATATTTCAGGAATTGCTTCTTTGATGTTGTGGATGCTGCTCAAGGCATGGTCTGCTCCGGCCACCAATTCTGAGCCACCTACCTGCATGAGCGTAGTGTAACCATGATGATTTATAATTATACGAAGTAGCTAGCTGCTGCTACTTTACACAACAAAATCTGAGCTTACAATAACTGTGTGAAGACCTGCTGCTTTTCCGCTTGCAATATTCCGCGCACTATCATCAAAAAAAATCTGCCAGCCAAAATAAGATTATCTCCATCAATGATTTTCCCGATATTCATAAGAAACGATGAAGGTAAATAATATTTACTGTTTTTTTTGGGTCAACATTCGCAATTCGAATAGCAGCTCCAATAGCTTCCAGTGAGGGTTTACAGAGGATTCTTGGCTTGGAGCTGATACTTTTAGCATCAATAGCGTCTGTAGTAAGATTGGGGTCTTGTTCGTCCCCAGCAAGAAATGCATTATCATTTAATGCATCCATATTATCAATGGGTTCGGGAGGAGGAGGAGGGTTCAGAGTTTCAAAGCATATGATGCCTTCAAAACAATCTTCCAACCCCAGCCTACTCAGAACTTGAACTGCATGCGCCTGATCAGCGTTGGTGAATATCTGAAAAAACCAACATATATTTCATAGTTGTTCGTTATGGCGAAGAAAGTAAAAGTTCTGACATACAATTTTACGCTGTGGCATGGATAGTAGCAGGTTCCTCAGCACTGGATCGGGCTTCAGTTTTTCATATGGCAATTTTCCATGAACGTAAGCATGAAACTCATCGTTGTCAAATTCATAATCGAGAGCCTGGGAGCCAATAACAAGAGTTGTAAATTCCCATACACAGAGAAAATTAATATACAGAATATCCTGAAAAGATGAGGACAAAAAAAAGAAGAATTTAGCACATATTCTCAATCACCTTTAGACCGGCCATTGTCGTTCCGTGTTCCCGGTACAATTCCAAGCACATCCTTGGCACATCTCTTTCATCTATATTCAAGTGCTTCAACATAAACTCTGCAATCAAAATATGTCTAACCTTATTAGCTACATATTCGAACAAGTGTCAACGTTATCTCATCAAGTTCTTGTTTGCATTATTACATGCCTTCTATGTTTTTGCGGCAAGCCAAGTTAAGGCCTGAACTCAGTGGGTATAAAGTGTCATCGAGATCTGCAGAACATTTTGAACCTCACTAGTTATTGCCTGCTCAATAACCGATGATAATCGAGATTAAAGCTGGTCTTGATCTTATTATAACGTACCAAAGAGCAAGCATTCATAGTTGGCTGTGGCAGTCTTCCCCAAAGCATCCATCTGCAAGACTGAACCTGTGGATAAAGTTCCACAAGAACGAAAGGTTGGTGAATATATAACTGCTCTGATGAACAACCAATCATGGCTCTGAGAACCAATTTATAAGAATTGAGTTACCTTTCTGTTTCAGGACTGATGCTTTGTTTTCAAGTGTTGTGAAAAGAAACTGGGAATTGATGCCAAATGGGTGAGATCATGGATAAGTGGGTTGGCGGATGAGGTTTATTCTTACTTATGAAAGGGACATGGAATAATACCAGAACTCTCATTGCTACTATAACATGATATCAGAATATAATATTCCTTGTGCCAACACAGCAAATTGCTTATTTGTTTCAGATTCTGCTGAAATAAAATCTTTGTTGCAGACAATGGTGAAACTGGGCAAGCAGATGCTGGTATTATACTTTCCACCTTATAACTCCAAAGTGGACAAAATTATGGTTGAATTTTAGACGAGTTTGAAAAATTTTCAATTGAAGATACGAGTATAAATAATAAATATTTATGTTAATCCAAAATTATTATGATATTTATATATTTTATAAATTAATATAAATATTTTTGACCATTAAAATTAATATTGAATTTTGGCAGAATGCTGTTAAGTGGAGCAACTCCTTCGCCTAGTACTTTGTGTTTGTAATGGATGGGACAAGCTCCACGTATTCCCAATTTTAGCCTCGTGCACAATACTTCATATTCAAGTTACACCATCAAATTTCTTGTTAGTTTTTTTTTTTTTAAATAATTCGCGTATATAATACGTGCAAGTTGCAAGAATCGGGAGATTAAATTTAAAATCGGAAAAAGAGCAAGCAAATTTCAAAACTCTATCGAAGAGCATTTGCGCGCGCCACCAATGAGTTGGGTTAACCACCTGGGCAGACTCGCCAAGGGCGTCTCTTTAGTGGCCAAAGAAATCGTCAATCGTTCACAAGCAGTCGAGATTGTAAGAACCAGCAGCGATTTCGAAACCCTAATTACTTCATCAATTAAGAAAGTCATAGTTACGGCCACCGACATTTCGGGGCTGACAAAAGGGACGGTTCGCGAGGTCTCCAACCCTAAGACCAAAGAGTCCGTAGTTTATTTTAATAGTCATGCTGACGTGGCCGATACGACATCTCCTCCGCAACAACCACGGAATGATGAAAAAGAATGTGGTGTTGATGAATATGTCTCATCTACCAGCGCTCTCTCTTCTGATTCGGAGAAATCGGAATCTGAAGTTCCTGATTGCTCTGTAGAGAAAGAAAGTTTTGTTAGAGAATGCAATTCTGATAATATAGGTCCTAAGACCAATGTTGATGTTGGGAGTGAAGTTCAGATGGCGCCAGAGAAGAGGCGAAGGCCGAGAGAAAGGAAAGTTCCTTCAACTCCTTTTTCTAGATTAATTGGGTGAGTTTCTTTCTTGTTTCTGATGGTTAATATTTTTTAATTTTTGCAGTTATTATCATTGTTATAATTAACACATTTCGAGCTTATGTGAATGAAATATAGTGATATCAATTTTAGTTTCTGGGGAAATGGCTATGTCATCATTTTTATTTTTAAGCTTGAGGAAAATTGGTTTGGAAAGGGCATTTTTATTTTATTTGCAGTTGGGAAAATCATTAAGCATGCTGTTGTACATTCTTGTTCGTGGACATAAACTTTAGATTTTATGCCTAATTAGCATTATAAAACCTCTAAAGGTTTGCTGGTCTAGGAGCTGGTCTTGCATGGGGAACAATTCAGGAATCAACCAAGAGGATTGTCTATGGAACACCAAGCTCACAAGGAAAGCAATCTGCACTTTCCCCATTTTTATCTGATAAAAATGCAGAACGCTTAGCTCAGGCACTATGTAGAATGCGTGGAGCAGCACTCAAGATAGGGCAGATGTTGAGCATACAGGATGAATCTCTGGTTCCTGCTCCGGTAGGTTAGATGTATGTCATTGGTTTATCTGTATAGTTTATCATTGAGGTACATTTTATTATAAAAAAAGAACTTTAACAAGCAAGTATTATCTAGTATTTCTCGTAGATTCTACTGTATGCTTGTTTAACTTCTTAAGGTTAAGTGTAAACTATGATCACTAAGAGCTGAGGAAGTTCAAATTCCTGCATTTCTCGAGCTTTTATGCTTACTATAAAATATGATGTTGAAACCTTAGGACGCATTTTAAGCATATTAACAGCAGCTTAATTCTCTGATATAAAAATGTATTGTTGGGTTTATGATATGAGCTATGCTTGTTTTCACCCTTTATTTGTGATATTTACTTTCATTTTGTTATTTCTATTTTATAGACTTCACTAAACATCTTAGTATTACCATTTTTTCTGACATCTTTCATTGTTCTCTATAGATCTTAGCTGCCTTGGATATTGTTCGTCAAGGTGCTGATGTAATGCCAAGGTGGCAGCTGAACCAAGTTTTGGATTCTGAATTAGGTCCTGATTGGCAGTCCAAGTTGACTAGTTTTGATTATGAACCAATGGCTGCTGCAAGTATAGGCCAGGTGATGCATCATGTCTGTGTTTTCATTGAGTTGTGTAATTATCTTCCAAGGTTTTTAGAGTCCAAAAACATGGAAAGGATGCTGTAATACAGCTATTATAACTGGTCCGAATAACATCCTTTTCTGCCATTTTTACTGAGTCCCTATATGTGCAACATGAAAAGTTCAAGACCAAGTTTCTCTCGTTATACCCTTTGAAAAAGGGTTTGGTTATATACTTCAGTTAGATGAGTATTGCTTCTATTAATGATTTGATAATTTCAGAATTAATAATGTAATGAATCTCTAGAATTTAAGGCCTTTCCTTCCCCTTCTTTGAACTTTGTTCATTCTCATGCATAGCTCTTTTTCCTTCTTCTCAGTTTTGATGATAGCTGGCAGTGGTTTAATCTTCATATCCAATTTTTTGGGAAAAAAAAAGGTTATCTATATCTGAAACGCTATCACTTACCTTGACCTCACAGTAATGGAAACAATTGTAGGTCCACCGAGCTGTCACAAAGGATGGTATGGAGGTTGCAATGAAAATACAGTACCCTGGAGTTGCAAATAGCATTGAAAGTGACATTCAGAATGTAAAAATATTGTTAGACTATACAAATCTAATTCCAAAGGGACTTTACCTTGACAGTGCTATGAAGGTAAGCAACTGCATGTGTGTGGTGTGCTGCTTGTAAGCTCTTACTGTTATTATGGCATATGTTAAGTAGATATGCAAGATTATTTATATTCTTGATTAACTCACATTGTTATCTGTAGTCCACAAAAATTTTCTAAGATTGCTTGATTTGCTTATGGCTGTGTCTCTTGTCTGGATCTATGCTCATTTCTGATTTATGTGTTTCTATATATATATATATATATATATATATATATATCCATTCCCCAAACAGGATGCACACTCATTAATTGGAGGTTATATGATGTAATTTTATGAATGATTTTCACTCAAGCTCATGAAAATGATAAATTTATTATTGAAATATACAAATTTCTTGCTTTTGTTCATAGGTGGCTAAAGAAGAATTATCTCGTGAATGTGACTATGAGCTAGAGGCAGCAAATCAGAAACGGTTTCGTGATATGCTTTCCAATTCAAAAGGGTTTTATGTTCCAATTGTTGTGGAGGATATTTCAAGCAAAAGAGTTCTAACTACAGAACTTGTTTCTGGTAGTCACACTATATCATTTATATATATATATAAAATTACGAGTCTCTGTTGTCTGATTCCAAAAGCAACAGTATTATGATCTTTGGTAATCCAGAATGAAGGACAGTTTCCTGCAGTTGTGTAGAAATATTATTGGTGGGGTCTTTGATCCATTGACACTTCTAATGTATTGAGGTCGATAAACGTGATGTGTTGGAGACTCAACTTTCTAGGATAGATCATTATTTCAATCTAATTCTCATTTACAAATCATGGCTTTGTTTTATAGTCTCATTCTCTCTTTTCATCTCTGGAGACATGGATACATAAGGTAGGTATAGACCACAATGTTAACCACATGTTTTGTTCATATATAATCAGTATGGCAGTCCACATCCTCACTCATATTGCATGTAATTTGAGTTTGCTTAAAGTTGCCTAAGTGCATTGGAACTTGATTTTGCATTTTTCTTCTTTACTGTTTATTTTGTATGATGTGCATTTAATTGTCAGTTTTGCCATCACTCTTTTCTGTAATTGACACAATTCATCTACTGCAAATAATGCTTCCTTCTATTTTCCACATTTAGTAGATTAGCTTAGCATAATTTGAAAATCATTTTAATGTTTCTTGTTGGTTGAGAGTGATTTTCACTGTCCACAGGAATCCCAATTGATAAGGTGGCACAACTAAATCAGGAAATTCGTAATTATGTTGGGAGAAAGTTGCTGGAACTCACTTTAATGGAGCTGTTTGTCCACCGCTTCATGCAGGCATGTTTTCTTCTCCTCCTGCCCACCTTATCTTTAAACTTTATCAATAAATTTCTTATTGTCCTCCCTTTTTTCCTTTGTTAAATTAGATAAAATCTGACCTATAATAATGAGAAAGTACAGTACTTGTATGGTTGAGGCATGTCAAGAATTGAAATTGATGGCATAATTACTGTGCATGTTTTCAATTTTTTTGGGTGTGTTCTCGGAGTTAAATCTTATTCTGTAAAAAGTAGTAACGTTCCTCACATTCCATTTCATTTTGTCTTGTTTGCATGTGCTGATGCAGACTGATCCTAATTGGAGTAATTTCTTATACAATGAGGCAACAAAAACGATCAATCTCATTGACTTTGGTGCAGCTCGAGAATATCCTAAAAGCTTTGTCGATAACTATTTAAGAATGGTAAATTCTGTTTCCTCAACACTTGAGCTCATGTGTTGCAAAGCTCGAGTGATAGTAAGCTATAGTATATTTATTTATATTAGCCAGCGGTTAATGCTTCTGATAGATCTCTCTAGCCAAAACACTCGTTCTACTAATTGGTCCCGCAGGAATGTGGCATCAGCATATAGTGCATTGAAATCAGCCTAAGAGATAGGTTAATAGTATCTTGGTGGATTAGGCTTTCGTCTCTAAATTGATTCTAGCTGGTTGGAATTTCGGTAGGTAGTTTAAATATGGTTTGAAGCTAAACTCACTAAGTGCTTCCACATGTATTTTGATTAGGTTCTGGCCTGTGCCAATAATGACAGAGATTCTGTGATTGAGATGTCAAGGAGACTTGGGTTCCTAACGGGAATGGAAAATGAGATAATGTTAGAGGCTCATGTACAGGCGGGTTTTGTTGTGGGTTTACCATTCTCAAAGCCTGGTGGGTATGATTTCCGCGCCTCCAATATCACCCAAAGCATTTCAAACCTTGGGGCAACAATGCTGAGACACAGGCTCACACCACCCCCTGATGAAGCATACAGTCTGCATCGGAAGCTTTCGGGTGCTTTCTTGGCTTGCATCAAGCTAAGGGCTGTCGTTCCATGTAGGGAGCTTCTACTCCAAGTGCACGATCGTTATTATTTCGGAGAAAATAATGGTGAGAACTTGTCAACCCACTCATTGTCATAGGCATTTTTTTCCAAGATTTTGATTGATTATTTTAGGTTTAATAATTTGGGATCAATTGCTTGTCCCACTTTCGTTTGAAATTATTTCATTGCCCATTTCTTGCGGTGGGCTGGCTGTTGCTTGCGCCATCTAGATGAAACTAGTCTGGAGGTGGGACATCCACAATATTTTAGCTTTGGTTAGAAAAGGCTAAAATCTATTAATAAACTGAATGTATAATCATTTTTTTCTCTCAGACAAAGAAAATTTTTTGGGGAAAAAATTCCATTAAGGAAAATCTTTATTGACCCTTTTTATCTTCTTGGTGCGGGTGGCTTGTAGGTTTCCACTACTGATTAAGTGGCCGCAATCATTTTCTGTACTGCCTTAAAAATTTTTATAATTTTATCCTATTCTAATTAAGGATTTAATTTAATTTAATTTAATTGTGGTGGTCCAGTTTTTATCAATTAGTATTAAAAAATTCAAGAGGATTATATTACTTTATTTCGATGTTTCATATCCAAATCGTCATGACGTGATGTGAATTATGGAATCCCTTCTTTCTTGCATTCTAATATTATTCTTTTACCCTTAATTGTTGTCGATAATATTTTCCATTTAAGACCAAAATATGTTTCAAACCATGGTGATGCTAAAATAAAATAATAATTTTATCATCTATTAGTTAAAAAGAAAAATTAAAAAAAAAAGCTTTTTCACGCATAAACTTCAAGCATTTTGAAAAATTATAAATTATAGTTTGAAATGTTCTTAAAACCTTAGAACATGTTTGATTTAAATTATGAAAATTAGTTGTATATTTAGTTAAAGTGGTTATAAATGATTGATAAACAATTAATGTTTTTGATAAAATATAACTTATAAATGTATTTTATTATTAAAATGATTAAAAAAAGTATTAAATTATTTTATTAAATAATAAATTATATTAATTTTTTATTATAATATTATAAAAATATATTTTGATCATATTTATAATTTTAAAATTAAAAAATAAATATTTTATTAAAAATTTATATGAATAATTTTAGGTTTATTAAAATTAATATAAATAATTTATTTAAACTAACTTATAAATAAGGATAATGATAGTATATATAATTAAAATAACTGATAAAAAGAGTGTTTATAAACATTAATTGTCTTCTAGTTTTTTTTTTTTTCTTTTTATAAGCCTAAAAAATATTATAAACAAACAAGTGAAACTAATTTAAAAGTTTATAAATCGGTGTAATTAGTTTATAAACAAAGACAAACACTTCCTTAGTTATTGGTATCACATACTTATCATTAGCATGATCTCATCATCTTCTATTTTTTTGCGTTATGAGTTGTTATTAATAATAGCTTCAATCAATCAAATTATGAATAATTTATTGATTTTAAACCATCATCAACGACAATTATAAATTGAAGAACCAAGGCAGAAGGTGGGATAGTAAAGGGAAATGAAACAGAGAACAAAGAAAAAGGAGAAGAAAAAGGTGAGATCGACAATGACCTAAAACTGAGAAGAAAGGAAGGAGGGGGTGATGGTGAAAGAAGAGAAAAATAAGTCAATTCTTATGTAATTTGAATATTTAAAATGATTTTTAAATTTTTGATCATTTGAAATTATATATTAATTTAAAAAATAAAATTATAAAGAAAATAATAATTTCATCTGACATTATTTTAAGATTTTTTTATTGCTAGAATTTAATTTTATGCAAAAAAAAAAAAAAACGTTAATTTTAGTATTTAGGAAGATAAAAAATGATATATATTTATTTTTGTCTGATTAAATAATTTTAAATAAAAATTTTAATTTTACTGTAACAAGTCACAGGACATATTACTGTTCTAATAAAAAATATCAGGGCCCTCAAAATTTAACAGAAAAATATTAGGGTCTGAAGCAAAAGCCAGGACGTTGGATTAGAACGTGCGGCAAGTTGCTTCGGCTACGACGGTATTTGAAAATAATTCTGTCATAAAATTCAGACCTCCCGCCAATAGATTCTGTTATATTTTTTCTCCTGTCTTTAGCCAGAGAAAGTACCCAATAAGAAGGCAAGTTATGAGAATGATTTCATTTCCAAAATAAAAACTACCATATCTCCAAAATAACACACTGTTGGATTGCCATAAGCACACGCCACGCCACAGAAAACCAGATCAGACTTTCAAGTAACAACAAGAATTATGTCTAAATAAACTGCATCTACATCACTATAATTCTTCAGCAGTAGCTCAATTCACAAAACTAGTAACACAATGAAGCTCGCGTGGTCTGTTTTCGGTTTTTTCTTCTTCTGCTGGCTTGTTTTAAGCCAATCTGAGGAGTTCCAAGTTAGAGTGAGCGCGCTTTCTGACTTGGCTGTGGCGTCTGGTAATACTTCCCAACCTGTCATGGTCCCTCTCACTCTTATTCAGGGAGCTGATTCTAAGGGAGCTGGTATATATTTTGCCTATCCACTTTTAGCTATTATTTGAGTTCAGATTTTCGATTTTCATTTCATTTATTGTCCTCCTACGCGGCAGTGTGTTTGGATGGAACGCCGCCTGGTTACCATTTGCATCCGGGGTCTGGATCAGGTGCAAACAGCTGGCTCATTGACTTGGAGGTTTGTGACAAGTGGTTAAATTTTGGTATGTTCAATTTGGTGGTAGCAGTCTGTTATAGTTTTCATTTGTTTGTATGGAATGGATGCAGGGAGGTGGGTGGTGTAATAACATTAGAACTTGTGTCGACCGTAAAACGACTCATCGGGGTTCGTCGAAATTTATGGAAAAGGAACTACCATTTACGGGAATAATGAGCAACAAAGCTGAAGAAAATCCTGGTTTTCTTTGAATAATCCACTTGCTTTTACTCATCAGTTTGATTGACATTCAGCTCGTTGATAATAAATAAGTGTTTTGGATGGCCTTGTTATGTTTCCAGATTTCTTCAACTGGAACAGAGTTAAGTTACGTTACTGTGACGGGGCATCTTTCAGTGGGGATAGTCAAAATGAGGTTGGTCCATGAGTCTACTGGTAGAATAACAGAGTCATTTGGGTTGGCCATGTTTGCTTGTTTTGAGTGACCTTCTTCCTTACAGGCTAGACAACTTTATTTTCGGGGACAGCGTATCTGGTCAGTTGCTATGGAAGATTTAATGGCCAAGGGAATGCAGGATGCTGAACAGGTTTTTGCATTTAAAATCCCACCTTCTTTCTCTATTTAATTTTTATTTAACTCTGAATTTATAGTTGTTTTACGCATTCATCTTCATCTACATCTACTCAGGCTCTTCTTTCTGGATGCTCTGCTGGTGGTCTAGCAGCCATTCTTCATTGTGATGAGTTTCGGGACTTATTCCCCTACACAACTAAAGTAAAATGCCTCAGTGACGCTGGAATGTTCCTTGATGCGTAATTTTCTATAATCTTTATTCTCTTAATTATCATATTCATTAAGATTTTTTTTTTTTTTTAATTTTAGTTCATTCGTTCTGTAGAGTTGATGTATCTGGTGGACGCAGCCTAAGGAATTTGTATGCAGGCGTGGTTAGCCTACAGGTACCACAGAAAACTTTAATTTCCATAATCGAATATTGATCCTTAGAAGACCAAAATTTTGTTGTTTGGCTCTTATCATGAGTTTGATCATAGAAATAATATACGGTGTTCTGTCTGACCCTGAACAAAATTGATCTGCTGCATGCTTACTAGCATTTTTCTGAAATTTTAGGAAGTGCAAAAGAATCTGCCCAGTACTTGTACCAGCCAGATGGATCCAACTTCTGTAAGCATCTCTCTTTTCTTGCTTGAAATTTACTAAATTTCTAGATTTCTAACAGTGAGAACAGGTTTACACTGAAATATATTTACTCTGTCCATAGTGCTTCTTCCCTCAAATTTGATTGCAAACATCAAGACCCCTTTGTTTCTTCTCAACGCAGCATATGATGTATGGCAGGTAATTCATAATTCACATTCATTCTTTTTGATTGGAATCATCAAACCCTAACAGCCTACTCTAAATCAATGCTGAATCTTAAATTGATTCACATTCACACGTATTTATGATCGTCAGGTCCAAAATAGTTTAGCTCCATCGTCAGCCGATCCTCATGGTGACTGGTTACAATGCAAATTAAATTATGCACATTGTAATTCTTCACAGATCCAGTTTCTCCAAGGTCGCTCTTCTAATTTATTTCTGTCATGCATTAATTTAAATTTTCAGATAATAACTAGAATCAAATATGGGCATGCGTTAAGTAATTCTTTGCTCCTTACCCTTGCATGAAGCAGATTTTAGGGATCAAATGCTTAGTGCCGTAAGGACTTTCTCGGAGTCCAACCAAAATGGCTTATTCCTAAATTCGTGTTTTACTCATTGCCAGTCTGAGGGTCAGGATACATGGTTTGCTGACAATTCTCCGCAAATTGAGAACAAGGTTTGCCAGTTTTTATGTTACTTAAGTAATCTGTGATTATGGGTGGAAGTTAGAGAATAAAAGGATGATCCACAGAAAGGAATCGGAAATGGGAAAGCAATTACATGTATGTTGTGGCATGAAGATTTATTATATAATGTGTTGATTATATTTTTAACCTGCAGAGCATTGCAGAAGCTGTAGGAGACTGGTATTTTGATCGAGCAGCTGTTAAGACTATTGACTGCCCCTTCCCCTGTGACAACAGTTGCCACAATCAAGTGTCCAAGTGAGTGAGTGAGAAATTATTCGTGAGCCCACATCATTTAATTATTGTAACAAAATGTCATTTGTGGACTTCGTATCATTCATTACTTGATGATAAGGCTGTTTCTTGCTGAAGATTGCAAAGTAGTGGCTAGAATCATTCTTCTTGTTTGTTCTTGCGAATAACAGGTCTACTTTTTTCTTCATAGAACCTTGAGGTTCCTCAGGCTGTTAATTCAATTTCTTCTCAAATTTATCTATACAACATCTAAATCTTGCATAGCTTCTGCAAAGTATAGTCAGTAATGAATTATTTTTTTATCAAGCCTACATTAATTCAGACATGATATGATTCTGGTTGAGTATTCATTAGAAGTGTCCATAATTTTATCGTAAATAATACAGACATCAACATTGAAGGCTCCATCTTGGTTGGGATAGTGTAATATTTACAAGTTACAGAGTATGGTTGTAGTGCGCAATATACAAAAACTGATCTTCCAAGCGAGGAAAAATGAAAAGAAAAACCTTCAAATAGAACTCTTATTTGCAGGAACACTCTTTGTCCAACAAAGGGAGAAGTTAGGAGCCGGTAATCTATAGATATATAGAGTCAAGCAGTGTGTCGAGATGCAGATGCAAGGGCCACTGCCTGTGCCCATACCTTCAGCCGAGCCTTCACATCTCGGGGATCATCGCCTGAATTTATTACAAATTCAATACCCAATCAGCCACAAACACAGATCACAGAACCTCAGGAATATAATCTTTCTACTAGATTTATGGCAATGCCTCGGCACTTCATAGAAGCAAACTTTTGCAGGTAAGTGTGTGAGTGGAAAAGGAGAGTGAAAAACTAACCAGGACTAGAGATACGCCAGTGTGCGATGGGAGAATTGCCGTCGCTGCTGGTGTCAAGTGTTGTTCCTGATAATGAAACACGACTAGTCATCTCCAACATTCTCTCATGTTCCAACTCAAACCCCAGATCTCTACAAGCCTTCATTTCCTCCATATCCATACACAACGAACTTCTCCCTCCCTTTGGCCTTGTTATTACCACCAACCCACCCCCACAACAACTCCCTGCTCCTTCACTTTCCCCACTCAAACTGTTATTCCCATAATTATTCATCACGTTCTCTTCTTCATCTTTCTTGATAAACTGACTATCCAACCATTTTTCTCTCATGATCTTCCTCCTCCTCAAGTTCCTCCTCATCTTTTGTTTTGACATACCCTTTTGTTCTTCATTTTCACTGGCATAATCTTTGACTGTGATTACTTCCTGACCGGTTGAACTTCGGCTTCTCCGGCGAGGTGGTGTCGCTGGAAGCGAGTAAAACTCTGGTTCTTTTTCCGAATCAGATGACAGCCCTCCCAATCCTCTAACTTCTTTATCGTCAGAGAATTCTTCATCAGCATCACCATCAAAGCTTTCAATAGATAATCTTGACATAGACATCCTCATGCGTTCATCGTCATCATCATCATCTTCATCTTCGTTTGTGTACATGGAGCTTGTACACATGGACAGCCTAGACAGGTTATGGCACACTTGATGTTGGTGATAAAATCCATCGTCAGTATCATCATATTCATCTTCTTGTGTAGAAGCCATAAAATTCATACTTTCATCTGATGCCATGGCTACCAAATCAAGTCTTCTGTACAAAAACTATGAGCCTGAAGAGGTAAGAGAAGGAATATAGACACTTTGTACTGCTTGGGCTATTGTGAATCAGTCATTCGTTCCTGCTAATAAAGTTTCTCGATAAGGTCCATGTAAACTCAATTTCATCACCAGCAGTAACTCAGTTATTACGACCTATGTATATTTTTCGTTCCCAATTTACCCTTAGTAAGCTTTAGTAGTAGTGCAGTGCCGCGTCCCGTGGGACTGGAGTCTGAGAGTGACACGTTCACACTGTTAAGAACTACAAGGCAAAGGCCAAAGGACTTATCCCCACCCATACTTTCATGTTATTAATCCCACCTGTTAGGTTTACAAAACCTAAAATCTTACCCTTTGATCAAATTTTATCCAATTTTCTCAATTTTTATGATAAAATAACGATAATACCCTTTAAAAAATAAAAATTTATAATAAAATTATAAATTTTTATTTAAATATAAAATTTTAAAATTTTTAAAAAATATTTAAAAATTATAAAAATATATTAAAATTTTGAAAGTTAAAAACAATAAAAACAACTACCGTCACCACTGCCTATGATATTAAATAAGAAGTAGTTAGATTTAATTATATCTATTAAAAATCATGGTCGAAAATGGTTGATGAGACTAAAGTTAGCCTTTTTTTATTGCTTTTTCTAATAGAAGCGATATCTAACCGCCTATTATTTTTATTATCAGTGGCTACTGCTATTGACATTGTCATACGAGATTATTTTAATTTTTTTGATTTTAAAATTTTAAAATTTTTTAAAATTTAAATAATATTTTATATTTATATAAAATTTATTTTATTATTTTATAAAATTTATTTTATTATTTTATAAAATTTTAACCTTTAAATGATAAAAATACTCCTTAATTATTAAAAATTTAACCGTTGATAATTAGATTTAATATTGACTTTGGTTAAGGGGCGGGACTTTAAGTTTTACAAACCGAGAAGGTGGAACTGGGATGCGCATCAAACTATGGATGGGAATTGGTCATTTGGGCCAAGGCGAATGCATCAGACACCTGCCCCAGCATAAAATATGGATTTTAGGATCCCAACAAAAATATTACTCAAATCAAGAAAAGAAAAAAGCGCTTTGCTTTCACTTTTTCACTTCACTTTCCCATCTAAATAATATTAATCAAATTCTCCATAAATTATATAATTAAAAGTATATCAATCAATTAATTAAAAAAAAAGTTCCCCAAAAATAGTTTCCACATATAAATCATATCTTAATATAATTAATAAATAATTTTTATCCATTAACAATCGCTTTTCTTGTTAATTTATCTCTTATGTAACTAAATTTTAGATAAAGGGTAGCATTCTTAAAAATAAAGATAATAGTAAAATAGACTTTAATTTAAGATCTTGATTAAATCTATATAATTCATAGAATATTAGAGAATATTGTTTAATTATAATAAAATTAAATTATTTTAATTAATTTTAATACCATTTCACTACATATTATATATGATAATATATCGTTTTAATAAGTAAAATAAATAAAAAAATTATTTACATAAAATTTTATTCTTTGAGATTATCCTCTCATAGTTGAGTTCATAAAGGCGACAAATCCAGAGCCTAGAGGAAGGGTAAATTGGGGAGTGGATAAGAGTGGGGAAAAGTAGCTATGACATTGGCTGCATTAGGCCCACCAAATTGTGATTAAGCGGATGAGGATGATGTATATAACCGCGTTGAGATGGACAGCTGTCCGCGTCTCCTCCTCTATGTCCACCAGCACAACTTTGCTCAATCGACTCCAGACCCACGTGGCATCATATCCTGCACCCGATACTCTACTTATCCTTATGATCCTGACACTACAACAATGCTGGAGCCTGGAGGCTCGAGCTGTTGCTTTTACTTTTTTTTATTATTTCTTTAGCCACCCAGATCAGCCGCTCACCGCCCGTTGACTGGTCGCTCAGTTCATGTCAACGGAAAAAGACGGCTCCCGTCGTCGCATTGCTCATTAAGATGCTCACACGTGTCCAATACTAAGAAAGAATGGTCAAAGATCGGAATTGAAACGTTGTAAGCATGATTTACTTTTACATTATTCAATAATAAAATCATTGCATTCAAACATATTGAATTTCTAGAAAAAGCCAACTCAACTACATTTCCTGTGCTGTATCCAACAAATACCCAACACGAGGCTCCTTCAAGTCTGGCTCTTATTGGCTTCAAATTAGTTGCCGACACGTTAGGAAAATGATAGGGCAGTGGGCTCAAAAGCCTTTGGGAATCATCTGAGAGGGTAATTAATATGTATAATAATGACTCTTGTCATTCTCCAGCACCACAGAAAAAAAAAAAAAAAAAAAAGGCAGGAAAATGGTTTTGGTGGGCAAGGAAGACGATCAAATTTTATAAGCTCTGTTTAGATTACATTTACATAATTGTTAGGCCCTAACCTAGATTGTGATTAGGATGAAATAGGGTAATTTAGGAATGACAAATTAGAATTAAAATCATGATCATAGATTGTGATTAGGAGGAATAAGAGTAATTTGGGTCTAATTACTAAATAGGATTAGAGATTTAGATTAGAATAAGATTTGGGCTGGACAGCATGCTCCATGTACACCTTGTCCATATTATTGGGCCAGCTTATTTTCTGGGAAACCAGGCAACTTGAATAATGAAAAATTGGGATATGATTTCTTGCTTGCCAAGTTTAGTTTTCATTTTCAAGACCGATAGCTATATTTTAACTAATTAATTAGTATTAATTCTGACTTAAGCTGAAATTTGTGATTAATTAATTGTAAGTTTAATACGTCGAAGAAGTCAGTTGAGTTGGATTGAAAATGATGAAAAAAGCATGAAGCATGCAGCATGCAGCATCTGTTTCAAATGCAAATGATTAGAATACACCGGCTTTCGCAAGGAAGCACCCATTCTGTCTCACAGGGGAACGTGTGGACCAAGCGGCCTCCTCCTCAGTCCAAATTCCTCTGTTGCAACAAACAAAGATCTAGTCCAATACAAATATGAAATATTGATGTTGACGTAGAACATTACGTCATATACAAATTCTCTGCAACTGCAATGAAAGTCCCAATAATTCGACCAAAAAATGTGATCTTGAGTTCAGAGGGCGCCGCAAGTGCGAGCCTGAATGGAAGAGGCGGCACCAACCAGAATTATATGCAGCTGCATGCTCAGAAAGCATATGAATTTCCATCTATGATAGCCATTTAGACTAAAGGAAACTCCTGTAATTTCGTTGCAATCTACTCACAGAAGCTATGCTATTTTAGAACTAGACTGATCACTGGTTATATCTGAGAATATGGCAAACGATTCCCCCTTAAAATGAAGGCAAGTGGGTGGCGTTGATTTGGTTGCAATAACATAAAATTGACTTTGGTAGCACGTTTGAAATGGATGTTTCTTGGTAATATTGGTGAGTTGATAAAGTTTAGGTTAAGATAATGTTCAGTCATAGAAGGACCCACAAGACACAGCGTATTTACATGGTCCTTATTAGATTGGAAGTCGTTTTCTCTTTGTACGGACTAGAAACTGAATACTTCTGAATTCATTTGTGGGGCTTCTTACATTACACGACAACTGTTCATTTGAGCCTCTTCTGCTTCTGCAAGTGTTGGGCTTGCTTTAATTTAAAGGAAGCTGCAGGTTGTATTATTTCTTGAAAGCATCTAACGTGAAGAAAAAGTGATAGATGTTGCAAAAGCGATTATGTTTCTTGAGAAACTGATAGATAGATTGCATAAAGCACAGTTCCAATTGAATATATAGATTGCATATAAAATTGCTCATCTTACTGGAATCTAATTGAAAAAGAAGGGTCAAGATGAAAGGGAAAAGAAAAAAGGTAAAAAATTCCATCAATCAAATAACAAACTTGATTGTTTACAGATAGAAGTGCAGCAACACCGATGCATATGCTATGAAAAGGACCAAGTAGAATAAAAGGCACAGAAACAAGCCTTATTCTGCCACTTTACCCCACAGGCAACACAGCAACAAAAAGCTAATAACAAGATTACTTTTTTTTTTTTTGGGGGTGAATTTTCTGAAACCAGAGGGTGAGAAATGTTTGTATCAGACTTATATACATGAGGAAAATCTTTGGCACACACTTGATATAAATAATAAAAAAAAAAGAAAAATAAACTGAAAAAGGGAAAAAAAAACATTCGTTCAAGCTCTTCTTTCTTGCTTCAATAATAGGCTTCTCATGAATGCAAGCTGAATTGTCCGTACGTGGCACTAAGTCTCTGGATCACCTTGACACATACATCAGAATTTTGTAAATTTTCTTGCTGTTGGTTATGAGGCCAAATGCCGCTCGAAGTATCTGCCAGGAAATGTGTTTCTGATTTTATCTCGTTGTATAAAGATTGTGGAGTCTGATTTTGTAAAGCAGCCGCCATTAGTAATGGTGGACTTTGGAAATATTCAGGCCACTTAATATCTTCAGGTCGGTTTTCCATGTGATTGATTTGACCCTCTTTCTCGGATGAGCTACAATCTGTTAATCCCCATGTGAAGATACTGTTCTCAAAGAAGGAATTGTTGCCCTGCAATTCAGTGCTGCTACTGCTTACTGTTAGACTGCTGCTATTACTGTTACTGCTGGGGGCACCAGTTTCCCAGAAGCGAGATCCATTGACATTAATAGAGGGCATTGAATGAGTATCAGAGGGAAGATTCACACAAGTAGTCCTGAAATTCATTGGTGGCGCGGAAAGGAATGAGGAAGAAACAGGAGAGAGAATGGTGGAAATAGCATTGGAAGAGAATTCAGAATTCATGTCTAAAGATTTGCTGGTTTGCATAAACCAAAGGGAGGGATTAGAGGTTGTTGAAAGCCTAGCATTAGATGTACAATTCAATCGTTGAACCGGGAAATGCCCTGCTGAATCTAACGGCTGGCTGTTGACGACGTTGCTTTCTTGGTTGGAACTTGGAAACCTATCTAGGAAAAAATTATCTTTGTTGGATGTTGATGTCATCAAATTATTGTTCATGTTGCTGTTTCCATCGCTTGTTTTTGACATAGAACGGCATTCTATTTCCAACTGATAGGCTTGTGCAGCAACTGAAGTTGAACTTGGCTTGGTATTTTCTGTGTGGACGAGATTCAATTCACTAGATACCACAGAGGATTTGTCTAAGCAGTTTGTGGGTTGAACCTTGTCCTCTCCATTTTCTATTTCGGAAAGTGGTTTGTGTGTTACAGGGTCAATGCCTCTTTGCCTCAGCTTCTTCTTTAAGCAAGAGTTCCACAGATTCTTTATTTCATTGTCGGTTCTTCCAGGCAATCGTGCAGCAATCTGAGACCACCTGGAAAGCCACACAAGTCCAACAATGTTGACGACAGAGTTGCCAAGTGAAATACCTAACAAGAAAATAACATTTTCAGGGTGATATGAAACAATACCTATTCCCCAGAACTGCATGAAGTTCAATAATAAGGTTCTCTTCCTGTTGTGAGAATGTGCCCCTTTTCAAATCAGGCCTCAAGTAATTAATCCATCTCAACCTGCAACTCTTCCCGCACCTCTGCAGACCTGCCAATTCATCACAAGTAGAAGTTAAAAAAAAAAAAAAAACCCCATGAAATAATCATCTTTCTCTTTAAAATAACTAATCAAACAATGAAAAAACAGAGTACAGTTATTTTAATAAAGAAAAAGAAAAGTGATGGAAGCGATTGATTACCGGCTTGCTTGGGGACAGAGCTCCAACAACCATGGCCATACTTAGTAATATGCCTCGAAAGCTTCTCATCCTCCTCAGGTGACCATAAACCTTTCCTTAACTTCTGCTTGTAACAGCAAGAGTGCCTGCCCATTTGGAGAAAGACTAGACAACAATAAGGATGAAATCTTTTTTTCCTAATGCAGTAAGTTTGTTATCCTAGGTAAAGTTTCAGCAATGAGCAGTGATGAATATGAGTAGATTTGAAGAAGATAAATGCTTTGGAAAAGAGAGAAAGAGAAAGAAGCTTGATAGAGAAGCTAAGAAAATCGAATGGCTGCTGGGGAAGGGAGATGAATTAATATATAAGAGTGATCTCTCCAGAGAAAAAAGTCTCACTCACAAGGTCTTATAGCTTATTTTTCTCTCTCTTTCCTTATAAAATTCCTTCTCTTTTTTTAAATTTCTGGTGGTGGCAAGGATATGAATTGCATCAGTGTATATGTGATTTTCAATATCAATATGTGTGTGTGTTTATATCCATATGTATTCCTTTTTTTTAGACAAACTTTTGTCTCTCAAAGAAAGCAGGATCCTCTCCCTCTCACCCTTTTCAGCTCTAGGGCAATTCTTCTAAATCATGATCACTTTGAAAAGTTTCATCATTGCCTGGAAAGAAGAAGATAATTTTGGTCAATTTTCTGAAATATGTAGTGGCCATATTTTTTATGAATTCCAGTGAACCATGTAAAATTTTAAATCCAAAATTATGACATGCATTTCAGGTAATTTAAAATTTTGCATTTAAATTCCTAAAATATTATTCTCTAATTTTGAACACGAGTTCAAACTGTACTTTTACTTTTGAGTTTAACATCTTTTATTAAATTGAGCTCAAACTTTATTTTTACTTTCGAAATCAAGCCAATAATATTCAAATCATCAAGTTTAAACTTAAATTTAAGTAAAAAAAAAAAAAAAAAACCTCGATTTGGATTGTTTGCACCTTACTCTCGATAACTAAATAAATATTTGTTAGCTTTCAAATTTAAAATGAAAATATTCAACTATACAATTAGAGATAATAACATATTGGATAGAAGCTGAATATCTTAGTTCACAATCTCGTCTACATAGAAAAAATCTTCTGTCATCCCTAACCCGTCTCCAATAAAGAGATGATAGAGAACCCTCAATATAGGGACCCTTTACTCTCTCAATTCCTGTAAAAAAAATTTCCTTAACTTTCTTTTTCATCTTTATTTTAAAAATAATATAACATTTATTAGTGATAAAATATGTTTATACTATTTTAAGTGAAATTAAGGATAATCTAATATTCAAAAGTCCGTGTGATCCGCAAAAAGAGAAAAAAGTGAAAAAGAGACAAATAAAGAATATGTTTATTCTCGTTATTATTCTGTCTTCAATTATAAAAGTTTTAATAATTTTCGTATTTGTAATCTCTTTTCTATTTAATGAGAAATAAATCTAATATCCGATTTTATAGATTAAATTACCGTATTTATATATAAGGATTTTTATTATTATTTGTCGTCCCAATAAAATGAGAAACACGTACTAAAAGATTAGAAGACTCAAAGCTGTGATTAATAGTAATAATCAATCCCATTGACAATAGAAAAGGGTGTAAATCATAATTTATTATTAATAAAATGCAGATAATTCAGAGATTAAGTTACATATAGCCCGATTGGGGGGGGACCCAAGATGCGATCCATTATTAGAGGGGCCTATCCAGGCTCAAAGTGGAAAGGTGGATCGGACGATGTAAAACTAGTTGATGAATAGAGTGGACCCATTAGATACTGGGCACTACAAAACATCTGCATGTGCCACACTGCTCAGATAATAGATCTAGGCGCCATCTTTCTGGGTCCCAACCTGTCTCAAATTATCAAAGGCGAAATTTATGTCTGAAAGACGATTAAGGCCCAGTTTTATGAATAAAATATAGGCCAAATGTCTTATTCCCACCCAATATGTTTTTAAATTTAAATGATAATTTTTATCTAAAAAATTTTTAAAAATCAAATACTTATTTATTGATCAAAATTAATTAATAAATTTATCTAATTAGAAAAATATTTTTATATTTTTAAATAAAAATTAAAAATAATGAAATTAATTATATAAAATGATATTTATATAATATTAAAATAATAATATTAAAATAATAATAATACATGAAAAATTAATAAAAAAATTTAAAATAAAATAAAAATTTTAAAAATGCAATCATCGCTACCGTTAACCTCCAATCACCAAGTTCTATTAGCCATTAGATTTTGTCGATGACCAAATTTGGTCATTTCTGATATCAATAATAACTAAAAATGATCAGTTTCAAGTATACCGATTGTTTCCAACTTTCTCCAATGGTGAAAGTAATAAGATCTTGTCTTATTTGTCAGATTTTTTACAACTAAATATGGTAGCCTCCATTGTCGAGACGGTTAGATCAGACTATTAATAAAACCAAGTGATTATTTTTTGTTACTTGATCAAGTTAATAGTGGTCATTACTGTCGATGACAATTGCTATTTTTTAAAAAAATTATTTTATTTTGAAAGTTTTTATTATATTTTAAAATAATAATAATAATAATTTTAATATTATTTTATATTAAAATTTATTTTAATATTAATATTATTTATTTTTGGAAAGTATTTTGGTGTTTTATTGGAAAATATTAAAAAAAAAAAAAAAGGGGTATTTAACTTTCTAGAATTTTTTAAGTGAAATTTTGTGAATTCAAAAAATCTTGGCTAAAATTAAGTCGTTTGGCCATAAATATGTTATTACTGCCATTTATGAAAATACTAGTATTTAATGCATGTTATAAAAATTACGTTTTTGAATTTTGTTCAAGACATAAGTCTGAGATAATAAACCTCTAATAATATAATAATCGACTTTAACTTCGGAGGGCATGAGGCAGCTTTTTTCATATATTTTTTGGCTATTGACTTGGTTTTCGAATTTGCCTTTTTGACTTCGTATATTTCCAAAAGCTTTTGTTTCGATACGTCCATATCAATTTAAAAGATGAATTTGATGCGCATTTTGACATGGGGGACCAATTGAAATGGTCTGACACTAGAGCACCGACACATTTTGATAGAGGAGTGAGTGATAGACGTCGAGCTCTTGAAGTTGAAGTTTATGTTGGAACAAGCCGGCCGGCTGGCAGGCCCTCTTTCCAAAACTGACGGGCGCAAAATTCCTTTATGAACCAAAGCAACTGACATGATGATGCAGCATCATTTAGCAAGAGTCTTCTTCATTTTTCTTAATATTATAAAGTTTGTCTACATGCAACACAATTATGAGGCTTTCTTGACCTTAGCACTGTCCTAATGCACACATCCAACAACATCAAATTATTATAATTTAATTAAAATCCATGCCCCATCATTCACTTGTGACCTTATCATATGTAAGAGCATGAGCTTTTTTTTTAGTCAACCATTAATTCTCATCTGAATTTTATATATATATAAAATACCGATCGGTTAATTAAAAATATAATTTTAATCCAGTACATAAAAATTCAAACTCATATTCTTAAATACGAAGATTATTTTGTTCAACATCAAATTATTCTTTAAAATAGGTCTATATGTATTTAATAACTATTAATACAATGAAAACTTTTAAAAATTAAGATAAACATTATTTCAGATATAAATATGATTAGAACAAGAGTAAAGTCGTGAAGATTCCAATGGGAAAAAAAGATAGAGACTCCAAGCCAATTTGTATTTATCGGCCTTCATCAATTTAAACGGGATACTAAGTACATATCTAAAGAGGGAAAATAGTGCAACATTAGAGCTTATGATGGGAAATTTGTGCGACGACAGTCTAATAAAGGGCTCAGTCCCAAGCTGAATTTGAAGATTTCAAGTTGGGTACTACAAATTGCTATATTTATGCTAACACAGCAGCCGCCCTGGACATGGTCTAACGAATCATAGAAAGCGAGTTGAACAAGAGGAGAATGATGTATATTAAAACGACAATTGTGCCAAGAGTCAAGAGTATTATAGATCAGGCAATGGCCTACATGGGATATCAAAGATGATATACAAGATCTTCACGTTGTCTAGGTTCATTGCTTGCACGAGTGTGCTAATGATCGGATCCAAGGTTGAATCAAATCCAAAATTCAAGTACTTGCTACGTACATGTCCCTTCAAGGGGCTGAGCTGGGAAAGCCCTGAAATGTAGCCTCAATTAAACACTTCTCACTTCGCGTTTTTCCTCACACAGAAAATTTTATAAAAAGCAATGGGAATATAGGTAAGATTGGTTTTGTCGGGTGGGGTATCCAAATATGTGACCTTAGTCCAATCAAACCCCACCACCGGCTCTTGCCTTTAATCATTTTGCCCTACTGAGGTTCAAAATTAATGCCAAAAAGCGATGAAGCATAATTTTGAGCACCAAAATTTGTGTAGCTCATTCTGAAAAATTACACCGCAAAGTGGTTCAATTAAGCCATCGGGCTCAGCCTATACATTATTAGAGAGCTCGAACGAATAGTACAAAATTCTCTGAGCCATTTATATAAACTTTAGAATAAGGGGCCCGAAGCAATTAAGTCAGAAAAGCAAGGCTGCAATGTGAAAATATGACCCCATATTTCAACGCTTTAGCATCCAAGGATGTGTCATAGTCTTGATGTCAAGTACACCAAGAGACTCCAAGGCTTCATCATGTAAAAGAAAAGCATCTAATCTAAACCATTCACTAGAGAAAGAATCGAAGAAACATCCTCTGGGGACCCAAAGCTGTAACACACACACACACACAATTTCAAGAAAGCTGTGATGTGGATCCGACCGTCCACCAATTCGGTCCCAGATGATCCATGACGTGATGCTACGCGCTTGGACGTACAGCAATGATTGATTATCATCACCATGCAATGTATCGGTGTCAAAGTTAAAATCCCCATGATTATGAACAACAGAAGATTCCTTTTTTTTTTTTGTTTAATTTCTTACTGTAACAGAAATTTGGAGGAGACACAAGTGGGAAATTGGGGAAAAAGCTAATATATAATTAACACGACGTCGATGTAATTGTTACAGCGATGGATTTGAACCTGTTTTGTCTGCCCTTATTTTGCCTCTCCTAATTATAAAGGACCCCTATATACCACTGCAATTCTTCAACACGTGTGTTTCTTGTGGAACCCATAAACTACCTCAGCCAACGTCAATCCAACGTCACATCTTTTCCGTACATCCCTCGACCCAGACCCTATTGCTGTCGCTCTCCCATTGGTGTTTGTCAATTGCTGTCTGTCATTCAGTCACTCTCATCCTGCTGCATTTTCTTTTAACATTTGGAAATAAAAATTATTACGCAGACTTAAAAACCCAAGGGAATAATGCAGGCTGACTTGATTAGCGAGCGAAGAAAACCCACGTTGGCAATGGCAGCGGCTGGCTGAGTCTCACGCTCAACCAACCAGGAACGTATTTCGAGTCATTTTCAGCAATAATTCATAGAGACAGAAGGGGGTAGGGCTGATTGAGATATTAGTGAACAAAAATTCACGAAGATGACGATTTAAGGAGACTCTAATAAATGAAGTACATGTTGGCTTGAAAAACTTGATTATCTTTATAAAAAGGATGACAACCAACTGATAAGAAAGATCAACCATCATTAAATTCCCTAACAATTTCATTGGACAAACTTGCCATCCATGCTTAGAGCCACATGCCTTTGTCAGCTTCTTATTATTATTATTTTTCCCAATTGCCCGTCTTAATTCTAATTATGTTTTAGATATTAAAACAATAGTTAGGTGTGAAAAACACTCAACGGAGACAGATTGAGTCTGTCTTTAATAGTCAACTTAACTGCATCATTGACTTCCACTTTAAGCTAGAATAAAAAAAAAGAAAAAAAAAAAAAAGAAGGGTCTAGGATTTAAAAAAAGAAGGTTCTATCTTAAATTTAGAGAATCATTCAAATAATTATGGTTTAGAGTTATAAATATTTTTGAGTCAATCCTGAATACAATTACTCTGTGATGAGCGATCTTCCAGTGATAATTCTCAGTAATAATTGTGTCAAATGAACATGATTCCGAAGGATTTGGTGGATGCAAATTCAGAGGTTGTTTATGTACCATGTGCCCAGCCAAATGAATGAACCAAATCATTTCTCACAAGCTATCGGGACAGCTTCTTTGCCCATTAGGCAAAAACGAACCCATTTTCAACGGGCTCTAGTATTGCCCACTATGCTGTTTAACAACAACATATGGATGGTTTTGGTGGAAGAGCAAAATTAATGAAATGCTTAAACGACATGGTTTTTGAACTAATTTCTAAACACAAATATGACAACTCCTTGCATAAACTGAAATACAAGTAACAAGGCATACAAAGTAGGAAAGATTGTTAACATATCAATATTCCCTAATTAGAAGGGATAGATTCCTAAATATTGACAAAATAACATTTTGTTTTTAACATTTATTAGAACGTAATTTTGTACGGAATATTTAATATAATTTTTTATAAGGGAAAATAAAAAAATAATTTTTTTTAAACATGTTAAATAAAAATTGATTTCTAGTACAATTAATAAAGAAAATGGGCAACATAGATAACTTTATAAAAGGAATAAATTAAGTTTCAACTGCATACGTACATACATATACATACATACATACATGCATACATACATACATTATGTATTATTAATTTTGTAGTTTTGAATAATTTTCAATCTATTTTGAGGTATATTTTTCTTTCTTTTTATTCTTATATTTTATTTCTCTTCTCGTTTGTAGTTGAGTTGCTATATTATCGTACACCTCTTTTGCCTTGTGAGATTCATCACTTGTAATTATTAAATTTTCCGATTGTATTAATTATCAATAGACCCTTTTTCACCTTCAAAATTTAAATTAATTTATAAATTATATAAATATTATAGAAATAATATCACTTATATCTCTAAAATAAAAACTAATAACATCTTTTTCTTACCAATTTAAATAAAGCAATTCTAACTCTTGTCAACAATTTTTTTTTTATTTTTTCAATTATTAATCATAAAATCAATAAAAAACTAGGGGTAAAGATATGCTTAGTAAAGTTTTAGGATATATACATACAATTTCAACCCTAAAGAATTGTTTAATTGACACCTTTGTTTATTTTTATTTTAATCTTAAAATATAAAAAGGCATCATAGACAAGGGGTTTAAATTTTAATTATATCATGTAATTGATTGTGCAAATTTTTTTATTTTTGAAATTATAATTATACTTGATTTTAAATGTCCCTAAATAGTTATTGCCCATAAGTATAAAGGGTATATTAGTCTTTTAATCTAACCTCCATTTGAAACTTTTACAGGGATGTAAGTGTTTCTTTTTCGAAACGTGTGGATCATTCCTTATTTTTGTCAAACGTGGGGGTTCAGGAAGAGATTCAAGTCAACGCTACTGTTGTACGAATTTAGAAGATAAGAAAGGACAACTTACAGTGGCAAAGAAGGCCGCCCAGTGACACTCCATTCTACACGTCCGCCCGCCTGTAAATTGAATTCAAATGGAGATGGGTCAAAGTCTGCACTCAGGACTCTCAACCCCACCCCACCTCACCGACTTGACCCCACTGTTCTCCTTCCTCTTTTCTTCTCATCAACATTTGATTCCAGTTCATCAAGCATTTTTCATCTTCTTCTGAATTCAACTTCTCCACTTTTCAGCTCAGCTGGCGTCTCTTCCTCGTTGGTAATTTGTTGAATGTAAATCTTGGTGAATAATATCAGTATTTGTTCAAGCTTTATTTTTTTTCTGATTAATCAGAGGCTGCAGGTTATGTGATGGTGACTCTTTACAAGAAAGAAGATGAAGATAAAACTCCACCTTTATCTACACCATTGGGAAAGGAACATCTTGTTGATAAGTTTGAAGAAGTAATTTTGATGGTAGATCAAGAACCGGAAACCTGTACAACTCCAACTGCTAAAGAGCATAGGATCCCAGATGTGTTGACGTGTCCTCCAGCACCCAGGAAGCGAAAAGCTTCCTTCTTGAGTATCAAGAATGTCTCCAACAAGAAGTCCAAGAATGTTGACAAGTTGTTTGTCCTTTCTGACTTCGAACCAATGCCAGGGCTTCATCAAATTTCTTGTAATAAGATTCCATGGAGATCTAAGATGAAGTTTCATTAGTTTTGCAAATTTGTTCATGATATAGAATACAGGCAATTCTAGATTTATTAGAATTTAATTGGAACAGAGATTTATTCCTTCTGATATGAAGTTCCAAGTTGTTTTCTGTATAACAAAACAATGTTACATTGGTTTTATTTTCTTGTTGCCATGAAAGCAACAGTTGTTCTTGTAATAAAGAATATCGTAATCAATTGTCCTTTCATTTACATAACAAGCAACATTGCATAATGACTAAAAATCCTTTATTGAATGATTGAGAGATCAACAACTTACGGCAGAGCCTGTCTGAATAACTTTATTACTGGGCAGAACATGCTGTCCAGAAGACCGAATTTGAAATTCTCAGTAGCCAATCTAATTTCAAACCCGTCTTCCTTAACCAAAAGGCATCACCACCCATATTCAGAACTCTTGTTCAACCAACAAGACATCGTTTATACGTACTTATTCTCTCAACTTAAGTCACCACCTCATCTTTTGGAAGCCAAAAGACTACATGCTATTCTTATCTGCCGAGGTTTTTTTAGTCCTACCTGTTCTGATAAAGTATTGGCTTCACAGCTCGTCAATATCTATGTTAACTACGGTTGTCTACGAGAAGCATTTCTCGTTTTTTATAGGCTGCCCAATAAGAGTAATAGGATTGCTTGGAATGCTATATTTAGAGGTTTAATTGACAGGGGTCAGTTTTCAGAAGCCATCCAGTTTTATTGTTTGATGCTAAGGCAACGTGTGGCCCCTGATAATTTTACCTACCCACTTGTTTTAAGGGCTTGTTCTGGGTTGAATGATCTTGAACTAGGTAGGAGAATTCAAAATCACATTCTATTAGATGAGGCTCATGGTAATTTGAAGCGTAACATTTACATTGAATGTGCTATGATCGATATGTTTGCAAAGTGTGGTGGCCTGAGTGAAGCCAAAAAAGTGTTTGAAGAAATGCCCAAAAGAGACTTGGTTTCTTGGAGTGCAATGATATGTGGAACCGTGCTGAATGCGGAATGGTTTGAGGCATTGCGTCTGTTTAAAACGATGAGATCTGAAGGGTTTCAGCCGGATTCAGTGATTGTGGCGACTGTTCTTCCGGCTTGTGGTAGATTGGAAGATAAGCAAATGGGAATGATCTTGCAGGGATGTGTTATAAGGAGTGGTTTGGAGTGTGATTTGTTTGTTTCGAATGCGCTTATTGATATGTATTGCAAATGTGGTGAAACATACGAAGCTCACAGAATATTTTCTGCGATGGTGAATAAGGACGCAGTCTCATGGACGATCTTGATTGCTGGTTACTCACAGAATTGTCAATACCATGAGAGCTTTGAAAAATTTCTTGAGATGAATAGTGCTAATATACGGACAAATGCAATTGTTGCTGCAAGTGTTCTTCCTGCACTAGGTAAGCTCAAATTATTAAAACAGGGGAAGGAGATGCACAACTATATTCTTAAACAAGGTTTTGAATATGATGCTGTGGTAGGAAGTGCGATGATAGATATGTATGGAAACTGTGGGGCAACAAGAGCAGCAAAGCATGTTTTTGAGATCATGTTGGATGGTGGCATCAATATATGGAATTCCATGATTGTGGCATATTCATCGAATGGTGATCATGATTCAGCATTTGAGGTATTTCGGAGAATGTGGGATTCTAATATCAGGCCAAATTCCATAACCCTGATGAGCATTCTTCCTATGTGTACCAAAATGGGAAGTGTTAGACTGGGAAAAGAAATTCATGGCTATGCGACTAGAAGTGGGCTTGGTACTGTAATTTCGGTGCAAAACTCGACAATAGACATGTACTGCAAATGCGGGTACCTAGAACTTGGATTGAAGGCCTTTAATCAGATGAGGGAAAAGAATATTGTCACATACAACACAATGATCTCTGCTCATGGGATTCATGGTTGTGGGAATGAGGCATTTGCACTATTTGAGGAAATGAAGCTGGCCAGAATTAATCCAAATAAAGTCACTTTTGTTTCACTTTTATCAGCTTGTAGTCATTCAGGTGTAGTTGACAAAGGTTGGTTCTTTTATAATGCCATGATAAACAACTATCATATTTTGCCAGACATGGAACACTTCTCCTGCATGGTGGACCTTCTTGGCAGAGCAGGGCACCTTCATGATGCATATAATTTCATCCGAAGAATGCCGGTGGAACCAGACATAGATGTTTTAGGAACCTTGCTTGGGGCTTGCAAAGTTCACAACAATATTGAGCTTGCTGAGCTTGTCGGGGAGCTTATCCTCCAAAAGAATGAGAAAAATTTAGGCTACCATGTGCTCTTGTCCAACATATATGCCGCCACAGATAGATGGAATGACACAGTAAAGGTTAGAACAAGGATTAAAAAGAAGGGTTTAATAAAGGAACCTGGAAGTAGTTGGATTGAGATTGGTTCTTGCATTCACATGTTCCAAGCCAGAGATATAATACATCCAGACTTGAGTAACATACAAAAAATACTGGATGTCTTATTGTTAGATATGAAGGACGAAGGATACATGACAGATTCCCTGCCGCTTGAATGGTAATGATGTTTGAGAGAGAAAGCATTAAAGAAAGAGACACCAATCAAGGTAGCTTTGCGGTCCACCGTCTTCCAGTAGAGCACGAGGAGTCGAGTGTAGGATCCCTTGGTAGATATATGATGATAACCAAGGTTCAATAATTTGTTTAAGCAGAAGTAAAGGGATCTACAAGAATTGAGTGCTGAATGTAAAATTTTGAATTAAAGATAAGATAAATAATTAGATTATTTAAATAATAAATTAATTTGTTTTTAACAATTAATATTATAGCCAGTCAAATGCCCAAAGGCTATTTCTTTTTCAAATCAACTGTCAAAGTCTAAAACCAATTATACTTTTTTTTTTTTAAAGTAAAAGTATATATTAAAAAAAAAAAAAAATTGGTTGAGCCTGAAATAACTTAACCGGAGCAAACCAAGTCGTCTTAACCAACAAGAGGCACAAGGCAAACCCAAACAAAAGCTACAACTAAATGGCCCTAGTTGTAAAACCGTTTACATCAAAAAAATATAAATTTCTTAAAAAGGCACTCCATCAATTTTACCAAAATAAGGCTGAGAGCCCAAAACAAACCAAAATAAGCCTTTCCCTAAAATTAGCCCAAGACCCAACCAGCCCATCAAACTTCCTTTTTAAAAAATAAGACCCATCCTATTTGAAAAGTTTCTGAAGAAGCCTGGGCCAGGTAGTTCAAAGTCCAAGCTCTCCAGCAGAACTTCACCTTCCTCAGCCCGTCAGAGGCAACATCAGCCCAATTCACAAACAGCCCATTTCCAAATAAGTGCACAGTGGAAGTAGCCCGAAAATGAAACGAAACACACCAGAGTTCTATCACAGGCCACAGCGCAGGCCTCCTCCTTAAAACAAACTGCTTCTAATTTTAGAAACTAATGATATTTCCGCTATACTTATTGCTATGACTGTAAACCATTTTCTTACCGGATGAAAGAATGTTTGAGGATTTAACAACTTTGTTTTTTTCCCTCTTCTGAATTAATGTTGTGGATGGAATCCTTTGAATTAGATAAGTTGACAGAAGCCATGAGTGGGGTTGGAGCAGAAGCAAGAGAGACGCCAGGCAGGCTTCCACTTGGGTTGAGAAGGGCCAATTGTGCAGGTAATAGAGACATGGGCAACAGTTGAGGCGGGAACCCAGGCACAGCAGTAGCTCCTGGAATTGGTGGAAATAAGAAATTTGGTGGGACTGGGAACGGATTGCAGCCAACACCCATCTGCATTCTCATGGGAGAGAAATGAGTCATTTGTTGTGGGCTTGTTTGTTGCATTCCATCAGGTAGCACCATTTGAGGAATACAAACCCTATTTCCCATACTCATCATCTGCATCAAATACTCAAATTATATTACTCATCTTTTTATGGTATATAGTGATTAGTATTTTCCCAACCAATGTTCTAAAAACACTACAGGTTAACATATTAAATAATTGTTTCACTTTTTTTAAATTAATATATTACCTTTTCACTGTCACCCAGATTAAATTCACAAAATCTTAATTGATAATGAAATTAGAGATGACGATGGGGAGAGGAAAGACGAAGATGACTATTCTTATGCCCACAGGTGGGACATATTCTTGTTTCTGTGGTAGAAATTACGAGGAATCCATATTTTTTACTCGTTAGAAATAATTCTTTTCTCATCTCTTTTCCTTTCTTATGCCCACGGGTGAAAAATGCGTTTATACGCTAAACCTTGGTTTAATCACTATATGGTATATCGTACCCCTACGTCAACGCCAACCATTTGTTTGAAAATGTACCTGTACTTGAAGCTGAAGAATTTTTAGATATTCGATGGCCTCATCCAGCATCGAAGCTTTGTCCACCTATGAATGCATCAAACAAAAACAACAGTGGTTGTTTAAGAGTTTCTGCACATTTCTACCATCACAAAGGGTATAAACAATAAACTTGGCTGACTAAAGTATCAAATGCTAACCTTATTACAATTGGGAATGAGTTTCCGCAATGCACGCATCTTCTCATTGATTTTATCTCTTCGCTTCTGTGCGCATAAATATTATACCACAATCAGCTAAATTAGCACAGTAAAGCATTTTTGTGGAATTTTTTATGATTTATTTTTTAAAAAAGACCGAATGATTTTTAAAGTCAACTATTAAATTTAATGATTGATTATTAAATTTAATTAATCAGAAGTTTAATTGATTAGAAAGATATTTTTATCTTTTAAAAAAAATAAAATAAATTAAAAAATATTAAAAAAATTAAAAAATTAAAAAATATAAAATATAAAATAATATTAAAAATTAAAAATAACTATTAATTTTATAAAATAATTAAAATATAAAATAATATTAAAATAGTATTAAAATATAATAAAAAATTAATAAATTTAAAAATGTAAAATTAAATAAAAAATTTAAAAATAAAATAAAATTTAAAAAAAACAATCATCACCGTTAATAGTATTATCCGTGATGATGACAATTGTAAACTTAACTAGGTTGTCGAAAATAGTCACCTGATTCTATTGACGGCTTGGTGGAGGCAACCAAACTAAAATGATCGAAAACAACTGATTTTAAATATATAGACCATTTTCAATGTTTTTCAATGACAGAAACCATTAGATATAATCGTATTTACTACCAAAATAATTAAATTTAACTATTGATAAAACTAGAAAATCGTTTTTGATCTTTTGGTGATAATGATTGTTTTTTAATTTTTTTAATTTTAAATATGATTTTATATTAAATTTTATTTTAATATTAATATTATTTATTTTTATAAAAAATAATTTAAAAAAATTAGAAGAAAGATAAATATTTGATTTTTTTAAATGTTTTGGATGCCATTTGTCATCTGAGGAAATCATGGGCGGGATATAGTCTTAAGCTTCTAGAACTGCTGTATCACTGACCCTTTCCGATATATTATGAAATTCTGCAGTTCGGTTTTTCCTTTTACGTTTGCTTCCAGGAGCTACGCTGGTCATACTCCTTGCCTTGTTCATGGTTCCAGGCACTGCTTTTGTCACATTCTTTGCTTTTCTCTCAATATTCTGCATCAAACTTAGACTTTCTTAGTAGCATATAACAAATAAACATGAAGAAGGGGGAGAGAGAGAGAGAGTTAAGTTCGAGAAACTTTACGTACTTGGCTCGGATGATCAGCTGACCCCTCGGTATCATCATGTCTCCTCTTTAAAGTGTGCGTAGGATTATTTGAAGCTCCACCTGAGCATAACGAAGAAGATGCCTTTTGAGTATTAGTGAACTTTTGCTTGGCTTTATTTGCTGCTACCATTGAGGTTTGGCCATAAACTTGATTTGGGGAAGCATAATCGCGACGTACAGCTTCAGATTCGTTATCTGGAAGTAGCCTATCCGTAGGCTTAGCTCCCAGTGGCAACAGCTCAACAGTCGGTTCCATGAAATTGGGTTGATAATGAAAACCCTCAACAGTCTTTGAACCATTTGCTGGAGCAATTGGCATCGACTCCAAAGGGTTAATATTACCACATGGACTAGACCTCTTACAATTGTTATTCCGATCCTTCGCACTTGATAAAGCTGCAGGACCAGTCTTCTGACCGTTAACGTGATGAAGAGCCGGAGGTCCTAAGAAAGAAGAAAAGTTACACGTCACCCTTTTCCCACCAGATTTTAAGTCTTGCTCCGGCAACTTTGCGACGGGGACTTCACGTGTTGTTACTAGATTTAATGTTGAATTCGCCATTGACCTTTCGAACGGAGCCAATTCTTGGTATTGCTTCGCGGAGGGTTTGTCAGGCTGGCGTCTCCGAGCAAGTTGAGGAGTTTCAGCGATATAGTTAGAGTCACACCCCGTTTCTAAATCTGCATATTCAGGAACAACTTGGGATTCCTTGTGATACTTAACAGAACTATTATCACCTTTATTTTGTTCCAAAAACACGTAAAAAGGATCATCCAAGACGGAATCTAAAGTCTCAAACCTTGCCTTCTTTTGAGGAAAGGTGTCTCCCCCATTTTTAACATGTACGTGAGCATTATTAGAAGGATGACCATTGCATGAGGGACTTCTTTGAGCTCTCCTGGGCAAATTTCGCATCAGGAGTTGACCATTTTCCCAAACCAGCTCAAAAAATTCATCATCAGTCCTATAAAAATGCGCAGAAACTTCATTAATATATTGAATAAGAGAAAGTAAAACATGAAGAAACACGCTTAATAGTTAGCAAAGGAGATAAAGAAAATCTCACATGGAAGTTAAATTAAGTGGCTGAGCCATTTCATGGTCGTCTTCCATCATTGAATAAGATAAGGATAGATCAGAAGAATGACACAAAGCTCTACTTTAGCCTGTCCTCAAGAACCGAGAAGAGAGAGATCAACTAATTCAGTGTCACTACTTCGGATCTATATATTGTCGATAATTATGGAAAAAAAAAAAAAACTGTAGACAAAAGATGAGCAAGTTGTAAGCGAGAAATAAGAAGAAGATGGCGCAATCCCGGATCGATAAAAGCATTGAACCAAAATGAAAAAGCTTATATATTCATGAACTAAGATAGCTCCATGAAAACATCGTGTCAACATACCTAATTATGTAACTATGAGAAGACTGTTAATGGAAGAATTCTTTTTAGCAAACCAGTATCCACGAGAAAGGGCGTGTTAATAATTGAAGCACGTCTATTACTGTTCCTCATATGTTATGGAGCTTAGATGTTCACGTTTATGGGTTGAAATCCTCTTGAAGCCACGTGGACAGAGATGCACTAACAAGATGAATTCCAAACTTTCAGAAGATACAATGCAATACATAGATTAGTAACGCGTTACTATGATTTAAAAATTAGATATAATTTTTGAAAAAGATAAAATTAAAAAATAAAATTGATGAAGAGAATGGAGGAGGTTTTAGACCGTCGTTTTCATTATCTCGAATTTTGAAGGGGAAGGTTCTGTTGAAAATGACACATGGAAACATTTAAAACAAGCCCATGAAAAATCAGTCAGAAATACCCACGTGGAGTGAGGGTCCTAGCAAGCTGTTGTTACTGTCTGATGGGATCCCACCTACTGGCATGTAGCCGGGATGGAGATATTACCCTGAGCGTTCGCCTGCCTCACAGTTCAAAAATCATGTCAAATCCTCAATCCTAGAAAGAGAATTTAAATGAAAAAAAAGCATGTACTTCACGTGATCCCGTGTTGTTCACGTGATTTGTGTTGCTGTGTCTGTTCTTTTCGCTTTTAAGTCTATGCAACTAAACAGAACCACCCACACCATGCCTGTCCTATTGACAAACAGATAAGAAAAATTCAGTAATTGTATTTGCCGGTTCCCGGTTTGGTGAGGCTCGAGAGGCCACTGTCCACCACAATAACAAGAAAAACAAGTCCATCCAATCAACCACAAATCCTAACATACCAGGACCAAAATAATAATATATAATAATAGGAAATTAATTACTGAAAATGAAATTGAAAACGAAAGTACTTGTTAGTCAAGAAGCCAAACTTAAAATGTTGATGCGACGAGATCACAATAATAATGTTTTCAATTTAAAAAAAAACACAACCCAAGAGAATCTCGCAGCAAATTTTCCTTTGGCAACGTGATGAAGTAACACCAGCTTGAAAAGTGTAGTTTGGAACTAAGTAAATGCTCATGTGGTGACAATTAATACAATACACGGGACCAACTTCATCTGTAGCAATTATTAAGCTACAGGGATACAAATGTTCACGCAGCGAATGAAAGATACAGTCACTATGCATAAATTGTCCTTGCCAGTTGGCAGTGGATAGCACCACTTTCAGGCTATCCTCACCAATTTAAGCCTGTTATTATGGAGTATCTGAGCTCACCACCATCTTCAAAGAAAACCAAAATTCCCCATCATCCAGAGACATCTAATTCATTAATAATCTCAGGATTCTTTGTATGTTATCTAGTGTCCAAAACAATCACTTAAAAGTAAAACGTGGACATGCAAAACTTGGAATTACAGACTACTTGGATAAAGTTGGCTAACTCTAATTTTATAAGCATGCTTCCTGGTCGAGGGGAGAGGTTAATAATAAGGTAATCGGAAGCTTTGAAGCTTTCTGAACTATTGAATTACGAAGTCTTACAGGGTGAACCACCAATAAAAAACGTCCATCCTCCAAACCTTCAATATTGCTTGCCAGCTGTAAAAATCATGCCAATTTAAAAAATACCTTCTTTCATACACTCAGCAATTAGAAGTTTCAACCGCAGCCTCTTTTTCCTCGCCAACTGTAATGGATTATGAAAATAGCATGAATGTCAAACAAGTTATATAAAATTCATGGCATTAACAAAAACTGATCAAAAGTTTGAAATATTATAAAAAAGATGACAGTTATAAGGACAATCTGAGATGGACTAATCAATTCAATTATGAGCTGTTGAAGCTCCGCATTCCCCTAGTTTCACTTTCGAGCTTATGCAACGCCTAGAAAGTGAAACCCGCAGAATGCAGTTCAAGATTGATACACCCACTACCAGCTAATATCTCAACTGCCCCATAATTGGCTATTGCTGGGTACACAATCACTATTTACTAATCCCTGCCACGTTCAGGGAAAAAAGGAAATACAGCCCTAACTTTCTCGCATAAATAGAAAACATGCCTCATGGACGGCTGCGATTCTTCTTTGGGCATCACTGAGCTGTGCCTCAACCGCTTCTTCCAGTTGTGAGAGAAGCTTCTGATGTGATGTTCCTGTAAACGCAGGAGACCAATAAAACAAATTAATGACAAGCAGTTGTAAGTATCGAAGTCGTGCAAACGAGGTAAAATCAGTTGCATGTTTCCAGAATCTAACAGATAGTTGTCAGACAATAGAAGGACAAAATTCATCATATCATTAGGATATATACTATTACAATTGAGGCAGCGTTCAAAAGTGCCAGAAAATTAGTGGTGTTGCCTCTCTTTCGGTTCCCCAAATAAACAAAATTTTTTCAGAACAGTCAAAATATTTTGAATTTCTTCAATTATTATTTGCTAGAACTAAGGCATTTAATGATTAGGTCACAATCTTCCCTCTGTTCAAATCAGCGACCAAATTGTATACAGCCATTTATTAGTAACAGTGGACTGAGCCATCGTCCAACGTCCTGCAATCGTCTATGCCCACTTATGTACCACAACTCAGTGGTCCACTGCAACCAATCAAAAGATTGGACAGGCCCTCCCGCAACCACCCCACCCCCCACCCCCCCCTTTCTTCCCCAAAATAACAAAAAGCCAAAGGAGAACACCCAATCAAACACAATGCACTACTTCATTGACAAGAGTGAAAAATGTACATTCACAGTAGAAAATTAATCATACTTTGCTTCTTCGCTTGTTGCTTCAGTTCAATCTGGTCAGCTTCCAGCACTTTAAGGGTACTTGTGAAGTTCTGGAGATGATGATGATAAATTTCTTCCTTGAATTTTTTACAAATCAACTCTAGTTGTTGTTTTTGCTCTGCATGAGAGATGAAAACCCAAGAAAATAAACGAACTCCCATTTAGTAGAATCAAGGTTTAGAAAACTCCAGAGCACCATTTTGTATTAAGCAGAGATTTATATTACGTATACTTAAGAAACAATATCGTCTCTGGGATACTTGTGGATAAAGTCCATAAACCCTAAATATAGAAGCATACTGCGGTGCAAGAGCAACCACTAAATGAGCACTGAGTTCTGCTTATCTAATAATCAAGCAGTTTTCATTGCACCATTTATTAAAGCCTTGAGAACCATTCAATTTACACGAAATTGCTACCTTCAAATCTTGTTTTCAAGTGCTTTCTTTTTGACTTACTGATACTTGTTAGCTTCCCTCTGAAAATCATCAAGATCACAGCTAAGTAATAAATATTTGAATGAGAAACATGTTAAGTTAATACACCTACACATCTGTCTGGATCTGAGATTCAACATCCAGCAACTGCAGGTATATGCCCTCGGAAATGGACCTTAAAATTTCAGAGGACTTCTTTCTGGTTTCTGAATCCATTTTCCTTCTAAAGTTGTCTACAGCAATTGCAAATAAAGTAATAGCCCTGAAATAGTCAATTTGAAGTCGGAGTCAACGAAAATAGAACATAGCGGTGCCTTAGAAAAACATTAATTTAACAATTAAAGGAAAAACCTATCCAAGTCATCCTCTTGATTCTGATCAGGAGTTTCCCGAAACCGTGCAGTCCCTTCTATCCCTGCTCATTCGGTACAGAAAAAAAAGAAAGAAAGAATATGAGAAAAGATGTAGAATAATAGATAACATTTACCATGGAGATGCTAAGAGCAACATCAATTGATATGCAGGTGAGATTGCCTTTCGGAGAGGGCAAAGGGGTACCAAGTTCATGAAAACTAATGCCTCCATGGCCACAGAGCGGTTTTGTTGGACCATGCATGACGTTTGATTTCTTAGCAGTACCAGTTTCTGGAGAGTTCTCTTCGTGATCTGCATGTTTTCATTAAATTAAACCATACATCATGCAACCTGATCAAAGCTTATAAGTTTTTTATAGTGTCCAAACTCTTATCAGTCTGATTATAAAGCATACAGCTCATGAAACATGTGTCAGATTGATTAGCATCCGGAATCCTAGCAATTCTTTCTTTAATGCCATGAGAAATTCAATTCCATTCATATTAACTGTCAGGTGAGGAATTATCGTTGGAGAACATACCTCTATTAGCATGAAACACCTGTCTGATAGGACTGACGGAGGGGCAAGGGTAAATTGTATTTAGTAGTAAATTAAAGCTCACTGTCTAAAATTTCCTTAGGGACTACAATTGTCACATTCATAAGCACAAAAAAATGTTTCAGAAAAATCCTGTTAATAAAAGCTTATAGAGTAACTCACCCTGAAGTATCTAAGCCCTACCGTTCAAAATATTCACATTAAGCAATTCCCTAGTTCCTAAGACATTCCTAAGACATTATATTAAGGACAGAACAATAGTTGTGATACTTAAATTCAAGCTATATATTTATTACTTAAATATGTTTACATATAAAGCTAACAGTAATTACCTATTATGAAAAATTGCTAACAGAACTGCAAGATACATAGTAAATCAAAGAGAACTTAAGGACATGAATGAATGATAGTAGATGCATCTGATCGTGCATCATGCCTGTCATTTCCCAAACAAGGTTTGGAAAACTTTCAAACCAGTCATTAGCCTCAACTCTAGAAAAGTAATATCAATCAAACTTCTTAGAGACATTTTTTGAATAGTTTCTCTTTAGGTTGTACATAAAGAGTAAGGAAATCAAATAACAGACAGTACAAGGAAATGTTTAACAAATTCTATGTTGCTCATGTTCATAGCGTAGCTTAATTATATAACATAAAACTCATAATTAAATCAGTTCCAGAACGAATTTAAAAATAATTATAATAATAATAATAAATCTACAATGTGAATCCATATATAGCAAGTTTTAGAAAAAGTCATGATTGAGCAAACATACAGTCATATATATTGATGACAGGTGATCCTTCTCTATTGCTCCTAGGATTTCCATCTTCAGATGAACACCTGGCCAGCTCATCTTCTGAGCCATCAGATGACAGTTCAGCCTGGCCACTTTCTGAATCATTTTTTTCCTTCACTGGCGAAGCTTTTCTTGGTGGAGAATCTTTAAATTTCTCAGCATCATCCTGAAGTGTAATAAGGAAAGGCAAAGGCAGAAAGAAATACTCCAACTTAGATACTATTATGTTTATTAAACTAACACATCAAACCCTCAGAATAAATAAGGATACAGGTGACTCCGTTCCTGCATCTGATCCAGAAAAATCTGATTTTGAATTTCTCAAAGTTCTGAAGCTACGGATACTTCCCATATTATATCTTTTCTCTTCCGGTGCAGGACTGCAAATATCCTGCTCCATTTGTACTGTTCTTGGCGTGGACCAAGGGAAAGGGCTTAAAATGGGGGTTTTAAATGCAAAAGTTGGACTTAGGATCTCATCTGGTGAGTCAACAACATTCCTAGAAGATGATTTACCACATTCTTCTTGCTGGTCCTTATTTGCTGTTAAAGCTGGGTTGTCTAGATCTCTCTTATGATTCATCTTTTCTGGCTGTGGTGATTCATGAAAATCTTTTACTGGGATTGCTTTTTTGGATGATTCATGAAAATCTTCTGTTGGGACAGCACTCTTTGTTGATTCATGAAAATCTTTCACTGGGACTGCATTCTTAGATTTACCACAATCTTCCCTATCCTCAGTCATACAACCATGAAAACTTTCCACTTTATTACTGAGTGAAGATGTTTTCTCAGCACATGGAAATTCACTGATATAACTTGCTTGCTTAGGCTCATTTGAATTATCCTTTTGAGGAAAGCTAATCCTGTGTGGCTTAATAGTTGAACCTTTTAAGTGGCTATTTTTTCTTGTAGACATTGAGGAGCCAAAGTAAGTAGCACCATCAAATTTTGCATACCATCCTTCTTCAAACGAGAAGATATTCTTCTTTTGATATTTCTGTTTGTAGCTAGAGGATGGGCCAATTTTAGCTTTAGTTTTTTGCACTTTTGAGCAATTCTTTCTGGTCAAAGATTGATTTAATCGCCTCCTTGTTGGTTTATTAGGACTTTCTGAATCGGCTTCTATAGTATCTGAATTCTGTCTGGGTCTGCCTGCTGTATCACCAATTTGATCAACAACTTTTTCTGGCTTCAGCCTATCAGCACCAACCTCAGCAGACTGAGGATTAGAGCACTGACTTTTGGGTGAAGAAACAGTGCCCAGTATCTGCCAAAGCTTCATTTTCAGAGTTTCAGTTTGTCCGTTTTCAGGATTATCTCTTTTTCCTGCCTTTACTGTTTTATCTGAAACGAGAACTTCTTGTGTAGTAGCAAACATGAATTCTTCTGCACATTTTGAGTTTCTGTTATTCATTCCCTGCATTTTATAGGTCATGCCATCAAATAATTTCGGTTTACTCTCTCCAGACTGTAAAATAAAGGACTTGTTGGCAAAAAACTGAATTGAATGTGTATGTGTCATTTGCACATCCTTCAGTCCATTGATCCTTTCCTGCCTCCCACAAGGAGCTGGTCTGGTGGAAGCTTGTTTTCTGCAGTTAGCCATCTCTGAAGTTGTAGCATTTTGGTTCAAGGATGGAGTAGTTATCCATGGATAGCTCACCTGTTCTGTAGCTTCAGTTTGTTTTGCTGCTGTAAAATTTTCTTTGTAAGGATTTATTTTTTCTGCTTTTGGAACTGCAGTCTCATCTTCCTTTGCAGCCACAGATATTTTCTTGGCTAATGAATCTGACGTAATTCCAATTGAAATCTTTCTAGATTGGCTAGAAGGATGGTAATCGCTGGAAAGACTCTGACAGTTGCTCATCCTATCCTGCAAAATATTTTTGTAACTATCAAATTACTTATCTTTCCAAAAGTTCAATAAGGTTGCAGTTAATCACATAAACTTGAGAGACCAGCCGTCAAGGATTAATGGTCAGAGAATCTGAGTTGCATCTAAATTTAGCAGACCCCATAGCCAAGAACCAATCCTAGTTATTGGGAAATTTTTTCTTGATCTGCCCAGGATCGTTACTTTTAATCTAGGTAAGCACAAATACAACATCACGCACGCTTACGAGATAAGAGGGAAACCAAGACGTACAAATTGCAGAAAACTGTGATATCAAACTAAATCTAGTATACTACTAGAGCGCAAGCACATGTGTAACGGCTAAGAAAGGAATGTCTACAACTTCCCAGAAATTTTCAAACGAATTTATATTATGCACGGCAAGAATATGACACATATGACAACGGGGAAAGCAAGGCTCATCAATCGGCCCAGAACAATAGCTCCAAGCGGAATCCTTACACATGCATGCACAGAGAAACACAGGAAACGTAACTGGAATCCCAATTAAATTTGACAACGTTTATGTGCAACGTGATTCATCATAAATGACTACATCAAATATCTTAAACCTCAAGTGTTAAATAAGTACGAGTTAATAGTGCAGGAAAAATTGTCACAGTCAACATAAACGATCTTTCATCGGTTAATAAAAACAGACATATGCTAAGTTAACGAAATATACATCAACCTCCGATGCAATAAAGAAAATGATTTACTTGAAAACTTGTCAAAAATCATTTTCTTCCGAAAATCCGCTAAGAAGCTATAAAACTCTTTCCATTTTGAAATAATCTTAACCGTTGATGTTTTTTATTTTGTAATTTTTTTCGCTCACCAACAGACATCAGCAACAATTGTACGAAAGTAAAATGTCAAAGTGTCCATAACTGGATTCTGTAGATAATAACGCTCCATCAAAATCATCCCTACATAGCATTTTACCATAGCACGAGAAAGGTTCAATTTCCTTTTCACAAATTCTGGACACTGTCTTTTGATATCCTCAGTTTCCAATCAGGTAAAAGAATAATCAAGGAAAAGAGGTAAACAAAGCAAAACCCCCGGAAAATTCGAAGAGCCTAAAAAAATAAATATTGAAACAGATTCAGCCTGAATTAACATGAATTTTTTAATTGAAAACATAAACCTAAAACATCAAATAAGAAGAACACGAAATTACCCCAAAATCCATCTCGGTCATTCAAAATCTAGAGGTAGCAAAATGGTAAAACTATGCAATTCAAGAATCCAATCCTAAAATGTCCGATTTAATTCTCAACACACCAATTCAAGTTCAGATTCCAAATAAATTGAGAAAATTTTGTACGAGATGAATGAACCAAGTTTATAAGAGAATAATTATGAAAATAAACATCGCTTACAGATTACTTCGCACCGAAAATCGAAGAGAGATCTAATATGGAAATCATACGAGAATAATCATCGTTAAAAAGAGAAAAATAACTTTTAAAGAGATTACTCTCATGAGAGGCGAAGTTTTGCATATACAAGAGAAAGGAGCGGGAAAATCACAAGCTTTTTGAATTCTGAATAGAACTGCTTAGGAGTTTCTAATATATACTCGATGTGGAGTGCGCACCTCCTTTTTACGAATAGACAATATTACCCTTAAGCTGATTTTTAATATTTTTTGAACTGTCCATCCAAGGAAGGGGTTGGTCCCACTCCATCGATACGGAGAAGAGGTGCAGTGTGAGTGCTCACATCCAATGATTTCTCTTCAAGATAACAATTAAATCTAAAAACCCAGCGAAGAGACAGTCAACAGTTTAACAACCTCGTTTCCTGTCTGTTTAACCGCTTCCATGGCCACTCTCATGGACTTCTCTCTTGTCCGTCCAGCACCTTCTCTATTTCCTTCTTTATCTAAACCCACACTAATACTCCACTTTCACGGACCACTCGAACTCCGCTGCTCAATTGCGGTAGAGTCCACCGTTTCTTCATCAAGGCCTAACCCCGATCTCAAAGCTGATGATTCAGCCCCCGCCGATTGCGTTATTGTTGGAGGTGGAACTGGTGGTCTCTGCATTGCTCAGGCTCTCTCTACGGAGCACCGTGATGTCGCTTCAAATGTTCAAATGTGATCGTTACCGAGGTTAGAGATCGTGTTAGTGGCAACATCACCGCCCCTGAGAGCGATGGATATCTATGGGAAGAGGGACCCAATAGTTTCCAGCTTTCTGATCCTATGCTGAAAATGGTGGTACGTCTTAGAACTACTCCAGGGTTTATCTTCCACGTTATCGTTTTCAAGAATTTCTGAAACTTTCCTTGTTTGACTTTGAATATTTAATTAGAGTGATTATAAGCTGCGTTATTTGAAATGATTGTAAATTTGGTCGTAATTTACTTGTGAAATTGTTAATTAGTTGTAATTTGAGCTGAATTTGCTGAATAACGCTTCTTAGTTTGAGCATAATTGTCTAATTTGTTTGCGGCCGTTTGTGTCTTTTTGGCTCGATCGTTGAGTGTTTACATTGAATTATCAATGTATGTTGCTTGTAGGTGGATAGTGGATTGAAGGATGATTTAGTTTTGGATGATCCTAATGCGCCAAGATTTGTACTATGGGATAGAAAATTTAGGCCAGTACCATCGAAGTAAATGGATCTTCCTTTCTTTGACTTGATGAGCATTGGTGGGAAACTTAGGGCTGGCTTTGGTGCAATTGGCATTCGGCCTCCTCCTCCAGTTTGTCCTCCTCACTTTCTAATGAGTTGATTGTGATTTTATTTATTTCAAATTCATGCACCGAGAATATGCTTTTGTCTATTGGGTTTCCTCATATCTTAGACAATGACAAAGGTGACAGCCACGGTCATGAGGAATCAGTTGAAGAGTTTGTGCGGCCTAACCTTGGTGATCAGGATTTTGAATGTTTGATAGAGCCATTTTGTTCAGGTGATAATTGATTATCTGTATTTTTGAAATCTATGTATTTTGCTCAATAAAATCTCTATTGCTTAACTGTTATGCTGGAGAATTGGGACCTTTTTAGATGATGTTTTGAGCAGATTTCATAGTAGCCCAATTGACAGTACATTTATCTTGCATTGTTGCTTGTAGGTGTTTATGCTGGAGATCCTTCAAAATCAAGTATGAAAACAGCATTTGGAAAAGTTTGGAAACTAGAGCAGAATGGTGGTAGTATAACTGGTGGCACTTTCAAAGCAATCCAGGAGAAATATAGATCTCCCAAGCTACCTCGAGATCTGTAAAAATATAATATGCATCAAGCTTTATTTTATGGTCTTTTCATGAATCTGTGGTCAATGAACTGAGTTAAGTAATCTCACAGGTCTCCCCAGCCCCAAAGGGCCAAACAGTTGGCTCTTTTAGGAAGGGCCTTGCTATGTTGCTCGAGGCAATTTCTAAGAGGCACCTTTGTCTCTGAATATCTACATGTTAATTATCTGTATTCTCATTGGATGGTCATTTATTAGTTTTGGCAATAACTGAAACCATTTAAGTTGTCCCATATTCTTACTGTTCTTTTAAGTACTATTTGAAGGTAGAAGATCTTAACCAGCTCTGTTAATTTTAGCAGGTTAGGTAGCAAAGTTAAACTATCTTGGAAGCTTTCTGGTATCAGAAAATTGGATAACAGACGGTAAGTTTGACTTATGAAACACCAGAAGGATTGATTTCTGTCTGGTGCAAAAGTGTTATGATGACAGTTCCATCTTATATTGCTAGTAATTGGTGCATCTCCTTTCTGTATGTTTCTCTCTTGAACCTGGTTTATGTTGGCATTTTCTCACTGCTTTATATTAGTAGATTGAAACTGAGTTCTGATCATGCTTTTTTTTTTTTTTTCCCTCAATTTATCATAATCCCTACCGGTGAAGTAAGACAATTTTCATGTGAGAGTCTGTTAGTGTGTTTCGTGAATTACTCATTTAGGATGACAAGTCTTTATGAAATTCGACTAACTTAATAGCATTACCTCAGATTTCATTTCTTAACTTAGAATACTTGTAACACCCTACTCCTAGAATACACCCCTAGTGGTACGCATCCCAAGAGTGACGTGTTATAATGAGTTATATTAAATTACAAGTAAGTTCATAGAAACATTTAGATGCACAACTTAAAAATAAGACATACAATACCAAAAATAGTGTGCAAATAGTGTCATAATTACAAAATCTAAAATTAGGGTTTTTAAGCCCAAAAAATGAAAGGTGTGACAACCATTAAAATAATAAAATAATCAAGAATTAAAATATATGCAGCCTTGTCCATGTCAACTCAACTGACTTCCGTTAGTCCCATCTAGTCTGCTACCGTGCCTACTTGCAAAATCAACAATGAATAAGTGAGTAATAAATACTCGGTAAGCAAATGCTTAATAATAATAATTACACTTGTGTTCACGATGTGACATCCCCAATGCTATCTCGTGCTACATTCAACATCTTGGACACTTATTGTGTGTATTGAATCTCTGTGGAAATACTCATATGATATTGTGAATGTCTAATACTCAATATCAATCGAGCTTAACTTCTAGAAAGATAAGTGATAGCTATCTCCGCACATAACTAGGCTAGAATGTTGGCTTTTAGAATTGAACTTCTCTAACATTTTTAGAGTCTAGGGGTAATTTAAGGATTTTATTCTTTAGCACATGGTTGTGCTTTTCAATCACACATGGTTGTGTGTTGTTGGTGTTCCCATGATCATGACCCTTCCAATCAAGGTCGTGTGGCCAACAATTCACATGAGCGTGTTCTTCATGTCATGGTTGTGTGAAAATCTTAGGAACTATCTAAACAACCCCCAACACAATTGTGCTTCACATTATGGACCTATGTCCTTACAGCCCATGCATAAGAGTCATCTTCTTACTTGCACACACGCAGGCATGACCCTAGTAGCATAGAATCGTGCATTGTCGTTTGCAATTTCATTTACACCACTTCTTGATCACCAATCTCACCCAACCAAAATTCTCAAGCAATCAAATAGACCTTAACATCCATTACACTATATTTACATGCTTTGATCATTACCCATTTACTATAATTGTGTCCTAACTACTCCATTTTAGAAATCCATGTATCACATTTCTAATAGAAAACCAGTCCATACAATTGTAAGTGAACATACATACATAGAAATATACTTGGTACAAAGATTGATAAGCAAAACAATATTGTGCCTACATCTCTTCTGTGGTCCAAGCGTGCTCTTCTCGTGGTTGCACAATGTTTGCCCTTCAACCGGCTCTAGCAGTAACAAATCTTCCTCTATCAAGACTCTATAGTGTGATTGCTTATGTGTGTTGTTTGCTTGAAGGTAAAAGAAAACGAAAATCCCCCTCTTTAGGCCAAAGGACAATTTCCCACCCATAGTTTGAGGCAGGGACAGTCTCCCACCTGCTGAAATTGAAAAGCCCGGTCTCCCACCCGTCAACCATTTTTAATATTAAAAATAATAAATGCACAGTAATAATCAGGGGTATTTTTGTCTTTTTAATATTAAAATTTTATAAATTAATAAAATAAATTTTATTTAAATATAAAATATTAAAAAAGTTAAAAAAATTTTTGAAATTCAAAAAATAGAAGCA
>JAJEJH010001330.1:0-30632 GCA_026122585.1 Anacardium occidentale
GATATATATATATATAACATAGACACATATACGCGTCCCTTATCACACATATTACAAAACTAATAGTTCATGCCATAGAAGAAATCATAATCATCTAAACTCTAGTAATCCAAATAAACATTTACCTACATTTCCTTTGTCAAATCAACTAAACTCTTAGTGTGGCAAAAGGGTGTCTAGCAATTCTCCTGTGAATTTTGGTGACAATAGGGCTTTAGTACACTTATAATCTCTTACTACTCTCAGTTTTGGGTGTCTAAATGTTGTGGAACAAAAAAAAATTATCCTAACCTTAATAGACTCTTAAATTTATATAAATATGAAAATAACGTCACACATAGTCATGTATGCCCTCTACATAATTGTTTGTGGGGTTAAGATTCCAACAATCATGCATCAAAACCAATGGATGCATGTTCATGTAAGTTTATCCATGATACATAGGTGTGTATCTCCCATGCACAATCGTGCATCAACACAACTTATGAATTTTCCCACTTATCTGGCACATAGTCATGCACAACCTTTATGCATGGTCGTGAGTCCTACAAACTTAGAAAATTCCTATTGACTTTTGTTGGAGCAAAAGACCATTTTACCTTTAATGACATACACGATCATGCAACACATTTATCACAATTGTGTAGCTAACTTCAAGTACCAAATTCATTTAAAATTTAATACTAAAAAGCATTTGTGGGTATTACATGATTTCTCTCAACTTCAAATGATCAATAAAGATGAATGGCCTCCAAGGATAGTTTAAGTGACAAAAATAAGGTATTCAAGTAATAAAGAGAACATGAGTTCAAACTCTGTTGGCGACATATCAAGATTAAGTTCTTAAATTAACTGATACATTGAATTGTGGAGTTAGTCACTAAAATCATGGGCTATAGAGGTAAATATAAAAGACTAATGGAAATAAATCTTCCATAATTTGTAAAATGAAATTAATGTCTTTATGCAAAAATATAACTTGGAGACAAGTTAAATTTTGGAGAATATGTTTCCCAGAATTTTAAATAATGAATTTGGTGACTGTAAAGAGATACTGAAAATAAGAGAGACCAATCCAAAAAATATAGTATTTCTTGATCGAATAGACACGCTCGATTGGTAAAATTGTCACAGCACAATCAATCTTTCCTCGTCAACTTGTCAAGACCCAAGACTTTCTATTCCTCTGGACTTTGGGCCTTATTTCTTTTTCAGGCTGTTAGAAACTAAAATGAACTTCTTATTGGGCCTATGCCTAGTTGGTGCAGCCCAAAACACTAAAACAAATACGACTCCTAATTAATGCAAATTCTAATTACCTCTCTTGTTATCAGTTTTTGCGTCTTGGGAATGGGTTTATACAAAAGGAAGAAAAATATTTACATTGTAATTTAAATTTAACATCCAAAATTCAATAAAATAACCCAAAAAAAATTATAAAAAAAAATTAACCCAAAAAAATAGATTTTTAGAAATGTTTTGAACTTAGTAGATTTTTATTAATTTTTATAAAAATTTTATGGTTTTAATTTTTTATGAATTTTACGTAATTTTTAAGAAAATCTTTAGGTCATTCTTTCGAATTTCTAAAAATTTTTTATCACGTACCAATAAAAGTCGATTTACCATTATATTCAATAAAAAAAGTTAAAACAAGAAGAGGTAATCAGATAAAACGTATAATCAAAGACCAAGCTCTTCATTTTTCAAAACCTTATAGATTTTTAGGGTGACCTTGATGATATTAAATTTATTATAAATTTATTCCTATTTAATAAATTTAGTTTAAGATATTAAGAATATTTAAATAAAATCATACTACAATATTATTTTATTATCGCAAATTAAACACAATAATTATCTATTTGTATCAATTTATCTAAATATATTATTAATTTATATTGATTCATCTTTAATATAATTTATATTTCTATTAATCTTTTAACTTTTATAATAAAAGATTATCCAAAACAAACTCACATTTATCTTATTTTATGAAGTCTGAATCCTACCATTATCATCATTCTTTTCTTTTCTTTTCTTTTCTTTTTTTGAAATTCAAACTATATTATAATTTTCTTTCTTTCAATATCTTGTGAATATGGATGTGTGCCAAGAAAAGAGCCTCATATGATCATTAAATCATTTTTCACTCTCTATGCGAAATTTATTTTCGCCTACTTAAATTAGTATTATCTATTTAATTGTTTTTTAAATTATTGATAAATATTTGTTTTTATGATCATGTTTTAAGACCTGAACATAAAATAAGATTCGGATATTAATGTAAATGTTCATCACAGATAGATCAAAAATATTTTTATATAAATGTTTCTTAATAAAATTTAATTTTTTTTAGAAGTTACTTTTTGGAAGAATGATTATTTATTAACCAAATTAAGTCAAAATGGCAAGTTCCAACTCTTTGAGGAAAATGTGATATTTTTCTTACCTTTCATCAAGTATTGTTAATAAAGTTAGTTAATTTTTGGGACAAATACATGAAAGATAAAATACACTTAATAGTTTTTAATATTTATTAAAAAAAATATTCTACCCTTCAAAATTTTATTAATATATTCTCTGCCCTTCTTCTATATAAAATTAAAATTTAATATGTAAAAAAAATCATTAGAGACAAAATTCCACTACTAACAACTGGAATTGTATTAAAACTATGTGATTTCATTTAGAATCACACCATAATGGTGCAAATTTATTCGACATAACACCATTCCAATGAGATTTTGATGAAATCACATTATTACAGTGCAAATTCAATGCAATTTTATCTCTAATTTATATTGTAATCGATACAATTACAGATTTAAAACTAGCTAAAGTTAAGATTTGGGTTTTCTTTTTCTTATTGAAGAGGGAGGTCTAGGTGCTAAATTTTAAAGTTCGTGGAATTAATGAATTTATTTATACTTTAGAGGTATAAGTGATATTAGCAATATAATATTGATATATTTTATAAATTAATTAAAATATCATTTAATCATCAAAACTAATAGTTGACTTTTGACATAATACAGAAAAATGTCATTTTGGGAAATAGTCTTTTTCTTTTGTTTTTTTACATATTCTTAAATTGATTGTTTAATAACATATTCTTACAAAAAAAAGTTAATTTCCCACTTAGTTTTCATACAATAATTTATTAAGGGAAAAAGAGACTATAATTAATTTGGGAATTTTCCTTTTTTCTTCCCATCCCCGTGAAAAAGGCAACACAATTCTCATTTTCCTAACTCTTACTTTCTAGCAAGTGTACTAGTTCAAAGTAACACAGAAAGTATTTAAGGTTGTCGTATCCACAAAATTACGTAAGTAAGTACCAAGATGACACCACTTCTAACTTTATCTAGATTATTGAATACAGATCGATAATAAATCTAAAACTAAAATAAAACTAAAAACAAATAATTATCAAACACGCCTAGGTAAATCGAATGATAATAAATGAGATGATGCTAAGAGTTCAGGTTCACTAATTCACTACAACGTAGGTTTTTTATGCAATTGAATATTTCATGTTATTCATGTGACAACGAAGTCCCTAAATTTATTAATATTCTTTCTCAAGCAATATCAATATTATTTAATAATCTAATAACTTTCACATCTCTATCTAGGTCTAATTAGATGAAAATGCATTAAGTTCTATGAAATTCACTAACTTTCAGCACAAGTCTATTATGCCTATGACTATTGCATGTATTATCAAATACATCTGTCTATTTAATTAATCCACGGTTCATATTTTAACTACTTTTATATAAGCTTACCTCCGATCTCAATCATTCAATAGAGATCTTATTAAAAATTGGCCAAGTTTTTAACAAGTATTAAGTTCAGAATGCAAACTCATATAAAATAACATGCTTGTAAATTATAATTGAAAAACACTGCTTATTCATGAATTAGCTAGCCCTAATCTTAGCAAAAATTATTTAGTTCATATTAAACACAAATAAACAATCAGATTCAAATAAAACATAATGAAAAATAAGAATAAAACTCGATAACTTGTTGAATCCTTTATTGAAATATGATGAAAATCTATCTCACAATTGCAATCTAAATAGCTTTAGATTAATTCTTCAAAACAAAATTTAGAATCTTTGAAAAGTGCTTGAAAATTCTCTCAAAAACTCTCTTAAGATGGCCTTCCCCTTTTTCTAAAGTTACAATTCAATATATATGCTCAAGGTTAAGGAAGAATTTCAAATAAAATGAAACTCTGCTATTGCTGGGCCATGCTATGGTATGATGTTGCAACATAGAGCTTTTGTTCTGCTCATGCTAAGCATGTTGTAACATGCAGTATTTGGAATTTTCATACGCCTCTTATATTCTCTTATGGTGTGGCATGATGCCACAATGTGAAGCTTATGGAATCTAAAATTCTAGCCCTCATCAAAGTTGTATTCATGGATGTGTAGTTTTATTTGGCTTTTGAATCACCTCATTTGTACTTTGGAATCTCAAGTTATGACTATTTTACTCCTTAATGGTCAGACAAAGAATTTCACCAAGAGGGCTTGAATCTGCAACAATGGTTAAAGGCCTAAACAAACTCAGATTTTTCCCTATAATAGCTTTTTGAAAATCTTGAGATGTCCACTACAACTTTGTTGAGGACAAATTTTTTATTTTATAGCTCAAACTTATTGAAAATCCTTGGTTTCCTACTATGGTGCATAATGTTCTCCTTCGCTTTTTATGCCTTAGTTGCTCATTCTTTCTTGGACTAAATTCGAACCACCAGTTAGTCTTTTATAAGTGTCTTTTTGGCTTCATTTCCATTGAATTCACATCAAAACCAACATTTCCTTTGAAAACAAACATAAAGATCTGTGATCCCAAAATATTTATATAATAAGGGTAAAATGGTCAAATCACCCTTAAAACTCTATAAATTGACTATGGAATTATACATGTAATTGGCACTTATCACAACCCTCAACTAGGTTTTTGCTAGTCCCTAGTAAAATAAGTGACTTATGGAACACAAGAAAAACAAACTAAATGAGAATGATATTAAACTAACACATTCACTAACTAACTAAACCAATCCTGTAGGTTGTCACGGTTGCATTTAGCGTATGCAACAAGCCTTTAAACCTCTAGGCGGCCCTAGTAGACAAGTTATAGTCTCGTGAAGGTTTCTAGTGATGCTATCCATAAACATCATTTACCTAATTCCAAGAAAAAAAATAGCAAGCGCATAATATTATAATAACACAATAGTTAACTCATACAATTGTCTCATAAACTACAACAAATAATCAGTACACAACTTATTAACCTCATCCTCCTTAAAAGTATTTCAAAACAGTACACCACTACTTTATCAACTCTCACATCCATCTCATTCACAAACCGTCACAAACTTTCAAAATATATCTATGTATGCATTCATGTATACAAGTGACTAAAAACAAATTTTATGAACAAGTGTCCTCATTCAGACCATTCAATTGTCTTCCTTAATATATTAGTGACAATGTTTCGACCTTGGATGTCATGACTTTTATGCTCGTTATGTATCATGTATAATAATATTTTTCTTTGTTATTCTTTTCTTTTACACGTAATTTTTTAGGGCTTTATTTGGTTTCCTTAGACTGTGAACCAGTCTTTTTACGTGAGTAATCAATGCTTGTAATACCATCACCACGTTACTCAACTAATCACATGCCTAAAGTGCTTTGTATACTTTTATCGCTAGTCATTTTTCACTCGACGGTCATTCACGGTGGGCATGCTAACCCTCAACTTACTCAGTAACTAAGGCATTGGAGTAGTTGAAATTTTAATTCATGCCCTTGATGTTTTATTCATCTATATACTCATTCTATTTAAAGATCAAGCAATGTAAATTTTCAAAATCATAGTTCAAACAACCGTTAGGTCCATCTAGGGGTTTTTAAATTTGTCACTTATATACATGAACATAGCACACAAGCAATTCCTCAAGTTTAGTCATTAACCATAGACACCTTAAACCTCAGAATCTCAATATCATAGTGTGTATTTCTCTATGCTCTCAAATTAAACAAAGTTAACTCATCATATACCAATCATTCATCTTAGTTAAGTATAATCATAGACATACGAGTTAACTCAATACATACTAAAACAAAACCAAAAAAAAAAAAATTCAAAAATTTGTCATTAATGTTGCCATTCATCCAATCTAGTTCTAACTTTTCCTCACCCTAATCTAGCATTGACATTGTCCTCAATGGTAAATAAGAAAAGTTAGAACTACTTCCCTTAGTTTGTGCGAGGTGTCCTTGCTTGCTTATGCATCAAGATTTAAAACTCGGAAAAATTGTCCATAACCAATGCTAATAACAAAACAACCTCAAACAATATTGTTAAATTACACCAGTTTGACAAACAAAAAATAAAAAATAAAAACAAAAAAATAAATACGAAAAATAAGAAAAAGTAAAGGATACAACTTAGGTTGCCTTTTAATAAACATTTGTTTATAGTCTTTAGCTTGACTTGATATTGGTCTTCTTAGGTCGGATCATTTAATGGGATGGAGATTTTGCCTTTTCTCCATCCACTTTCTTTATAATATTTCAACTGTTGCCCTTTAACCATATACAAGCCCTTTTACTCGTTATTTACCTCTATAGCTCCTTTAGGATAGGCTTTGGTGAAAATAAACGAAATCCCTTGAGCTCTTAGCTTTTGAGGGAAAGGTTGGCATTGAGAATTGGAGAAAAATCCTTTTTGGCCACTATCAAATTTGTTTCTTGTGGGTTATCGATCTCACCACTTTTTAGGTTTATCTTTGTCAACTTTAACATTCTTCTTCCTAAAATATGTTGTTCCTTCTATCACTTGCACTCTATGGCATGTCTTTTTTTCACTAGAGGGACTTGTGGCTTTATACACTTTAAAAGTCATAGTTTCATCAACAATTCTTAATTTTACTATTCTTTCTCTTATGTCGATTAGTACCCTTCCAATGGCTAAGAATGGTCTTCCAAAAATTAACAGCACTTTGATACCTTCTTTCATGTCCAACACAAGAAAATTCATAGGAAATATAAATTTATCAACCTTTGCCAACACATCTTCTATAATACCTCTTGGATACTTGATCGATCTATTTTCCAATTGTGAGGATATTGTGGTGGGTTGTGGTTTTCCAAGTCCTAATTTCCTAAAAATAGATAAAGACATTAAGTTGATACTTGCCCCTAAATCACATAAAACATTAGAGAAAGAAATTGAACTTATAGTACAAAAAATAGAAAAAATTCTTGGATCTTTGGGCTTTGGTGGCAATTTGTTTTGTAAAATGGCATAGCACTCCTCTGTGAGCTTGACTATCTCATAATTTTCTAATTTCCTCTTGTTTGATAAGATTTTCTTTAGAAATTTAGCATAGCTTGGCATCTGGAGCAAGGCATCTGCAAAAGGAATGTTAATATGAAGTTTCTTAAATATTTCTAACAATTTTACAAATTGTTTATCCAATTGTCTCTTCTTGTATGCAAGAGGAAAAGGAGGCTTGATCTCTATTGGTTTTTGCTCCAGCTTCCATTCCACCGATTTCTTTACTTTGACTTTTTTAGGCTTTTCCTCTTTTGGCCCCTTCAATTCATTTCCATTCCTAAGTGATATGGTCTTCACATATTCCTTTGGATTCGTCTCAGTATCACTTGGTAGTATGTCTTATCCTCTCCTAGTGACTACGTTTGCCAACTATTGTATTTGTACCTTAAGATTTTTTATAGGTGCTTCTTGATTTTGAAATCTTGTTTCAACACTATTAATGAACTTTATTAGCATCTCTTCCAAATTTGATTTCTTTTCTTGAGGTTGAAACCCTGGTGATGGTTGTTTCACTGGATTTTGATTGCTCCATTAGAGATTAAGATGATTTCGCCACCTAAGATTATATGTGTTTGAGTATAGGTTGTTCTGTTGAGGCCTATAAAAATTACCCATAAAATTAGCACTTTCAAAAAAGTCCATAAATGGGTTACCTACTTGGCAATCAATACTCGCATGACCCTTTCCACATAGAACATTGTATTAATTTTCTTATTCAATGCTTCTATTAGGACAGTCAAGGCATTGAAAGAATCCACTTCTTATACTCTCACAACTTTTCTTGGTGCTCTATCATTTTGCCATTGGTAACTATTGGAGGTTATCTCATTAAACAACTCGAATGCTTCCTCTGGTGTCTTCTTTATAAAGTTACCTTCTACAGTTGTGCCAACCAAAGTATGATTAGAAGACATTAAACCATTATAAAATGCTTGTACCTAAAACCATATGGGCAAACCATGATGTGGTCATTTTTGGAGTAATTCTTTATGTTACTCCCATGCTTTATATAATGACTCCATCGTGTACTACATGAAAGTTGTAATGTCATTGCGTAGTTTTGTAATCTTTGATGGAGGGAAAAATTTTGCTAGGATTTGTTGTGTCATCTCGTCCCATGTAGTGATTGATCCAACAGGTAGTGGATTTAACTAACTGTTTTTTTGGTCCTTCAGTGAGAAAGGAAATAGTCTTAGTTTGATAGCATATTCAATAACTTTATTTTGTTTAAAGGTATTACAGATCTCTAGAAAATTGGCAATATGCTAATTCAAATTATCACTAGGTGATATACTAAATTGAATTAATGTCTAAATCATCTGGATTATACCCAGTTTGATTTCAAAGTTATTAGTCTATATCGATGGTCACCTTATCCTTAAAGTTGTTCTTTCAACTATAGGAGTCACATAATTGATCAAAGATCTCTGGTTTATGGCTTGATTAGCTTGCTCTAAGGCTGACAGTGTTATGCATTGATCTTTTACCATTGTTCTTTTTTGCCTCATCAACTGATGTAAAGTTCTTTATATTTTAGGATCGAAAGGCTCAGTTGTCCGATTTCAAGTGCGTGGCATGCACTAAGTAAGAACTTAGTAGGCAAACAAGATCAAGAAGCACCGTAGAATAGAAACAAAAAGAAAAATAAACTAAAACAACAAGAAACTAAATTGTCTAGAGTAAAATTAGAAGTAATATATTTCAATATTGTCTAAGATGCAATTTCTAGCAACGATGCCAAAAACTTGATGTGTTAAAGTTTAAACCTTAACTTCTGAGCAAGTGTACTAGTTTAAAGTACTACAGGAAGTATTCAGGGTTGTCATATCCATGAGATTGTGTAAGAAAATACCAAGACGGCTCCACTCCTAACTTTATCTAGACTATTGAATACAAATCGACAATAAATCTGAAACTAAAATCAAACAATTAATAAGCATGCCTGGGTAAATCAAATAACAATAAACGAGATGATGCTAAAACTTTGGGTTCACTAATTCACTATAATGTAGGTTTTTCATACAATTGAATATCTCATGTTATTCATATGACAATAGAATACCATAAATTGATCAATATTCTTTCTCAAGCAATATTAATCGTATTTAACAATCTAATAACCTAAATATCTCTATCTAAGTTTAATTAGATGAAAATACATTCAGTTCTATAGAATTCACTAGCTTTCAGCACAAGTCTATTATGCCTATGACTATTGCATGTATTATCAAATATATCTTCATATTCGATTAATCCACAGTTCATATTCTAGCTATTTTTATGTGATTTCACCTCTCAGTCTCAATTATACAGCAAAGATCATTTTTTGTTAGAGTAAATTTAGTTGTTCATATTCGATATTCGATCTCAATCTTTATATTCAATTAATCCATGGTTCGTAGTCTAGTTGTGGCGTACAATGCTCTCCTTTGCCTTTTATGCTTTAATTGCTCATTCTTTTTTGGACTAAATTCAAACCATCGGCTAGTCCTTCATAAGTGTCTTTCTGGCATCATTTCCATTGAATTCACATCGAAACCAACATTTCATTTAAAACCAAACATGAAAACTCGTGATCTCGAAATATACACATAATAAAGGTAAAATGGTCAAATCACCCCTAAAACTCTATAAATTGACCACAGAATTATACATGCAATTGACACTTATTATGCAATAAAACAATTAAAACAATCAATAAATCACATAACAAATATAACTCAAATAAACACAAACTTAAGAGAGAATGGTTAGAGTCTACTCAGCCAATTTATAGAGGTTCGGAGCTTTGAACACAAGCCTCCTACGTCCTTTTTCTCAATCATAATCCGACTAAAGTTTTATTATATTCAAAACCCAAAGATACAATGGTTTTTCAACCAAAGGAATTTTTCCCTTTTATAAATGATTTTGCAACAAAAAAAAAGCATTGCATTGTGAAATACCTCTAAATAAGCTGAAATACACAATTAAATGCAACTCTCTTAATTGTATACAAATATAGGCTTGGGAGAGAAGAAATATGAGCAAATAGATAAGAAGAATAAGCTTGAGTATGCAGTTTGTTTCTCTAACCATGCTCACTTCAAACTAGTCTCTTTTCATAATTGATTTCTTGCTTGAAATGGTAAAGAGTTGTTTCCATAAATTTCCATTAATTGGGTAGATTGAAAAAGATACATTTGTAATTAATTTTCAAGGTGCATGGTCATGCTTGTCAAGTGCACAGTCATTCTTATTGCATTTATAGCCTCAAGCAAACTCTCAACTGTTAAATTTAAGATACATGTCAGTGCAACATGGTCATGTTCCCATGATGCACGATCGTGCTTCATATCTTCAAGTCTAACGCTTGACATTCTAGAAGCCTACATGACTTCTAAGCATTGACATTACACAGTATTAACACGAATTCAAAATTGTTTATGCATAATCACGTGTCTCACACACACGGTCAAGTATGGTTGAAGTGCTTTAATAATACCTTCGCGCAATCGATCTTACACAACCGATGTGGTAGTGCACTTCGTTGTTTAATATAACACAGTTGTTCATAAATTTGTTGCATGGTCATGTATTGAATTATGATGTTTGACCCTTTGCACGACAATATTGCATGGTTGAAGGTTTCATGCTCTTCTTGAAATGCATCCTACGGTTATATGTCCAAATTGAACACGGTCATGCATTTAACCATCCATGTTTGACCCAACATGATATTACCACATGACTAGGATACCCATGCTTTTTCATAAAATCTTCTAACATGATCATCTGTCAAAAATTGACATGATCGTGCATTTGACTTTCGCTTGTTGACTTGGCAATGAGCTTGCACAGTTATATTGGTCGTGTTAGGCTCGTATAGTACACACATACTATCGTATAGAACATAAGTATGTTTATGTTAGACTTAGAATTTTTTCAGCAAAAATTATAAATCCTAGCATGGTTAGCAACACGGTCTCATGTTTTCTCCGTACAAGTTATAGAACAACTGCACATAATCATGTTATAAGTTGTGTCAAAACTGCACCCTGTAAAAATAAAATTGTTTCCTTTTTTTCTCATGAGGTCACTTATGCAAGGGATAAATTAGTCATTTTATCATGTTGTTATCATCATCAAAACATTAAGGGTTCAATAATTTTTTCTTTTTTATTGATGACAAAAATATGCACACATTTGTTAAAATTGTTTATAAGAATTTTCAAATTAAACTCCCTCACTTTAAGCTCTATTTTATCTTCTTTTTTACTTCCATTTAATGCAACTTTAACAATTTTAACTTAATTTCTCTCTGTTTATGGCCATTAATCAAAAAAAATCTTAACAAAGTTTCCCCTGTTTTTGGATATTTCCCAAGTTTAAGATAAAGCCAAAATAACACTCCCAAATATATATCCATTCACCAATTACTCCTAGCCACAACCATTAACACTTCACTCATTTTATATCTATCATCAATATATATTCAATAAGTAATATTTACATCGTCATGCATATATCCATCAATCATTATATATATTCATTAATCATCATATATATATATATATATATATATATATATATATATATATATATTCAATAAGTAATATTTACATACGTCATATATCCATCAATCATTATATATATTCATTAATCATCATATATATATATATATATATATATATATATCCAAGGCAATGTAGAAACATTATCATTCAATAAAAACATCAAGTAATATCAATATCTACATGTCCAATAATCAAAGTACCAATGTAATCAGAAATTATCAAAAATAATCCAACAAAAACACAGATCATGCAAAAAGAAAATAGGTTCCTCAAAAAGTTTAAGAAAATGCCAAATAATGCAATATATGAGATAAGGAAAATCATTGCTCTAGAGCCATTTGTAAAGGCGACTAGATAGATGATCAAGTGGCAAGAGCTTCAGCTTCCAGAACTTTAACTCATAATTTGATTAAGGTCAATTGACTGGAGACGTTATCTTGATAAGTTTTGAATTCTCATTGATGGTCTCGAATTTCCTCTGAGAGTTAAGAACGGTCCTTGTGATTTGATTAACAATCCTCGTAAGGTGATCAACGACCCCCTGAATACACTAAAGAGACTCTATCATCATCTAAAGCTTTGAGGTGGATTAAGCTTCGGATCCAGCTTCTGTGCATACTCGTCTCCCTTTACATGTATTGGCTCAACAATAATAGGGCAATAAAAGGCCCAACAGTTGGGTCATGCTCTCTAAGCATGGCTGGCAATCGTCACCTATTAGCCTCCTCTATAGAAGCATGGCTAGCAATAGAGGGGGCATACATTCAGTTAATGGACCTCTTCAAATGGGATACAATACTCACCAAATCCATCAAGCCAAATCCTTATATTTATAGTTAGGAAGGTAATAAACATGCCAAAGTTCTTTATCATTGTTAGATTGAATATAATTCAACTTATTGATCAGTCAGCACACTGTGTCCATCTGCCAACCTATCATGCTAGCTTCTATTACTATCATATCACGAACACTTACAATTTTATTCATATTCATTTGGGTGTTAAAAGTGTATATGACCATGTGGTGAAAGATGTGTATGGCCTAGTTTGTCAATAATGAGGCCTTCACCTTTTATGCCTCATAGTAACTAGAACTACCTAATAGTACCAACACAACTTGGAAAGTCTGCTCATGCGTGTAGTCTTGAATTCTAATCACCTCATATTACAATGACTCAGCTAACTGATATGGAGTGACCACCCAATCCTTATTCGCTATAAAAAAAGCTATAGTGTGATCCGTAATTATCCTTCTCGTATCCTTTTTAAGTAATAGTAAACTATAAAACTTATATACTAGGTTCTTATAAGCATCAAATCCCATATAAAATAACTTGTTTAATCTAATTACATCAGCTACATTCCTCATTGCCTTAAGCAAACAAATTTCCCTTAAAATACTATCATCCAAGCACCTTCTTATATAAATCGAATGTTTTATTAACTTTGAAAGGAATACCTTTTGCTAGTGATTTACACAAATGATTTCAAATGGATTATCACTCCTTCTCGTGTTTTCAAATGGACCAAATCTTATAGGAAGTTTCATGCAGAGAGGTAATTTGAGTGGCATGGAAGATTAAGGGATTTGAGTGACTTTAAGGTGGATTTTGTATGAAAATCAAGGTAAAAGCTTATGCAAATGCAAGAGAAACTTATGAAATCACATTTAAAAGAAAATGGATGCAATGGCTTTAAGAGAATATGATGCAAAATTGAGAGAAAAAGTGAGAAATCACAATGAGGTTTTTAATTTGTGTGTGAAAGTGAAAAAAATGGTTAGATCTGCTTATATATTTACGCATGAACGATGCGTTACTCAACTATACGGTCATGTGTTAGCTTTATTTTTATGACAATCCCAATTTTGCGTGGTCGTGCTACCGATAGTTGTACGATTGTGTTTTTGCAAAATTTTTTAAAAATTTTAAAACTATAAAACACATACTCATGCGTATTACTCATGTCATATGTGCAAGTAACTATGAGATTTGAAACACATACATGGTTGTGCACTAATTGGACATATGGTCATATGTATCATGCAAGGACACACATGTGAACATTTGTTACACACGGTCGTGTGTGACCAAAAACTCACAAATCTATATATTTTCTAGAAAAACTATAGTTTAACTAAATCTTCTTAAAACACCTCAGGCTACAAAACTTGAATATTTTGATCAAATGAGGTTTTTGATATATGAATTCAAATGTCGATTGATGTCAATTATAAAATTGCATTAATTTAACTCAAATTTGCATTTAAAACCAAACATGCACATACATAAATATCATTCAATAAATTTCATACAACCAAGCTCAAACACATTCAACACAAGTTATAACATATTGCAATTCATCAAACAACCACAACAATAATCAACAAGTGATCTAAATCGGCAGCCCTTTCTTGTATTTTTAGTGATGAAAATTTCAGAAATGGCATCTCAAAATTCCAGCACCAAAACAACCCCAAAATCATGCAAATTTTCACCCAAATTCAACACTAATTTATCACCAACAAACATAAATGAAAATGTTGCAAGAAAAACCAACCTCAAGCATAAAGGATTCCTCCACCAATTTGAGGGTGAACCAAGGATAAAGGAAATTCCACCACCAAGGTTCTTCCACCACCAAATTTCTTCTTGCAAATGGAAATTTGGATAAAGGAAATATGCATTCACATGAGCCAACCAAGCATCATGGAACAAGGAAAGCAAAAAGCTTTTCAATTTTTCATTTCAACAAAAGCTTTCTTACAATAAAGTTAAGTTGCCCTTTTATAGGCAAGTGCAAACCATGATTAAAAATCTAACTAACCCTAGTTAACTTAAATACAATTTAAATAAAATAAAAGAAAACATAAAAATACAAATTATAAAAGTTTCCTAAAACTAATTACAATGCATAATTTAAATACAAACATATTTTAAATATCATAATTTGCATGCTTGTATCTTCATGTAATTTTCCCTTGATTGAATTGACCTTCATTCGAATTTTTCGATTTGAGTATTCGATCCGAATTAATTGTTCGAATTCGATCTGAAGAGTCGTTGGCGCTCGAATCCGTGTTGGAGGTCATTCGAAACTCAAAATTATCAAAAAGGATGCATTGTAGCAATTATGGAAGTCAAGGCATGCAAGGAAACCTGAAAAAAGGTTGAAAATCCGCAAATCAGGCAGAACCCAAGTGCTGCGGCATCATGTCGCGGCTGCATGCGTGCGGGCAGCGCGCGAGCAAGTTCGCACATCGCGCACACGCATGCGTGCAGCGCGCTTGCTTGCGCTGCAAGGCAGCACGCGCGCGCGCACATTTGCGCGACAGGGCGCGCACGGCCAGGCCATTTCTTCACTTGCGCCATTCCACTTTGATTCTCGTCCGATTCAGCTCCCGTTTCTTTCATTGGCTTCGTATGAAGCCGTTTGATGAATTCAGACTCCTTGATGTGCCATTTTTTTTTGTTTCCGAGCTTAAGCACGATCTGAAAGCTTTGGGAAATATTATACGAACGGATCCAGAATTTCTTTCGAACCCTCCGATTGAACCCGAATAAGCTTATTTTTCTTGTCTTGATGGCTAGAAATGGCTTCGTAAACTTGAGTGTTGAAATCACCTTCGGTTTCACATATGGAAGCAAATACGGATTCAGATCATACTCCCCTTGTTGGAAAGGATTTGACCTCAAATCCTGAACTTTCAATTCAGTCACCAAGCACATGCTATCAATTCCTTGGAAAGTTTTCCCCTCATTAATCTTATGTTCATCCTCATGCAAGACATTTTCTTGGACTTCATTCGTCTTCTTTTCAACCTCAACTAATGCAACCTCTACTTGGGATCTATCATGATCAATTATATTTTCATGCTCACTCAAGACAATTTCTTTGGTGACAATTTGCTCTTTGGTCACCGTCAAAGCATGCTTGGGTAGGAATTGCCTCTTCATCAACCTTTTCAATTTCTCCCAAGATTTAATTTTTTCTTTGCCTTCCCAATCTCTTTGCTTCTTCAAGCTTTCCCACCATAGAGACAAAGAAGGATGTTCTTTAATCCTCACAATGGCAACTTTGAATTTTTTTTCATCCGGCCATTCCATGAGCTCACACATCATATCAAAATCTCTCAACCAATGTAAACATTCGTTTGGCTCTAGCTTCTCAACTTTGGGCACATCCATCTTCAAACTTCTATCACTATCTTCAACTTGGCTTTGGACCAATTGGGAAATTTGGTTGGACACTACATGCACAAGTTTCTCAAGGTCATTAAATTTCTCATGCATGTCAACTCTAAAGCTTTGAATTTGGTTCTCAAGCTTTGTCTTTGTACCAGCCATTAAGATGTTTGGCTAATATGGGAAGAAAAAAAACTCTAAGAAAGGTGGAATGAAGGTTCTGTGAACAGTGTTTCCAGGCTGTGAACAGTAACTCCGGGAATATAATACTTTTTTTTTGGTTAGGGTTTGGGTTTGGGTTTGGGTTTGGGCCAATTGCTTAGGCTAGGGTGTTGATGTGTATTTGGCCTTTAAATTTGGGCTTGGATTGGATATGTGAGGATAGTTTGGTAATTTGTGGTGAGGGTAGGATGGTAATTGACTTTGAAAATGGATTAAGGATTAATTAAAGGTGATTAGGGCTAATGGTTAGGAATGAGAGAGATTAAAAGTGGAATTAGTTATAAAAGATGGTGATGTGGAAAGTGGAAGTAATTGGAGGGAAAAATTAAGTCAACAATTTGTGCTCAATAAATGCTAGGGTGGCTTGATGTGTAAGTTTACAAAGCACAAAGTAGAAAATTAATGAGGGAGAGCACAAAAGCAATTAAGGCTACAAGGCTATGCAAAGAAAATTGGTCCATCTTCTCTCCTCAACCATCTTCAACCTTTGGCCAACGTACCAAAAATTTCTAGCACCAAATTGCAGAATTCTAACAGCCATCTTCTTCCACTTCATACTCAATTTAATCTTCCATTCAACACTTTAAACATCACTCTTTCATACCACAAATGCATGCCAAAATTTTCAGCCTATATCTAGTAATTAATTTCAGCCAAGACAAAGAAAATTCATGCAAAAAATTTCCACCCGTTCCAGGAGAAAATTTCTTTCAGATTTGAAATACTAATCTCTCACCACAATGCACTACAAATTCAACCAAAAGCTCTGATACCAGATGATCTAAATCGGCAGCCCTTTCTTGTATTTTTAGTGATGAAAATTTCAGAAATGGCATCTCAAAATTCCAGCACCAAAACAACCCCAAAATCATGCAAATTTTCACCCAAATTCAACACTAATTTATCACCAACAAACATAAATGAAAATGTTGCAAGAAAAACCTACCTCAAGCATAAAGGATTCCTCCACCAACTTGAGGGTGAACCAAGGATAAAGGAGATTCCACCACCAAGGTTCCTCCACCACCAAATTTCTTCTTGCAAATGGAAATTTGGATAAAGGAAATATGCATTCACATGAGCCAACCAAGCATCATGGAACAAGGAAAGCAAAAAGCTTTTCAATTTTTCATTTTTACAAAAGCTTTCTTACAATAAAGTTAAGTTGCCCTTTTATAGGCAAGTGCAAACCATGATTAAAAATCTAACTAACCCTAGTTAACTTAAATACAATTTAAATAAAATAAAAGAAAACATAAAAATACAAATTATAAAAGTTTCCTAAAACTAATTACAATGCATAATTTAAATACAAACATATTTTAAATATCATAATTTGCATGCTTGTATCTTCATGTAATTTTCCCTTGATTGAATTGACCTTCATTCGAATTTTTCGATTTGAGTATTCGATCCGAATTAATTGTTCAAATTCGATCTGAAGAGTCGTTGGCGCTCGAATCCGTGTTGGAGGTCATTCGAAACTCAAAATTATCAAAAAGGATGCATTGTAGCAATTATGGAAGTCAAGGCATGCAAGGAAACCTGAAAAAAGGTTGAAAATCCGCAAATCAGGCAGAACCCAAGTGCTGCGGCATCATGCCGCGGCATGCTGCATGCGTGCGGGCAGCGCGCGAGCAAGTGCGCACATCGCGCACACGCATGCGTGCAGCGCGCTTGCTTGCGCTGCAAGGCAGCGCGCGCGCGCGCACATTTGCGCGACAGGGCGCGCACGGCCAGGCCATTTCTTCACTTGCGCCATTCCACTTTGATTCTCGTCCGATTCAGCTCCCGTTTCTTTCATTGGCTTCGTATGAAGCCGTTTGATGAATTCAGACTCCTTGATGTGCCATTTTTTTTTGTTTCCGAGCTTAAGCACGATCTGAAAGCTTTGGGAAATATTATACGAACGGATCCAGAATTTCTTTCGAACCCTCCGATTGAACCCGAATAAGCTTATTTTTCTTGTCTTGATGGCTAGAAATGGCTTCGTAAACTTGAGTGTTGAAATCACCTTCGGTTTCACATATGGAAGCAAATACGGATTCAGATCAACAAGCATAAAATATTATGCAAACAAAAGTCCAAGGCATTAGGCACTTCCTTGTCTTGCATCAATCATCCCAAGCTCTCTCTTTGTATAATTAAATCTTTCCTTAACAAGAGGTTTGGTAAAAATGTCAGCTAGCTGGTGGTTAGTATCAATAAATTCAAGCACAATATCGTCTTTACTAACATGATCATGCAAGAAATGATGTATAATGTCAATATGCTTAGTACATGAATGCAATATGAGATTTTTTTTTTTTTAAGTTGAATTGTATTAGTATTGTCACAATAAATTGGTGTTTTTTTCTTTTTCAAACTAAAATCTAAAAGTTATTGTTTCATCCAAAGGATTTGGGCATAACAACTAACTACAGAAACGTATTTGGCTTTTGCAGTAAATGTTGTAATCAAAATTTTACTTTTTAAAAAACCATGAAACTAGCATATTCCTAAAAACTGAAAAGTACCACTAGTGTTTCTTCTATCAATTCTACATCCTCCAAAATCTGCATCTGAAAATGCATATAATTAGAATGTTAAGTTCTTAGGGTACCATAAACAAAGATTTGGTGTTCCGTTAAGATACTTCAAAATTCATTTCACCATGTTCAAATTTAATTCATTAGGATTAGCTTGAAATCATGGACACATGTGTACACTAAACATAACGTCAGACCTAGATACAGTTAAATATAGCAATACGCCTATCATGCTTCTATATGTTTTCGCATTAAGATTTTTACCTCCCTTATCTTTGTCTAGCTTTATTGAAGTGCTCATAGGAGTTGATTATTCCTTGGCATCATGCATGTTAAACCTTTTAAAATGGTCTTGGGTGTATTTTGATTGGTTAAGAAGAATTCCTTCCTTCATTTACTTGATTTATAGCCCAAAGAATTATTTTAACTCTCTCATCATGCTCATCTCAAATTCTTCCTACATCATTTAGGAAAATTCTCTACATAGAGATTTATTAGTAGCATTAAAGATAATGTCATCAATATAAATTTGTACAACTAGAATATCTTGCTTATGTTTTTTAATAAATAAAGTGGTATCCACCTTTCCTTTGCAAAAACTATTTTCAATCAAAAAGGAACTTAATCTTTCATACCAACCTTTAAGAGCTTATTTTAAATCATAAAGTGTTTTTCTTAATTCAAAAACATGGTTAAGAAAACTAGGATTTTCAAAAACAGAAGGTTGTTTTACATACATCTCCTCTTGGATAAAACGTTTTAAAATACACTTTTAACATCCATTTGAAAAAATTTTAAATTCAAATGACATGTATAAGTAAGTAATATTCTAATTGCCTCTAATTCAACTACGAGAGCATAAGTTTCATTAAAGTAAATACCTTCTTCTTGATAGTAGCTTTGAGCAACTAGCCTAGCCTTGTTTCATACAACAACTCCAAATTTATCCATGTTATTTTGATATACCCATTTTGTGCTAATGGTGGGATGATCCGTCGGCTTAGGGACTAGTTCCCATACCTAGTTTCTCTCAAATTAATTTAGCTCTTCTTACATTACCAATAGCTATTTGTTATATTCCAAGATTTCATTAATTTTCTTGGGCTCCATTTTTTACAAGAATTTCACAAATTCTTAGGTGTTGTTTATTGAGGCCCTTGTTCTTACTCCTTAGAATGGGTCACCAATGATCTCTCCTTCTTTTAATTCATCCTTAACTCTTGGAAAGGAGATTTCTTTGCACTTCTTGAGGTTACACTTGTATTTCATCTTCTGGTGCTACAACGTTTGAGTCTCTTATTCTTTTGGAATAGTGTCATCATTAATTTTGAGATCTTATATAAGCTCCACTACTTGATCATCATTTGACCTATCTACACATTATGAAGAAGACTCATGAAATAACACATGTATAAATTCTTCAACAATAAGTGTCCTTTTGTTTAAGACTTTATACACTTTGGAGGTGTAAAAATATCTTAGAAAAATCATTTTATCTGATTTGACATCAAATTTTCCTAAGTTATCCTTTCTATTATTGAGTACAAAACATTTACATCCAAATGGATGAAAGTATGCAATATTAGGTTTTTTCCCTTTGAACAACTCATAAGGAGTTTTCTTGAGAATTGGCCTAATCATGGCCCTATTAATGATGTAACATGAAGCATTAATGGCTTTACCCTAAAATGAATTAGGTAAATCATGCTTACATAACATGGTCGTAACCATTTTAACTAGTGTTTTATTTCTTTTCTCAATAACTCTATTTTGTTAATATGTCATAAGAGCTGAAAAGTTATACTAAATGTCATGTTCATCATTATATGCTTCAAAATCAAAATTTTCAAATTCTTTTTCATGGTCACTTCTAATACATGTAATCACATAACCTACTTGGTTTTACAATTTCCTAATGAAAGGAACAAAAGTTTTAAAAGTATCATCTTTATAAGCAAGTAATAAAACCAATGTAAACCTTGAAAAATCATCCATAATCATAAAACAATAATGTTTTCCACCTAAGCTCACAGTTATAGATGGACTATCCAAGTCTATATGCAATAATTGTAGTGGTCTAGAGGTGGAAACACAGTTTTTGTTTTTAAAACTTGACCTACTTTGCTTACCAAATTTATATGCATCACAAATTTCATCTTTTTTAAAAACTAGTTTTGGTAATCCTATAACTAAATCCTTTTTAGGAAATTTTTCCAAACATCAAGACTTGCATGACCTAATCTCCTATACCATAAACACATGTTTTTCTCCTTGGTTGACATGAGGCACAAATCATTTGATGCAATGTCATACGAATCAATAACATATACATTTGAATGCCAATGTCCTATAAATGCAATGTTGTTTGTGCTAATATCAATAATTTCACAATATAAGGCATAAAAACACACTTTGAAGCCTTTATTGCATAATTGACTTATGCTAAGTAAATTATGCTTAAGGCCTTCTATATATAGCACATCATTGATAGTAAGAGAGGAGTTATCTATGGTACCAATATGAACAACTTTTCCTTTTTAGTTGTCTCCAAAATTTATGCTTCCTCCATCTTTTTCCTTTAGTGAAGTAAATAGGTACTTATTCCCGGTAATGTGTCTTTAACAACTATTATCCAAGTACTAGTTACATGAATTTTTGGTTTTTGCATCCAAGCCTACCAACACAAGAAACTCATTTAAGTTTCTTTGGTACCCATATGGTTTTGGTTTATGTTGGCTAGCCTTGATTGTCCCCTTAGGAACCCAAACCTTTTTCACTTTATAAGGTTTGTCATTCCTAATTGGACATCCCCTAATAGTATATCCTATATAAGAGCAATATTAACATCTTATATGTAATGCTTGCAGTTTCTTTAAAGGTTTGTAAGATTTTATAAAGGGGTTATCCCTATTATATCCTAAACCTTCTTTATTTAATCTACTCCTTTGAGACGCAAACATCTCATCTAATCTCTTGGTTCCTACTTTGAATTTTTCCAAAATCTCATTTGAACTAAGTATTTTTACTTTTAATTCATCATTTGTTTTTGTAAATGTTCCAATTCATTGGCTATCATATCTTTTTCATCTAATGTTCTTTTTAAATCAAGTTTAGTTACATCATGTTCCTGTATAACTTTTTATAAGCTAAGTTTCAAATTTGCTAGATTTTTCTTCAAACTTTTGTTTCTAGATCTAACATTATTAAATTCTATAAGTAATGAATCAAAAGCATCTTATAACTCATCATAAGAAAAAGAACTAGATTCACATACCTATCTTCGGAGTCACTTTTGGCCATAAAACGCAGATTAGCCCTTTCTTCTTCCTTTTCACTTTCGTCACTTGAATCATCACTACCACTCCATGTGGTTTCAAAAGATTTCTTCTTGAACTTCTTCTCAGTTTTCTCTTTCTTCTTTTTCTTCAGTATTAGGCAATCTTGTCTAATGTGCCTAGGTTTTTTGCACTTAAAGCAAATGACATCCCTGTCATTTTTTGTCATTTGCTTCTTTATCCATCCATTTTGATTTGAGGTTACTTATTCTTTTCGTCATCTTGTTCTTTGACAAGAATTTACTAAATCTTTCTACCAAAAAGCTTATGTCCTCCTCATGCATGGAGGACTTATCTTCTTTCTCTTTGATTGCCTTCAAGGTAATACTTTTACTATTTTTGTCTTTTTCCTCTTTTGATTTTCTTTTCATCTCAAATGTAAGAAGGCTTCCAATCAGCTCATCCATCCCCATTTTGATTAAGCACTTAGACTATTTAATAGTTATAACTTTCATAACCCAAGATTCGGGTAAAGATCTTAGGACCTTCTTCACTAATTCCACATTCTCAAACTTTTTCCCTAAACCTTTAAGATCATTTACTAAGTTTAAGAATCTCTTATACATATCCGTGATACATTTATCAACCTTTATTTCAAATAGTTCATACTCTTTGAATAGTAGCTCTATCTTAGACTCTTTTATTTGACTCGGTCCTTCATATGTAGTTTGGAGAATTATATAAACTATCTTAGCTGATTCTCATGCTGAAACTCTTTTAATTTCTATAGAGTCCAAAACATAAAATAAGATATTAATTGCTTTAACATTTAAACTTAATAGTTTTTCATCTTCATCATTGTACTCACTTTCATCTTTTGGTAATTGTGTCCTAGGGTCTATAGGCACTAAATCACTGTGTTCAATGATTTTCCACAATTTATAATCAATTGACCTAATATGTAATCTCATTCTAATTTTTCATTGAGTGTAATTTACCCTATAAAACAAATGTGTCCAATAGTGCATCGTCTCTCACTGAAAATTAGTGTAGAAGTACTAGTCATTATAATTTGGATCTTTTACTCTAAAATCATTAGATTTTGTAAATTTTCCAAAGACCACGCTCTGATACCAATTGAAAGACCTTCTGGCTATAAAAATAATCCTAGAGGGGGTGAATAAGATTATAGAAATTTATAACTCTAAAATTCTTTTTTTTAATCATAAACAAATTATGTAATAAAACAATTAAAGCAATCAATAAATCACACAACAAATATAACTCAAATAAACACAAATTTAAGAGAGATGGGTTAAAGTTTGCTTAGCCAATTTATAAAGGTTCGGAGCTTTGAATATAAGTCTCTTACGTCCTCTTCCCTAATTACAATCCGATTGAAGTTTCACTATCTTTAAAACCCAAAGATACAATATTTTTTCAACCAAGGGAATTTTGCCCTTTTTACAAATGATTTTGCAACCAACAAAAAAAATTATGAAATGCCTTTAAATAAGCTAAAACACATAGTTAAGAGCAACTCTCTCAAATGTACACAAATATAGGCTTAGGAGAGAAGAAATGGTAAGCAAATAATAAAGAAGAATAAGCTTGAGTATGCAGTTCATTTCTCTTACCTTGCTTACTTTAAACTGATCTCCTTTTATACTTGATTTCTTGCTTGAAATGGTAAAGAGTTGTTTTCATAAATTTCTATATATTGGGTAGGTTAAAAAAATGTATTTGAAATTAATTTTTGAAGTACACGATCGAGCTTGTTAGGTGTACGATCATACTTGTTACATTTATGGCCTTAAACAGACTCTTATGATCGAATTTAAATACACGCCAATGTTGTATTGTCATGTTTCTATAACGCACGGTCATGCTTCATATCTTCATGTCTAATATTTGAAATTCCAAACCCCTATATGAGTTCTAAGCACTGGTATCGCATGGTATTAACATAACTTCAAAATTGTTTATATATAGTCATTTGCCTCATACACACAGCCATGTGTTGTTAAAGTGCTTTGATAATGTTTTAGCATAATCAACCTTACATGATTAATGCAATAATATGCTTCATTGTTTAGCATAATACGGTCGTGTGTAAATTTGCTACACTTTCATGCATTAACTTATGATGTTTGACCCTTTACACGATAATACTACACGATTGAAGGTCTCGTGGTCTTCTTGAGATGCATCTACACGATCATGTGTCCAATTTGAATACGATCATGTGTTTGATCATCCATGTTTAACCCAATATGATATTACACATGACTAGTATACTTGTGCTTCTTCATAAAATCTTCCAACACAATCATATGTCAAAACCTAACATGGTTGTGCGTTGACTTTTGCTTGTTGACTTGGCATAATGAGCTTACACGGTTGTGTTGGTCACATTGGGCTCATGTAGTGAACACACATGGTTATGCAGAACATAATCACAATCATGTTGGACCTAAAATTTATTTAGCAAAAATTACAAATCTTAGCATGGTTAGCAACACAGTCTTATGTTTTCTCTGCACAAGTTGCAAAACAAATATGCACGTTCATGCCATAAGTGCACACGATCGTGTATGACCTAAAACCTGTAAAATTAAAATTGTTCCCCTTCTTTTGTCATAAGGTCATTCATGCAGTGGATAAATTAGTCATTTTATCATATTTTTATCATCATCAAAACATCAAGGGTTCAAAAGAAATCAAATTAGAGATACCCTACAAAAAAACATGTGCATTATGGTCTAATTCTAGAGGACCTCATTCATGACTGATATGGTATTGATGACATTAAATGATCGCCAAGAATGCATCTACATGTTGTACATAAAATAAAATATATTAGCTAGAAAGGCAAAAACATGTAAAAACGGTCTAATGTGATATGGACAATGCACTAACCTTATCAATCAACTAGTATTTTTGTTTAATGAAGATTTTCTAGAAAAGGATCTTCAATGCAACTCCTATGCCAAACACATCCCACATGTCTATTTCTTTAGCATTTTCATACCATGTCTTCATTTTCTTCTAATGATCTGAGAATTATAAGATCAATTGAGCTACTTGCAGATAAACTCTTTTATTATTTAGATCGGTGAATAGGTTATTTTTATATGGACTCTTTCTAACCACTTGACTGTGTACGGTGTATGCAATATAACATAATGATAATTATATGTTAAAATAGACAATACTATGATAATATTATCAGTAAATACAATATAACTTTCTATATCAAACTTGATTCCCATATATATACCTTATGCTTTATGGGTCAGGGGCTTGGATTATCATCCCGACAAGTAATATTGACGTTTGTATTCTAAATAGTGTTGATTGATTCCCATATGCCTTTTTTTTGCATAATGTAGCTATCCAAACATTAGATTCTTATATGTAAATGACAAAATTAGATAAGTTTATTATACATGGCTACTTTGGCTCCTTCAGTACCTTAAGGTGGTCATTTGACTTTTAAAGTAGGTGTTTTGGCTTTTAGAGACACTAACTTAATTATCTTATTTAAAATCAATGCTTTTTCTTATAAGAATTATTACACAGATTCAAGCTTATAAATGAGTAGTGACATAAAGACATCATAATTATATAGAAATATTTCTAACCTTTATAGGGGTGATTGGTGAGGTATTACCATCCCATTGAGATGGAACATCTATAACGTTGATGTTGAGATTAGTTACCTACAATATGAAAAGTTTAAAGTCAATTACTATTAGTAAATTATAAATAGGGTTTTTTTCAAATCCATTGTTATTTACCTCACCTTACGTAGGGTGTTTAGAGGTGGCAGGGTCTCACTATAATGAAATAGTAATGAGATTGATTCAGATATCAGTCAACTATAACACACACAAAAGAAAATTCAAATTATATGAAATCATCATAATAACAAATTTGAAAAATAAAAAATTTACATACCATAACATGCGTAGCCTATTCTAAAATGGTCAAGTCTACCTTTGACAAACATCAACAATGTCATTTCGTATGTCAATTGCCTACTACACAATAAAAAATAGTTAAACATATTAACATTACAAATATGGATATTAAATATCAACCATTACATACTGCATCGTGTACATTTTCTTTAGACTCGACCCTCTCAACATAAATACCTTTATCAACCCTTGCTTCCTGTGACATGATGAATGATATATAATTGAAACATTTTGTAATGACATAATTAAAAACTAACATATTGACTTTTATTATATTGAACTTATAATCAAAATATGGTTTCCCTTGTAAATTATTCTCAAATCGACCCAGTCAATTAAGTATAATGCTACCCATTGGTCTATGATATTTATCAAGTGTTCTTTTTTATAAGGTTTAATGACACGTGCATTGATGCAATAGGGTTTATAAATAAGATTATTAATGATTGAAAGCATCAAGGTATCAAGATAAGGGTTATCTATTACGATTGAGTCAATAAGATTTGAGTTTTCTAGGGTTGACTACGTTAGGGTGTTGGTGATGGGTATAGATAATACACTATTTATATAGTCACCAAGGGAGGATGGTGAATCATTAACATTTGGCATACCTAAATACTTAAGAACACTTGTATACCAATACTCAACCATCTCTGCTGGTGATGTTACCATTATACTATTGACACTTTCCTATTTATTATTAATATTATTACGATAATATTGATTATTTAACATAATACAAATGTAAATAACTTTATATAAATATTTACTTACTAGGTCTCCGTAAAAAATGATGTCAACAACATCCCACCCAAGCATGTCACTTGTCTTCCATCTCAGTATACGAGGTTAAGCAATTAAGGAAATATTATCTATGTAGGGCTCCAATGTGTCCAGTGTCTCATAAATCTAAAACTACATTAAAATTTTGGTATTAGTCTCACATATATTAGTTATCATACTTTTTATTTAACTTTTAATATGTTTACAATTATATTATCCAAATTCTACCTAGAACGCCAACAAGAACCCTTTAATAGTACATTTTATCATAGAGAAGGGCATCTTGTTCAGGCTTTTATCTGAGCTAATTCAAGTTATATAATCTCTCAATGATCGACTAGTGAACTTCCACATGCATACTCCCCGTAGATATATATTGAACACCTCTAGTTCATTATTTAATTTTAACATCTCAGTCAAAACAACTTTTTTTTGTCCTCATTTAATAAGAAGTAATAAAGATAGTATAATAATGTTATTTTCACTACATTGACATCATTGTCTCCTCATGATCTCGCCTCTCATACATCTAACAAGTCTACATATGAAACTAATAGTATGCCGCCAAAATATTTATCCATAATCTTATGTTAGTTGACATTATGTAACTATACGCACATCTCAAACATGCGACTGAATTATAGCCTAGTGATAAGAGCGAATTTGTAAGGACTAAATCGTACATCAACCTCATTAATCTTAAACGAAAATTTCTTATTATTGTTTTTACTTACTAACAACTGCTAGATGAATGAGTACACTAAAGCACCACTAAATATGCTATCAAGTAACTTTAGTAGGTTTTCGAAGCATGATGACTCAAACAATTTTAACTGAATTACTATCAAAGTGAACCTAATGCTTAACATAACATTTTTTGAGTATCTAAAAGTGACTGGTACCTTACAATAATGGTCAATTAAAAATCTCTCATATCAAACATTAATTCTTTGTCGTTTACTATACATAACATCAAAACAGACTAAGCAAATGTTATTTATAACATCATAAGAATTTTTTTAAAAAAATAGACTAAAAATTTGATATCTATGCGTAAAAAAACCTTAATATGAAAAATACCAAAAAAACTCTACTAAAAATTACATAAAATAGCAAGAAAAGCCCTAAGCTTGAAAATAACAAAAAATCCTTATATCTAAAATATTAATTCAATCCTTATTCAGATAATATCAAAACCCTAATAGCGAAAAAATCTAAAAGCGTCTTTACATAAAAAATAGCCCCAAACTTCTAAAAAACAACCAAAACCCCCTACCCTGTGTTGCACACATCCAAAAACTTATAAAATCCCCCCAATCTATGTGACATGCACATCTAGCAACTTCAAAAGGTTGTATTTGTCCCCTAGACACATCCAACAACTTTAGAAAGTTGTATATTCACCTTGTATGAACTGGTTTATACATCATGCAAACCATAAAAACCAATTAGTTAGGATAATTTTTTACTAAAAGTTGATGTATTCCAATACTAAATGCTCACTAGATCGCCAACTAAGCATCCTAGAATGAATGTACAACCAAAAAAGGACAAAACCAAACAATTTTGGTGCCAAAAATCATTAAAAAGTTGAATCGTGCAACTTCATATGGCAGCATATGACTTATTTTCCGACAAGAAATTCCCATTTTTTGGCCATAATTTCAACATAAACAAAATTCATATATGCATGCATATGTAAAAAAATATAACTGAAAATCATTGGATTTTTTGCCACAAATTTAGATTTCATGGCTAAAAATTGTTCATCTTTTTTTGAATTTTCAGTCAAAATACTCATAAAATCATATCGAAATGCATATCAAATTAAAGATATTTATATAAGGATCAATTTGGTTATTTTATTTTCTATTTTCATCATTAGAAACAATCGATATCAATATTCATCAAAGAAATTTTTGAGTTCTCTGGTTCAAGTCGAGTCAAGTCATTTCATGACAGTCTGAGTTTTTGTGGGTTTTTTTGTGTGGAGTTTTTGGATTTAAGTGTTTTACACATGCATTTCAAATGTAATTTATATATGGGCAATTTAGTCAATTTAGTCCAAACACTTTGCATGATCATTTTGGTTGAATTCTAAAATAGTATGGTTAATTATATTCAATAATTTTTAAATTTGGTTATTTATTTTATTTTCCCTTACAATTATATTTAATGTCAAAAATTAGAGCCAAAAGAGGTAAATAGATAATTTGCATAACTAAGGACCAACTCTTCAATTTCCAAAACCTTATAAATCTTTAGGTGGGTTTGGTTTCAAGTAATAAAAAATTATTTTGGTTTGATAATATGATTAACTTATTCCCACCTAGGGTTTTCCTAACTGACAAGCTCCCACCAAAAAACTTTTAAAAAATTAAATACTCATCTATTAACCAAAGCCAATTGTTAAATTTAATGATCAATCGTTAATTTAACAATACTGGTCTTTTTGAATAAAAAGTTAAAAACTGAAAAATAATAAAATTAATTTTATAAAAATAATATTAAAAAATTTTAAAAAGTAAAAAATAAGTTTCAAAAAAAATGGCCATCACCGTCGGCCACCTAATTTGATTGGGTCGTCTCAATGGCGAAGACGATCAAATCTGATTGCTTCTGCCATCAGATATGATTGAAAATGACTGACATGTTTGAAACTAATCATTTCTGATTATCATCAATAGTAAAGGTAGCCAAATCCGCCCACCTGGTTAGATTTATAGTTTTTTTTATTATTTTAATATTATTTCATATTAAAATTTATTTTAATATTAATATTATTTATTTTTAAGTAAAGTTATTTCATAAAAAGTTAATAAAATTAAAAGGAAATTAGTCAACGGATGAATATTTCGTTTTTTTTTTTTATATTTTTGGATAAAAATTTATCATTTAAGGAAACCTTAAATGAGAATAAGTCGTTTGGACTTTTTTAAATATTAAAATATTATTTTGATAATCTTTAAATTTATTATGATTTTACCTCTATTTAATAAATTTAATTTATTTAAATAAAAATGATATTACAATATTATTTTATTACATTCAATATACCTGGACAAATTTTTATGCTTGTTAATCTATAATTTATATTTGGCCAAAGTACTTAGTCCCACCCATAGTTTGAGGCGAGAACAAAATGCCACCCCCACTATTACAAAACTCCAGTCTCCCACCCTTTAACAAAATTTAATATTAAATATAATAATGAACAATAATTATTCAAGGGTAATTTTGTCATTTTGAGATTAAAATTTTATAAAATAATAAAAATTTTATATAAATATAAAATTTTAAAAAATATTTAAAATTTAAAAAAAAAGAGCGGCGGCGGTGGTTGTCGCTAACAAAGTAAGGTAGTTGTTTCCCATCACTTGGTTTCAGGGGAGGCCAGATTTGGCCTCTCCGTTCAATGGAGACGGCCAAGCAGAGATGGCCAGATCCAACCACTTCCACAAAAAAAATCAGTCAAAAACTATCGAAAAAAGTCGACCTTAGTCCCACCAACCGTTTTCGGTCTTTCTTTCTATATGAGACGGCCAGATCTGGCCACCTCCACCGAAAAAGGAGGCCAGATTTGGCCTTCCTTGGAACTAGGTGGCCGAAAACGGCCACCTGACTTTGTTAGTGATGGCCACCACCGTTGACACCAGCGACAGTGGCTAGTTGGTTTTTTTAAAATTTTAAATTTTTTTAAAATTTTTATAGTTGAAAATTATTTTATAATTTT
>JAJEJH010001331.1:0-30615 GCA_026122585.1 Anacardium occidentale
GGGTATCTCAACTCATAGTCCTTTAATTGCCTAGAGACATAGACAATTATCCTACTAGACTACATCAACACTGCTCTGATCCCTTGATGTGATACATCTATGTAAATATCATAATCAATACACTCTTAAGGCAATACCAACACTAGAGCACTCGTCAACCTCTACTTTAACTCCTGAAATCTCTTTCATACTCCTCAGACCAAATGAAAGGTGTCTCATTTCGAGTCAAAATAGTCAACGGTTTGACTATACTAGAAAAGTCTTCAATGAACCTTTTGTAATACCCTGCTAATCTAAGGAAGCTCTTACCTCTCTAGCAGTCTTTGGCCTCGGCTAACTTAAAATCACCTCTACTTTACTAGGATCCACTGAAATGCCTACTACAGAAACAATGTGTCCAAGAAAAGATACATTATTCAATCAGAACTCACACTCATCAAATTTTGCATAAAGCTTCTTATCTCTCAATATGTAAAGAACAAATCTCAAATGCTCTTCATACTCTTCTACACTCCTCGAGTAAACCAAGATGTCATCGATAAATATAATCACGTATCTATCTAGACATTGTAAGAGTATTGGTCAAACCAAAAGGCATCGCCACAAACTCATAATGGTCATACCTCATCCTGAAAGTAGTTTAGGTATATCTCTCTCTGTAACCCTTACCTAATGATACCCAGACCTCAAATCTATCTTAGAGAACACAGCAACTTCACTTAGCTAATCAAAAAAATCATCTATTCGAGACAATGAATACTTATTGTTGACTGTCACCTTATTTAGATCTCTATAGTCTATGCACATCCTCAAAGACCCATCTTGCTTCTTTACAAATAGAATCGGAACACCCCATGATAACTAACTTGGTCAAATAAACCTCTTATCAATCAACTCTTAAAGTTGTTTCTTTAAATCTTAAAGTTATTTCTTCAACTCTTAAAGTTGCTTCTTCAACTCTCAGCTCTTAAAGTTGCTTCTTCAACTCTTAAAATTGCTTCTTCGACTCTTAAAGTTCTATTAGAGCCATCCGATATAGTGCCTTAGAAACAGGAGCCATACTGGAAAGTAACTCAATAGAAAACTCTAACTCTTGCGTTGGAAGTAAACCTGGTAATTCTTTAGGAAAAATATTTAAAAACTCTCTAACTACAGGCACTTCTTCGATACTTGACTTAACTACAGTAACTACAGGCACTTCCTTGATACTTGACTCAACTACACTCTTACACACTACAATAGACAAGTATCCTACACATCTCTTACTTACTCATTTCCTCACTTGTAAACAACTAGTGTGCGAGCATCAACTTTGTAATTGTCCTCGAATGGGTCATCACAGTATGATAACAACTTTAATTGTGTGCACAAATTCCTTATTCTGTCTGCATCTACAAATGAGTTGTCAACATATGCCCATTAACTCACGTATCCAAATTTTAATCTAACTCTACATTTTATCGTTTTATTTGATTATATCTTTTTATGCCTTTTAATAAGTTTGGGGGGTTAAAAGTACTCTTATGGGGAGACTTGTCCCTAGGGTTTCCAAAAATCTATATAAAAAGGTAGATTTTAAAGAGAAAGGGAAGAAAGCATTGGAGACATACAAAGTTATTTAGAGAGAAATATACACAAACATTAAGAGATTATATTTTTAGATGGAAATAAACCACTAAAAGCATTGTGGAATCATTATTTTAGGAAACATTTTAGGTTTATTTTTGAGAAATACACACATAAATAAAGAGAGGTTCTGAAGCACTTAGTTCAATAATCCATTTTTGAGTCCTCGAAGGTTTTACTTGTCAAAAAAAAGTTCTGAATAAATCAATAATACAAGTACACATTCCTAAAAGGAAAACTGAAAACCTTATTTATTTATTTATTTTGCTACTTTTCTTCTTTTCCATATTGAATCTTTTGGCAGTATCCATGGATAACCAAAAATGGTATATGGATGCATACGATTAGTAGGTATCCACTTACCAAAGTACACATTCACCTACCATTCCAAAACATCCATAAGTAGTTATAGGATGTCCAAAAATTTGATGTTTAAATATCATTAGTTATGGTATGATTTGCATGTTTGTTATTAGATTAATTACCAAGCATGATTATAGTAGTCTATTGTCCTAGATTTTAAATAATAAATTGATTAAAATAATTGTTTAGGATTAATCTAAGATTGCATGATTTTCTTATATTTTTCTTGTATGTTAGATTGGTTGGCGAACACCTGAGAAAGGTAGGTGGACATTTATTCTTGTGAGTGTCATTAAATTGTCTATAGGTTGCTCACAATACTTAGTTTGGTTTCCTTTCTACATTGAGTGTTTTCTGGTGCATTTAAGTTATGTCAAAATAACAGATGGAATTGTTTTAAATATTATGGGTTGCATATAGTTTGATTTAGAAAGTTATTTACATTTATGAAGTTTGATTAAATACATAAGAAAGTTTTGGTAATGCACGCGAAACACCAGAAGTAGTCTGTGGATGCATGTGATTGATGGGCTTCTGTTCACCAACGTATGCATTTGCCTACCACTTTGGCACGTATGTGAGCATTTCCTAAATCTCCTGAATCTACAATGTCTAAAAATCATCTTATTTGCATGTTGCTTGCTTTTTTTAGATCAATGTTTTCATAATTGATTCGATAATTCTATTTTCGTCTATTTGTAATCTAATTTAATCAATTAATTTTGTAATTTATTTACTGCTTTCTATTTGATATAATACTGTGGCATTGTGTGTTTATAATAGGAAACTGGACAATATGCAATAGGATTAAAATAAATCACCAAATGAAGGTCAACTTTTAGGCTAGACATATGAATGTCTAACACCTTCTTACATCGTGTCTAACTCTTCAAACTCATCTATTAGGTGAGAATGGTTTGCGTCTTTCGTAAGAGATCTAAGGATTGTTTATTCTCATCATACTTTTTCGAGTGTAACTTGGAGAGCGACTTCTTAATCACTTTGTATTGGGCCATAAACTTATTACACGTTCCTTTTGGTCATATTGAAATGGTCAAACAAAAGTTACAAGTTTGTCTTGACATGACGTGTTGAAACTCATCACACCACTACACTATTGTTTGACTTTCAAACTTTCTAGTTTTAACCAAAAACTAGGAAGATAGATGAATAGGTACTTTCACCATTATATATGCAATACTTTTGAGAAGAATTCCATCTAACAAACCTCTACTTGAAAACGAAGATGGAAATAAAACCCTAGTAATTGTATTTGTTTATGAATTTAAGAACCTTTAGAAAGTGTTTTTGTTCTTCATCTCACATTGTGTAACAAAGGGGTAACTTGATAAATTTTTTTTCATGGTTTTGTAGTGATAGTCAACATGTTTTCACATTAGGGATTAGGGATTGCACAAAATATAACTAAGGTTGGCTTCAATCTACACTAAGTTGAACCTGTGACAAGTTTGATCTTAAATTGAAGGCATAATACTTAACTTGAACTCAAATTCATTAGAGATAGTAAACAACGTCACTAAAGGACCACTAACAGTGTCAACAAATTATCAATAAAATAAATAATATTATTAATGAGATAAATAATGTCATTAAATAAATAAATAAGGTAATCCTAAACTAAACTATTAAATTAGAACTATAACTCGAAATCAACTTGTTTAAGCAAAGTTGTAGATCAATTCAAGTCAATGCAAGATATATCTTTAATCCTCATCATTGAGATTTATATGATTCAAATTCCCATGTTAATTGGGCCAGATTGCTATAATTTTAATTTCTTTACTTAAAAATGATTTTAATATGTAAAATTAAAATCAATATTTAGTGCGGCTGTTCATCAATCCAAAATAGAATTAAAAATCTAACGATTAATCATATGCATGTAACTCCATGATTGTAATCATATGCATGTAACTCCATGATTGTAACAAGTCCAAGACGAGAATCTTTAAATACTAGGACTTGTATTTTATTCCCAGCATATTTCACACACATTTTAATAGCATAACTCCATAGTTGCACATTTGTGTCTAAAATGTGTTTAACACCATATATCCATTGTAAATTTATTGAATATTGATTAATATTTCTTTACCAAAGCACTTTGCCGACTAAGTTGATACAAAGGCCATTATCATAATTGAAATAAAAGATGCTTATAGATTTTATAAAGAGCTTGCCTTAAATTTTCGGGTCATCAGGTCATCAATGTTACTAGGACCAGAACCTCATATTCATTCCATCAATACATAGGAAATTTCGTCACTCCTCAAGAGGAATGCAACAATTGGTCAAATCTTATTATAGCTCCAAGAGGAAGCAAGTTAATTTTTATTAGAAAGCCCCACCAACAACAAAGAGTTTCTCAACCATAGAATGACTTCCACTAGGAACAACAGTGGCATGGATACACTTCCTGTGACATTGTCTATGCATAGACGAAACAATGGAAAAAGCAATCTAACTCAAAGGCATATCTGAATTGTACATTCATAATGCTTCCATCTATGCTCTTAACTATCTAGTGTTGGAAGGCAGCAAATAAGATCAAGCTCAAAAGTGTATTTTGAGAGCTTTATTGTACAAAAGTTTAGAAGAAAACCTATGAGATCCACCTACTTTCTGGAAAGAGAAAAATCAAGGCATAAGATATTATTGCTGCTAGTCTACAACTAGTTTGGGGAAAAAGATAACTGAAGATCATGATTCATGAATAAAAAACATGTTCTTAGGAGGTTGCACACAGAGCATAACTAACAGCAAGACATTCGTCACAATAAATTTAACATTTGCACACAGATACAAAAGGAAGGACAATCATCAACTCGATTGGATTCTTTTTCATTAACTGTTAAAGAAAGCAACCAAGTAGTAGCAATCATGCGCAAGTATTATGACAGATGACTATCATAGAAATGCCTTGGTATTTTACGGAACTACAAAGCAATCAATGGTTTTGCAACAAATTGCAAAGTAGTTATTTAAATAAGCAGACAAAGATGGGGTTAATTTGTGCAGAAAGTAGATATTTAAAACAAAATTCACAACTCAGTTGTATCGATGAGGTCCAGAGCCCTGCAATGCAGTTATTATTGAATAATGATTATCCACACACAGCAAATATTTGATATGGGTAAAATCCTGTCCTGATTGTCCACACAAAGCTAGCACTTGATAAAGATGATTTGAAAAATATGAAATTACAAACATATGAATTATTAACAACAATGATGCCTTACTGATAGGCTGACAAACCAGAAAGTGGCCAGCCCTGCTCCTATGAGGAAATAAAAGAAGAGCACCAGAGGAGCAGGTGCATGCACACAAATATACATGGTTCTGGAAATTTAAATCCTCGAATCATACATTACATTAAAATGTTTTTACAATAGACAATGTTTGAACCAATTCAAGAAACAAATCTTAGAAGCTAGTGGAAAAAACTATTTTTTTCACTATAGTAATCAATGTCAAACCATCACACAGGAAACAACAAAACACTATCTATGACAGAATTGAACTGGCCCCTAGTTTAGCACATTTAACACAGTGGGAAGTAGTGAAACTGCATGGTATCAAAAGAAGAAAAAAATATATCATGCAGTACTCGATTTAAATTCTTAATAACTACTCTACAGTTAGTCACAAAACCATTGATTGCTTGGTATATCAACTAGAGTTTGTAAATATCTTTTGGGGCGGAAGCATTGAAGTCTAAATTTAAATTCTTCAACACATTGTCTTCAAAACCCTCTTTTTTCTCATAATTGACCACCTCCTTCACGTAAGGAATAAAAAGTATGAAATTTAAATAAATTCAATAATTAAATGTACAGTTAACTTCCAGAATAAGATATAGCCAACCATATAAGGAAGTGTTTAGGCAGAACTACCAATTCATACAATTCGATTAAATGAAATCTCGTCTTCTTCTATTTCCAAAAACTGCAACCAAGCATCAGCTAATCCAAAAGATTGATAATTCCAGTGGCTCACTGTCAGCCCTTAAACAGCTACTTTGGACGATCTAAACCAAAATCAAAATAGCACCCAAAAAAAAAATCTACGATGTTCTCTGCAACTTTGATATCAATGTTATAACAGAGAAAAAAACCCAAAGAAAAAACGAACTTTGATTCACTACAATTAGCACAAATTTTCAATCGTTCTAGGAGAGCACGCACTCAATCCAAATCGAGTAATTTATAACACTTATGTAATTTCCCTTGTAAACTATGTAACCATAACTCTGGAGGCATAAGTAATAACGTTGTTGAAATTTAACCAATTATCAAGGTTCATAAAAAGCGCTTATTCAACTGCACAAAATATCAGTCTTATCAACGAAAATTAAAAGACATGATGTCGCAAATCCAAACACTCACTCAATCGATCACTCAGATTTCTCCATCTGAAGGCGTTCAAGGGCTTTCTGGTGTGCCCAGGTCTCGATGGTGAGATCAGGCTTGGCGTTAAGTCCAACGCCCAAAATCACGACCGTCAAAAAGCTGGTAATGTAGCAGGGAAGCTCCCAGTCTTCCCATTTACGAGACTGCCCCGGTGGCGGTGGAGTACGATTGAATAGGTATCCGTTGGGCTTCTCTTGGTGACCTGGGCTCGTCCACCTGCTTGGACCAGCGTGGCTTGAGCCAAAACGAGCGAAGAGGCGGTGCCGAAGAATGCTGTTCAAGGCCATGGGAAGAGAATGAAGGGAATGGTTGTCGATGGATTTGATTTTAAGGAGAGGAGCGGCGTCGTTTTGTTCATTTAAGTCAAGTCAACATACGAGTTTAGTACAATCATACAAATAATTAGGCCAAAGAACATATTCCCACCCATAGTTTGAGGTGTAGACCCACCCCCAAGTTTTCAAAAATCCGGTCTCCCACCTTTGACCAAATTCAATATTAAATATAATTGTAAATAGTAACATTCTAAGGATAATTTTATTATTTTACGATTAAAATTTTATAAAATAATAAAATAAATTTTATATAAATATACAATTTTATAAAACTTTTAAAATATATTAAAAAATTTTAAAATTTTTAAAAAATAATAAATTATCCACTACTGTTGACATTGTTGATAACGGCATTAGGTGGCCACCTCTAGTCACCTGGTTCCAGGGGAGGCCAGATCTGGCCTCCCTATTCGATGGGGTAGCCTTCTGTTTTGGAGGAATCGACCTGATCTGATCACCGAAAACGGTCGAAAAGAGTCAGTATTGGTCCCAACGACCGTTTTTAACCACATTTTTAGGGGGAGGAGGTCAGATTTGACCTCCTCCTCCAAAACTAGAGACAACTAGATTTAGTCACTTTCATCCAACGGGGAGGCCAGAAACCAGGTAGTCGAAGATGGCCATCTGGTACGGTTATCAATGACCACCGTCGTCGATACCGACGGCAGTGGCCAGTTTATTTTTTTTTAAATTTTAAAAATTTTAATATTTTTTTATTTTTTAATATATTTTTTAATTTTTTATATTTAAAAATTATTTTATAAATTTTTATTTATTAAAGAGCATTTTAGTTATTTCATTTGAAAAATTATAAAATATGTTTGAATTTTGGTCAAAGGGTGGGAGAAAAATTTTTGAAAACTTGGGAGTGAAACTTTATCTTCGCCTCAAACTATGGGTGGGAATAAGTGCTTTGGCCAAATAATTAATATAAAATTAATTAAGGCTAAACAACAAAATCCCACCCAAGGTTTCCTTAAATGACATTGTCCCGCTAGATAAAGTTTAAAAAGGTCAAATACCTACCCTTTTTCCATGAAAAGACCAAAGTACCCTCCATAAAAAAATAATATTAACATTAAATAATAATAATAATATTTTAATATTTTAATAAAAATTTAAGAAATAAAATAAAATTTTTAAAAAACAATCACCATAGTCGACAGCATCATCGATGACGGTGGCCGTCGTAAACATAACCAGGTAGTCGAAAATAATCACTTGGTTCCATTGATGACTATATTTAGTCTCCTCAATGATAGAGACGGTCAGATCTGACCATTAAAAATCTGGTAGAGATGGCTAGATCTAGTTGCCTCTACCACGGTAAAAGGCTGGAAACAATTAGTATACATGATACCGACCATTTTTTGCTATTTTAGATGGCAGAGATGATCAGATCCTACCAGCAATAGAACCAAATGATCGTTTTTAATCGTCTGATAATTTTAATGGTAGCCACCGCCATCGACGACGCTACGACAACGATGACTACTTTTTTAAATTTTTATTATTGTTTATTAATTATTAATTTTTATTATTTTATATTTAATTTTTTTTATATTTTTAAATTTTTATTCAAAAAGATATACCCCTATGATTTTGATCAACGGGTGAGTATTTGGTTTTTATAACTTTATAGATGACAAATTGTCATTTAAAGAAACCTTGGGTGGGAATATGTGATTTGGCCATTAATTAATAAATTAGCCACGTCTAAAGGAGTCAAATACAAAAGAACCATACACAGGTTATACCAAAGGAAATTAAATTATTTAGTCAATTTTTAAAATGAAAAACAAAAAAATCTAAAAAAATTTCGCTTTTACAAATCTATTCAAATTTTTGCATTTGGTGAGATACGTGGCCTTTATGTGGTACACACAAAATGAATCGTTATGGAATTTAAATAAATCACACGTAGTCATAATTCATAGTGCGTGTATAATCGAAGTCAAAATGACGAAGATGCCTCTAGCATATAAAGAAACCAAAAGCAACATTGTGTATCACATGCAAAATATGCATCTAGATATCTCCTCGAACGACAACAGTTTTTTATTATGGTTTTAGCAAATTCTGTCAACAAAAATGAAATAAAAGGGAAGTAGAATGCTTTCATTATGGATTTAGTCTATAATTCATGTTTTTTTAGATATACTTAGGGTGCTTTAGTATGGAAAAAAAAATTAAATATTTAGTGTTGTTTGTGTTGAATTAGTAACTGCTTTTAGATTGCATTTTTCTTAAATTAGTTGTAGATTATATTTAAATGATTATAAGGATCACTTGGTGTATAAAAGTTGTGATTTTGCTATTGCACGATAACCATGTGTCCTACGAATAGTATGTGTATCACACACATAGTACACGTACACTATGTGAAAATACATGTTAATCAAGGTTGGGGATGGGGTTACTTTGCTATTTTTTAAATTATAAGGGGTACTATGTAATATGCATGGTACACATTAGGGGTGTGTTTGTATGTTTTAAAATTTAAAGGGCGTGGAATGAGCAAATTACATATTAGGGGGGTTTTTTTGGTTAGTTCTTAAAGTTTAGGGGTGTGTTTAGTAAGCATAATACATATTAAGGGGTTTTAAAAGTTTTTAAAATTCTAAGGGTGCATAGAATGTAAGACCCGCCGCCACGCATATCGCTGCTTCTGAATTATATCTTTATCTTTTATTAATAAACTGAAAATTCGGTATACGTGACGGGAATCCTACGAAAAGAAACTGCTGCTGAATACATAAGCAGAAGCTGAAATTGAAAATACAATGTACAATGGTGGCCCCAAAATACATTTCTCATATACAAACTGTTTCTGTACATATATACACTGAGTATATACAAAATTTACAATAATTGATATGAAGCCCTCTTCCGTCAACCATGGTCCACCCGCTCTTCGCTAGCACCAAACAAACCTGAAAAGAAAGGAAAAAGAAAAGGAAAAAGTGATAAAAATCACCCAGTAAGCGATCCTTACTTCCCTCAACCCAAGCAAGCAAACAAGACAACAAACATACCTGGCCTTGGTCTTAACATTCATTTATTCGCTTGTTGAATCTGGATATATTGCTTATTCTGAGTAATTGGATTTCATTATTAATTCATGTCATGAAATGTGTATCATGTCATGCTAACTCCTGAAGCTGCTTCTTTAACTCCTGAAGCTCAGCTGGAGCCATCCGGTATGGAGCCTTAGAAATTAGAGTCGTACCTGGAAGAAGCTCAACACTAAACTCCAACTCTCTGTCTGGAGGCAACCCTGGCAACTCCTCTGAAAAGACATCTGAAAACTCCCTGACAACTAGCACCTCCTCGATACTCGGACCCACTGAACTACTGCATACAACATTGGCCAAGTATCCAACACAACCCTGTCTCATCAACATGCTCGCCTGAACACTGGAGATCGTCAGACTGTCAACTTTGCCCTCACCAAACACAAACTGATCAGGGCCTATATGGAATCTCACTTTCTTCCTTCCACAATCTATCTTTGCACCATATCTACCCAAGAAATCCATCCCCAAAATCATATCAAAGTCTGCCAACTCCAGCAGAATCAAATCAATCATCATCTGTCTACCCATAATCTCTACCTCCTGATCTAGGAGGACTCTGTCACTCAACACAAATCCCCCATCTGGCATCTCTACATGGATACTCCTACTGGCCACACTAGGGTCAACCTCTAATCTCTCCACTACACTCCAGGCTATAAAGCTGTGTGTGGCTCCACAATCAATAAGTACAAATAACGGAGTATCAAAATAAAGTAACTGACCGGTAACCGCATAGGGAATGGCCTCTGCCTGCTCCTGGCGAACTGCATATACTCTGGCTCTACCTCCGCCAACTCTGGAAGGACCGGCACCTCCCTCAGGTGCTCTCTCACCAGCTCTGGGGATATCTGTTCCACCTCTCTCGGCTCTAACTCCGCCTCTGGGTGGACCACCTCGACCTCTGAACTGACCAACTCCACCTCGGCTCGACCCACCACCAACTCCAATCCTGGCTGGACACGTTGCCATCATGTGCCCTGGTTGATGGCACCAGTAACAAACAATCTGGCCGGCTAGACACTCTCCTGAATGACGTCTGCCACATTTAGTACACTGTGGCGGCTGGGGTGTAACTCTCTGCCTTTGACTCTGAAAACCTCTGGCAGATCTCCTAGCTGACATCAGCCTCTTGCCTCGGTCTCTATCATCTATCCTCTGATCTCTGTCAGATGCTCTGCTCAGAACACTCATCCTCTGTAATCTGGCCTCTGATCTGAGTGCTCTCCCCAATGCATCACTAAATCTCTAGGGAGGATCTGACCCCGTCATCACATCCTTGTAAATCGTAGGATGCAAACCATGAATAAATTTTTGAACTCGGCCCATCTCTGTCCCTGCCAAACTTGGGACGAATCTTGCCAATGTATTGAATCGAGTGGTGTACTCCTTGACTGAACTGGACCCCTGAGTCAAGTCAATGAACTCTTGGGCCTTAGCATACACCACCTCCACACTCCTGTACTCTGCGTCAAAAAGTCGTCTGAATTCTGCCCATGTCATCTGCTGCTTACTGAGGGTAGCCTTGGCTAGGCCTCACCAAACCTTAGCATCACCCTTGAGAAGGAACACCGCATATCTGACCTTCTCTCTCTCTGATAGTGTGTAGAGTCCCATTACATTCTCCACGGACTCTATCCATTCCTCTGCCACTGCTGGATCCTTGGATCCACTGAATTTGACTGGCTGAAATGATCCTGGCAGATGATAAATCGGATGAATTTTGTCTGAAGAACTAGTACCGGCTGTCTCGGTACTCATACCCTGACTGTACTCTGAATACCCTGTTGGAAACTGATGCCTCTCTCTAACTGACTGAGGCTGTGATTGATACTGATACTGTCGCTGATACTGTAGCTGCGACTGATGCTGTGACTGGGAATGTCTTCTCCTCGGAATCTGATAACTCTCATGCTGAGGAGGAGTAACTCTATCTGGCTCTGTAACATTACCCACTCCAGCTTGCTGGAGACTCTCTCTGACTACATCCCCAATCATCTCTCTCAACTGATCTGGTCTCATCGACACATGGGAGGTACTCTGAGATCGTCGCTTATCACTAACACTCATAGGATGGGCGGGTGAACTACTGTCTGTCTCATCTAGACATCTAGGGACATACTCCTCTCTATCTATAGCATCACAATAAACTGGTGGTTAGAAACACATAACACAATTAATCTGGAAATAAATACCTGACTGTGCTGTGAGGAAGGTCTGGACGATGGCTGCGAAGGAGAGAAAAGACACCACACACTTACAACTGCTCTGATACCACCAATGTAAGACCCGCCGCCACGAGTACCCCTCTGCTGCTGAATAATGCTACGGGGAGCTTTTATTAATAAACCGAAACTCGGGTACCCGCGACGGGAATCCTACGAAAATAAAATCTGAAACTAAAACTTTACAATTCTGCACATGCGGAAGCTTTACTGAATATACATCCTTGAAATTATATAAATTGTCCTGTACAATGGGCCCAATGGCCTATATCATATATATATATATATATATATATATATATCTTGTATTTTCATGCGGATACAAAAGCATTTACATAATGACCACATAGGTCTAACACTGAATATACAAAACTGAGATCGCGGTGTGGGCCCTCTCCGTCAGCCTCGATCCAGTCACTCCTCGGAATCAGCACGAACCACCTGAAGATGATGGAAGAAGGAAGGGGATGAGTGATAAAGATCACCCAGTAAGCGCTCCTTACTTCCCTCAGAACCCAAGCAAGCACAAGCAATCACAACAAACAAACATACCTGGGCCTCGACCCTAATCATACATCTATGCGCTTGCTGGAATCTGAAACTGTTATCTGAATCTCATTCTCATTATATACTGATATCATTATTATTCATGTCATGATATGTATGTCATGTCATGCTAATTGAAAATACTGGATGCATGCATCTGAATACCTCTTTGTACCCGAAGGTACCTACTATGCTGATCAGACTTGGTGGAATACAGGGATTCGGCATCCTGGCCATGTGGGCTGAACAGTCTAGCTACTGGCTAGAAAGCTGAATCTGAATACTACTATCCAATCTGACTGGTGTCAGATGGTAAAACTGAAATGCTGCTGAGTACTCTGACTAGTGTCAGAAACTGAATCTGAAATACTGTTGAGCGTTCTGACTGGTGTCAGAAGGCTGAATCCCACAGATGCCTCTCGTATTCACCCATACTCTTACCCGTACATCGGGTTCTGAATACTGGAAACTGTTGAATCTGGATCCCTTGATCCTCTCTGAAGCTACATGTCATGTCATGATATGCATATGCAGCTTATTATTTGAATACATGCTCATCTGATGCTTATCTGAAGCCATTTAACATTTATTCTGGATGCGCATGCTTAATTTCTCATTTTTTAATTTTTTTTCTGAAAATCTGCAGGTGCACGGGCGTGCAGGAAAGGTGCACGGGCGTGAGCTAAGACGCACGAGGTCGTGCGCCTGACCGTGCAAGCTACTGGAATTTCTGGAATTTCTCACTAAAAGCGCATGCACGGGCGTGCGTATGCGAACACACGGGCGTGCATGGGTATTCTCTAGCCGTGCACACGGGTGTGCATCTGGAAAAACAAAGGCTCACGGCCGTGCTATGCAGGCGCACGATCGTGCGTCTGGTTCTTCAACAAAGCACCGTCTGAAAATTGCCCACTTCACCAACCAAAACTCCTTCAATTGTAAAACCACTTCAAACACATGTTCTCAACATCCCAACTAACACAACTCAAGCCTCAACTTTCACATGCATCAATCATCAAACATTTCACCATGGAAGCAAGCTATTTCTCTCACTAAAGCATGATCAACCAACATGCAAGGATTCAAGGATGGAAATTCATCATCCAATTCATCATGCAACATCATATAATCATTCTCAACACTCATCAGCATGCAGACAACTCATCCATGGCATCACAACTCATCAAACAAGCTGGGAAAATGCGAGAAGAAGTGAAGAACACTTACCTCTTGCCATGCTTCTGAAAACAACTTTCTGAACTATTTTCTACGCTCTCTAGCTTGATCAGGAGCAATTGGCTGCTGGATTTCCTCTCTAGGAATGGGAGGAACTGAAAATGGAAGAGAGAAATTGGCTGAATTGAAAACGGGTGAGAAAAGAAATGAACTTAGCTCTCGGCTCACTTATATACTATGTCACGCACGGTCGTGCATCAATGGTGCACGGGCGTGCACAAGGGAAAATAAGCATTACTTATTTCTCGCTCACTCGCCTGATCGAATCCTTCCGAAAGGATTCCTATAAAAGCCACACAGTTCCGAAAACTTACTAACTCACCCCTGAACTTTACTAGACTCCCAATCTCTTCTGAATCTCGTTTCTAACCCTAAAACTCTACCCCTAAGGGCTTTCTGGATCTAGGATACTACAGTCTCAATGACAATAAACTAGCAGGTAGACATGATCACTCTTGCTGTGATCCCTTAGATGCTTTGTTAGAAAACAAGACATTCCAGGGTTGAAGGATGTTGACACTATATTTAATAAAGATGAGGTAAAGTCTAAATGGTTTTCAATAATGAAATTTTATATTCAATATTTATAACATGTTTATGTTTTTTTTCAATATTAAATAGGAAATGTCAACCAGTAGATGAGATCGTCAGAGGCCCAAGTAATATAGGAGTGGTATTACGCTATTGTGGCCTACATAAGTATGACTACTCTTATGTTTTAGACTCTGATTCAGCTAGGTTAGGAGCATTAATAGATAGTCTAGTACGTATGGGTGACCATGCAACTAGAGGTCCCTGTGTTAAACCAAATCGCTTTAAGGTGGCCCTTATCAAGATATCCTTGTGCATTAGTCAACGAGTGCACATTGAGACACTTTGAGTCAGTTAAAAGAGTACAATTTAAGGGAATTCATTAATGCACCTTTGAGTGTCTAAGGGTACATATGTTTGACAAACTGATGACTATGTAGTCATTATTCACTAAGTCATTAACACATATAACTAGTTCTATCAATAGTCTAAATTTTCATGTCAATCATATAGAGACACAATTAGTAGTAAGACATTGATTAATGTCCTTTTTTTGAACATCTTTTTTACATTCATTATAACTTAGAATTTATACAAGGTTTACATTGATCAACCATACATGATAGTAGTCCCCCGAGGGACAATGACAAAAGATCATCAATAGATGATCATCATGTTGCCAAACCAGTAAGAGATGCATACCATGCCCCGATTTCACCTCTATGTAACCTGTATCCAATATCCCCTATTAAGGTACGTTGTGAAATAGTTACATCGTTGACATGATATTAGATTTTTAATTTAATAAGTAATTATACATTGTATTGTAAAGTGCCTAGGTAGACAACCCACATACAAGGGTATAGACTATAGTTGATGTAGAGGCCTTGGAGAGCTATACCAATGAGGTACGAAATTTATCTAATAACAAAGAATTTTTTTTGAAGTTAGTTATATATTTCTTATTTATATACTACTTAAACATCAACAGGTGGATAACCTTGATATAACTATATTAAAGGTGTTGTTAAAGACCTTTGCCCCAAAGGACCTATATTCTCTTGTAATTCTTGTATGCTTATGTTTAAATTAAACGTGGTTTATGATCTTAGATTATTATATTAGTTAACTTATATAGAATTTATGCATTTGTGATAGTATAATGTTAAGCATGACGAACATTAAGAGACACCAATCATAGATATAACCCCTATCATGGTATGTATGAAACAGTTACAACCATTTTATTATTTAGACCAATGCAATTAATATACATTTTATTCATTACTGGTGATTCAAACAAGGTATGGCCTGGTTATTAAGGTCCTTAGACATGAACCCCATACACCGACCTAACTAAAAAAAGGGTCATCAATTCCAATCGCAGGTAGTATTATCAATATAGATGCTCAACAAATGGATTTCATGTTATGGCACTTGTCAATGACTCATATTGGTACGTAAGAGGTGTATGGTATCAGCCAAAATCGAATGACCCTTTTTGGAGTATGATTTTTGAGCTAATGCAGTGGCTAAGAGATAACATAAGTTTATATTGGCATCAATTATTTACTTTTTTTCTTCTTTACTATTTAAGTCATTCAATGTTTTGATATTAAATTTTTTTTCCTATAACACATAAAGACATTCTTGGCTCTCTTATATTGAGAGTAGACATATAGATCCATTACGATTAGACAAAACTAGACTACTATCCATTATCACTAGGTGACTCATCTCTCAAAGACCTATACAGAGCACACGAGATTGTTTATTTAATATATGTGGTTGCCTATGTATATTGCAGTAATCCAGCAATAGCTTATACCTGATATGCATTTAAGACATGGAGTGAGGTGGAGAAGGTACGTATGCTTTATAACTTTAAAATTTTTTTTAATGTCATTGTCATCTAAACTCCTTAACCTTTTAATTGTGTATAAAAATGTGCATCTTAATCAAGTTTGATAATGAAAATTAAGTTTGTGGGTCATGGACTTATTATAGTGGTAGATTACCATTTATAACTCTTCTGAGAGCTTCATAGTAAGTGTTAAGTTATTCCAGGAAATGATGCATATGTACATGAAAATGATCCCTCAAATGCTACTAAACATATCGTATTAAATGGATTATTGTCAAGAAGTAAAGGTTGATCCCTTGACATTAGTAAGTAAAATAGATGTTCCATCGTAGGCACCTGGATCTGGAGATTATGGTGTCTACATACTTCGTTACATGGAGTGTCTAGTATTAATGCATTCAATGGACTTCAAAGACCAGTCGTTTAATATAATTTGACAACGTCTTGTCATACAACTATTTTAGGCATACATGGATTGATTTTTTCTTGTTTTTCTTATATCATTTTTGTACGACATTAGATATTATATTCACCAATATTGAATAACATCATTCATTGTTTTCAAAAACAAGATAACACAACTTGAATACATAACTAAAATATTTATAAACTAACAATAACTATCAAACATAAGTTCTGAGAAACTTGAGGAATAAAATTTATTAATGAAATGAAAAGCTTCTAACATACATCCAAACATAAATAAAACATTTAATAAATAAGTGCATTTTAACTATCTTATTTTTAACATTCTCATGTATTCTCTAGCGGTGGGATGAATGTGAGATGCAAGCCCTTGTTATTACATTTTAATCTTGTATATCCAGGTTGACTGAAGTAACTAAATTTGTATGGCATAATGTCTTCCTCATATGATCAAACTTGGTTCCTATTAGATGGATGTTATACTCGTCTATGCTAGTCTAAAGCGATAAGACAATCTTTGGTGGCTCAATGTGCGTCTACTGTGACTAGTTCAATAACAAATTTACATCATTCGTGTACATCTCCCTATATAATGTAATGTTATAGTAGGGATGAATCCAATAGATGCCCGTCGACAGTTTCATATACCTACCAATAGTCATTACATGTATGCAAGAGAGCTATGATAGTTAGAACTTTTGACACATGCATTTCTGTGATGCAATATCAATAATTACATTATATTCACCATTCTCAACAACTTCAAACTAGTTATGACTAATCGGCCATACAGTTAAGTTCACTAACTTTTGAACATGGTTAATTAGCTTCTCTTTGGCCTATAGAGTGATAAGGCTAGTATAACTACTTATAAATTAAACAAAATGTAATCATTAAACTATAAAAGTGGAAAAAAGTAAATAATGTATAAGAAACTTGCATAGTTTCTTCTCTTGTAAAAGCACCACTGTAGTTTACCTTTAATGAATTTAACAAGCATAGTGATAAGGAAAGCTTGTGCATGTCAGACGAGAGCATTGAATGATTCAACAATATTTGTTGTCATGATATTGTATTGTAACCCTAGAAAATATGTCTTCCTCCATCTCTTGCACCTTGTGTCAAGCATATACTATGCAACTTAGGGGGGGGTGTAAGTTTTGGATAGTTATGATTGTTTTTCAAGGTCAAGGACTATGTATGCCTTCGCTGCCCTCTAATACAATGCTATAATCTTTGATTTTCCCTTACAATTTGTCTTCATATTGTAATTTTTATGATGATAACAAAAGTCATGATGCACATTCAAAAATACTTCAACAATGGCAAAATAATATTACTATGTCAATCTGAGATGATGGCCAACTCTAAGACATACCCAATGCAATCATTTACTTTGGTAAAAAATAACACTGTGATGCATGATCCTTCTATCCTCCCATACTGAAAGCTAATGGATAAATTTAATTATTCATATCCTTTGCAACAACAATAAATAAAGTCCCTATATGTTGCCCCTTCAAGTGTACATCATCTATACATAACAGTGGATGGACAAAATGTTGAAAAACCTTAACACAACATCCCAGAGCCATAAAAAAAGTACTTAAACCGATTCATCTCATCCGTCTATACGTTCATGACTATTTCAAGGTTATAGAGAATGAGACTATGACAATAATCTAAAAGTAACATGAATAACTCCTCTAAAGACCCACACAATGCTTCAAGGCCCAATTTTCAACATATCTTGCCTAGACATATGAAATATTAATCTTGTAGCACTACTTTACATCTTCAATTGTAGCATCCCAAGAGTAAAATCATCCTTTTAGATAGAGACTCTAAGTTAAAAATGAGATTTTTTATAAAAAAGATAGTTGAATGAGTTTCAAGGGTACAATAATCTTTTATCAGTTTGTGTGGCTTGTGCACAGGCCTCTTTGGGAGAGTTCTCATGCAAAAGAGCTTAAAGGTGGAAATCTATATTTTCTATGCACATAACCATGCATGTTAGGAGTGCATAGCTGTGCGTATTCTTCCACACTGTTACCATATATTGATATCTAATTTTAGGTTGATTTTTCAAAAAAAATTATCCTAGAAGTTTCTGCGCCTTTTAGAGAATCCACACCTTAGAAGAGAAAGAGAGATACTAGTAGTTATCCAACCATCTAGAGAGGAAGCCAAGCTAGAGAGAGAGATAGAGTTGACATGGCTGTAGGTAAGTATTTTCTTGCTCTTTTTCTAGTTTTAGTAACTGTCTTATATATGTATATATAGATGTATTGGTTGTGTTAATGTTATTTGTTGTGGATGAATGAGAAGAGGAATGAAATGGGCCACCTCTACTTAAAGGCAGTTTCATATGTAGCATATTCTATTACATAACATTTATTGCATGACATATCACAAATCAAAAATACTATAAAGAAAATAAAGAAACTCATACAAAGTTACCGAACTTTGAAAACTTGTTGTACTTGCGGCAAAAAATTAGGAAATACTTAATGAGTAATCTGTCACTCACTTTTTTGTGTTTAAATTTTGTAGGTTAGTAAATCAGGTACTGAGAAGGCCGGAGTAGGTTAAAGAGAAGGGATCTTGGTTTTTCCAAGTGCAAGATAACTGATTGCATACTTATGAAATTCCATGCATGTGTATTTTATAATGTTGTATATAGTTAGGTATCTTATTCTTGCCACCTACTTTTATGATTTGAATATGCATGCAGTTTTTTTGAGAATTTATTATGTATACCTTATTTTTTGTTTGCATGTTTCTTTCAACAATTATTTGGTGTAGGATTCCTACTGTATGTATGTTAACCAAGAATTTTCATAATTTTATAGTAGAAGGTGTAATACCATAAACACAAAAAAAAAAAAAAAAAAACAATAGTATATACAGTGGTGGGTCTTACACCAATAATTTCCTTCAGTTGATACATAGTATCTACTATTAAAAACCTAGACTTTTAAATTTAACCAAAAGTACAGGTACCCGCTTGGCAATGATAAGGCAACAATTGATCTTTGGTACATATGTGGATGGGATTGTATCAACTAATGATAACGAAATTAGAAGGCTTCATTTTAACCATACAAACTTTCTAATCACATTTTTCATATATACAAATGGTATTTGATCTATCCTTCAATGACCGATCAATTTTGAATTGGTAACCATTATTTAGAGCATCGCAATGAAAAACATCTATCACACTTACTTTAATGTCAAATATATCTTTCAATTGGAATTGGTCTTTTGGAGGTCTAATTAATGCAGTAGACTAATTTGGAAATGAAGATAACCAGTAAAAAAACCTACTAGGAACATTGAGTCCTTTTATAGGCTTTTACATAATTTGTTGACACACTAAGGTTTGTTTTCAAGTTACATCATTGAAACCCCCACTATAGTATCATTATTTGCAACTTTTTCATCATCAACTTCATCATCTCCAATTGCATCATCATCATCCTCTCCTTCATCCTCATTAACATATTCATCATTATCAACAAGAAAAAAATTGTCATAATATTCTGCTAAAGGAACCAATGATAACACAAGGGTTCTATCATATGCCTTAGATCCCTCTTCATCTTGAATATTATGAAGGGCTTGCTTTAAAACATTGTTTTGTACATTCTTGTTAATGGGAAACATGCCCACCAGTACTTCCTAATGGAAAAGCAAACTTAGGGATGCATTTTACAAAAATTAGAATACATTCCTTCAATCTGATGAACAGTCCAATCATACATTCATATGGTAAATTTGAAGAATTTCACATAACATTTGAAGAAATTTGTATTTACTCATCTTGCTCTCCAGCATACTTCATGTTCTCCTTTTCTCTTACCTATTTACATTCATACAAAATCAATGCATGCCTAACCATTTTAGTCGACCTTACACGCAAAGTTACTTTTAATCAAATGTTTGTGTGATCATTTTTTAAAACACAGTTACATGTTTAGGTATTATAATTTAGGGTTCCTGTTCTACACTTTAGATATTAAAGAATAAGCTTCCAATTTTACAGTTTATGAATTTTTGTTTATGTTTTACTAATTAGGGGTTTGTTTTATAGTTCAGGTTTTATATTTTACAATTTATGATATACAATTTAGGTGTTATATTTACTGTTCTTAGACTATGTGATTCAATAAAAGATTTATGTTATACTGTTTAAGTTATATATTTCATGGTTTATGTTATATGATTTTGGATTTCAGTTTCTCGATTTAAAGCTATCCATAATATTGAAAAACTTCGAAATCACCTCAAAAGCTTCTTTTGAACTAGTATAAAACTTTTTAAATTTTAAAATTTAAACTCTACATCATCACGTGTAGTGAGCCTAAATCACATGTAATTGCTCCAAACACGCATATCGCGCCTTCATCAACTACATTCATCAGTTTTGCGTCTACAAATCCCTACAGTTTGTTTTCTAAACTTTGTATTACAAGATTTTACCTTTAGTCGCAAACCACCGCTAAATCACCTCTAAAAACCTTGAAATGCATAAGAATGTCAATGTTAAGTTGACTACATGTATTTGGTTTTTATACGTGAATTGTCCGTGCATGAGATTCCAATTAATCGTCCATGTGACGACTACACATGTCATATGTATCGCTCGTTCCTTTCCATGCTCAATAATTTGGATAGATTCATAAAAGCATAATTTTTTTGGATATTTTAATTTTTTTTAATTTTAGAAATTGACTAAATTAATTAATTTCCCTTATACCAATGTGACAATTTTACTTAATTAGGGTAATTAATTAAATTAAATTAATCATTATTTAAAGGGTGATGCAAAAATAATCACTAATCGTAAAATTATATCCATATAACCGAATTACATAATTAAACCCAACATTGGTTTGTTCCTAGTTTACCATCAAAATTATAAAATAAACCCTAATTTACGTAACTCAAGGTCACAGTATCTTTCACTTAAAGCTTGAATCAATCAAGAAAGTTCATTATATTCAGATGTTAAAATTAATCTTAACCTTAAATTGTGTAATCAATTCAAAGATTGATCATGTTTATTATTATTAGATTGGTTTACTGGGTTTTTAGTGACTAGTCTAGCAATTAGTTGGGTATATTCCTATCACACAAATGTAGGTACATTGGGTCCAATGTTGGACAAAGGGGTTAAGGGAAATTTCACGATGTATTTGATGGTTATAAATTTTACCTTGTGAAAAAGGGCTTTTCAAATCTCACCATGCAGAATGAGTCCAAAGTTATCAATAATATTGTTTTTTATCGGGCGTTAAAATCGCGTGGGGGTGATCGAAAATTTGTGGGCCAAAGGACTAAATCCCACTCAAGGTTTCACGTAAATACAATTTTCACCCTTTAAGTTTTAAAATTCAAACACTTACCTTTTAACCATTTTTTATCTAATTTTCCTAATACTATTTATAAAATTAGTAAAACACTCTTATTTAAAAAATAAAAAATTATAAAATAATATTTAAATATAAATATATTTAAAAAATTTTAAATTATTATAAAATTTTAAAAAATATTCAAAGTTTAATCGATAATTGAACCACGTGGCCACCACTTAGTGCCGCCCTTATTGGTAGAGGCAGCCAAATTTGGCCACCTCCACTGACAATCATAACTAAAAATGATTGATAACACTAAGACCAATCATTTTTTACTGTTTTTGCAAGCGATGTGATCAATCTAGTCACCTTCACTAAACAAAGTGGTTAGATTTAGCCACCTCTAGAATCAGGTAAATGTTTTCAGTCATTTGGTTCATTAACAATAGTTACTGTTGTCGGTAACTACTTTTAATTTTTAAAATTTTTTATATTTTAATATATTTATATTGTAAATATTTAAACGATATTTTGTATTTTTATAAATTTTATTTTATTATATTACAAATATTTTATTAAGTAAATGACTAAAGTATCTTTATGATTATTAAATTTAAATACTGACTGTGGTTAAAGGTGAGTATTTAGATTATTAAAAGTTAAAAGGTAGGAATTATCTTTGAATAAAACTTTGGTTGGGAATACGTCCTTTGGCCAAATTTTGCATGACAGATGAGCTATATACAATGTATAGTATTACGTAAACTTAAATCTTTGACCTAATATTGCTTTTTAATTAAAAATGAATCATCTAATATAGTATATATTACTATTATATAATTGATCAAAATGTCTGTTATGGTTGTCTTGTACTGGAGTAAAAAACCAAAAGAAGGACAATCAATGATTTATGTTAGAAAAAAATAAAAAATTGTTAAAATTCTTCTTTACATGACGTATAATGGATTAATTGAGTTGTTGAGTAACTATTTACATATTAACTATAAATAAAAAATAATATAAATAGGTATAACACTTAAAAGGATAATAAATATAATGTCTTATAACATCAAAGATGATAATGATGTTATTTGTTAAATTGCTTATTGTTAGAGAATGATTTAATTGACTCTTCTATTTATGATAATATAACTCTTAAATGCACAACTCAGGGGCATTCTATTCATCTTTTATTCTTTTTAAAGAAAATAACTTATGAAAGGTCATTCGCTTTAGACGAAAATAAAAGTGGAATAATTGCTTGAAAAGACCATCTTAAGTGATAAATGCCCATTCTAGACGATCGACTCAAAAAAAATATATTTAAAAGAGCTCGAGCTTCATGCAAAGGAGTTTGATATTTTCATAAAATTTTAGCCTACAATGAGAGAGAGACTTTTAGGACAAATTCAAGCAAATTAAAGTTTCGTTAAAGGAGATAAAACTTGAAGAATTGCTTAACAATGGAAGTAAGGTAAGTAGGAAACTTCATCTCATTTCATTAAGGAAATTATGTGAAAACAAGAATGATAATGGATATGATATGATTATGGAATATTTACAAGCACGATTAAAAGCCTATTGTGATTAATTGTAATTGATAATTGCCGATGTTGATTTGGGATCATGTAAAATTTTGAGAATTGATTTTTGGTATTGCTAAATAAAAGAATATTACGTAAATTTGGCATATAAAAATTGTGTTGGGATGAATAATTCGTTTGATATCTTAGAGACTTAAATTCATGCACTAGGGCTTAGAGATTTGAAATCAAAAACATTAAATTCCAAATTCCAAATTCAATAAAATGCTCATTTTAAGTTAAATAATTGCTCGCTTTCTAACAAAGTTGATATAAATAGTCGTTCACATGCTCAAAGTAATCAAGAGATTGAATGACATTAACCTCTAGATTATAATAAAATAACAAAAAAAAATATTCTTAGTCTAAGCAACCAGAGCTATAAGAGCTAAGGGTATGGTGATTATGTTAAGGAGATTTCCAAATAGTAGAAAGAGAACCCACTTAGTATTACTATTATTAAGATAAACTTAGAAGTTATAGTTTGCAGTTCTTAACGTGAGAGGAATAATATAATTTTAGCAAGATAAGTCATGACTAGAGGGAGAGTTTAGAGCCATTGGGTGGGTTGTGTAAAGACAAAATCAAGAGAGAAAAGGGAGAAGGGGGGACTTTAAACTTATGAGTTTGCTTTTTTACAGGTCCATCTCCCTAAAGGCCATGAAAGCATGCCATAGTGATATGGCTTAGAGTAGGTCATCACTTCCATTTAGAGTCACTTAAGGTTTCATACACCAATTGGATGACCAATAGCTTGGTTGAGATAAGATACACATGAAGGAGTTCAAACGTCAACTTTCAGATGACCCTTAGGCCTCGGTTTTGGTAGACAAAAATTGTCCTTTTTGGTGCATTTTTCACCAATACTATTCATGTGAACAGTGAAATTAGGGTAACCTTCCCAGATTTCGCTGATTTTTTTCTCAGATTGGAGCAGCGATTTGGATGATGATCTTTAGGAGATTTTGATAGATTTCTACACCATCCTTTTCCTCTATATGCAAGCTTTGATTGAAAGATTTTTTTCCTTGGAAGATGATTATTTTGTTTGCTATGCTATGGGGGAAAAAGAAGCATGAAAACTAGCCTAGGCTAGGCTGGTGATGTTGATTTTTATTCAGGTTTGAGTAGCGGTTTTGGGAACGATTCTTGGGACTTTCCAACTATTTATTCTCCCGTTTTTTCCTCCATATGCATCCTTCAATTATAAGGGTTTCTTCTTGATAGTCATCTGTTGTGCTTGTTATGCCGGGGGGAAAGTGAGCAAGGAAATCAGCTTTGTGAAATTTAGGAATCATTTCCAGGTTTCATTGGTTATATTGGCAAGTTTAACTAGAGATCTAGGTGGCAATCCTTAGGAGATTTCAATAGATCCTAATATTAGCCTCATCTTCTACATGCAAGATCTACTTATTAGAAGGATCTTCCATTAAAGGTTGACCACCATGTTGATTGTTCTGGGGGAGGAAATCGGGCAAAAAAATCAGTTTGGGTTCAAGACAGCTGATTTTTTCATAGGTTTGAGCTTTGTTTTAGGGGACAATCAGGGGGAGCTTTCGACTAAGCTTTTTACAAGCTCATTGCCTTATATGCAAGCTTCGCATGGAAGGTTGTTCCTATGGTAGATGACTGATATGCTTGCTATGCTAAGGGGGGAAATGGAGTAGGAAAATCAACCAGGGATTTATGCCTGCTCCATGGATTGGGATTCTTTAGCTTATGACGATAAGGGGCAAGCTATTGGATCTTAAAGGATCATGAGCATGTTGTGCCTTGAGGAACTGTGAGTTTCTTTGTTAGGCCATTTGTGCATTACACTCAAAATTGTAAAGTTTGTAAAAATTACTATTTTATATTATTTTATGGTAGATCTTTTGTTTGTAAATAGCAGTTTAGAAAGATTGGGCTTAGTTGATTTGTAGGTTTGGCTTTTCTTTCAGCTATTTTGGGTTCTATTTTTGCTAGAACTTAAGATAGACTCTCAAGAGGGTTTAGAGCGTTGGGCTTTTGTAGCTTCCAGCTTTCGTTTGCGAGCATATTCCTACACCATGTGTAGATTGTTTCGGGCGTGCTTGTTTTTCTTTTATAAATTATTTAATTACAAGAAAAAAAGATAACAAAAAGTCCCATTAATTTTGAAAATAATAAAAATTTGCTATTTTTAAAATTTATGACAATTAAAAGAAGTTCAAATGATTATTTCTTACCCAAGGTTTGATGAAATAATAGATTTTTGTTTGCAAAGTTGAAAAGTCAAAATTTTATCCATCTATTAAATTTGCTGAAAAGGATTCAGTTAATATTTTATAAAATCATTAAAAAGACAAAAATGCCCTTAAACTAAATAACACTTTAATCCTACAATTTTATTAGATATTTTTTATTATAGTTTATATTTGTTTGAATTAATATAATCAAATCTTAATACTACAATATAGATAATAGTGTAAATAATATATAATCATATATTTAGAGGTAAATTATAAATTTTGAAAAATTTAGAAGTGTTAATGAAATTTTAAAGGGTTATTTGAAATTTTAAAAAAGTTTAAGAGTATTTTTGAATATTTTAAAATTTTAATACATTCTTAGTAATTTTATAAATGACAATTACAATTCCAAAAATATACAATAAATTAAATATATAAATGTTATATTGTAAATTATTAAACTTATAATATTTTCTTAAAATATATGAGGTGAATATAATAATTTCTAAAATAAGATAGAAAAAATATATACTTACTCTAGTAAGTGTTAAAAAATAACATTAATACCTTAAATATATATATATATATATTATAAAATTGTGATTAAATAATATAAATATTTTTTGATCGATATAAAAATTTAACTTGTTTTAAACTCAATGAGTCGAAATTGACATTTCATCAACCCCTATCCTAAAAAGAAAGTTTTAATTAGGGGTGTTCAAAATTATCTGAAAATGAAATCGATTTGGTATCCAAATAAAAAATCGAGCCGACAAATAGGGTACCCAAAAAACTAGTTTGGTTACCAAGTTGGAATATTATATAAACCCAAATTTTGATTTTTGGTTTTTATAATTTGAGAACTAGTTACTCAAATCAAACCGACTCTCAAATCAAATAAATAATAGAATATTATTTAATGTATAAAAATTTATTATTTAATTAAAAAAATTTAATTTCAAAAAAGTTCTTAAAACTTTTAGAATTTAGAAACTAACGGAAAGAATAGGTTCTATTTTCGGATAAATTAGGTTAGATTATCAATCGGTTTTTATATAAAATCGGTTTGATTTTAATTTGATATTTTTTTAATTGAAAATTCGGTTTGATTCACAAAACGGGTTAACCAATTTGGTTACTCAGCCCCGAGATCTTTTGTAACCGAAAGGCCGAAAAAAACATGGTAAAGAGGAACATTAAGTATGTCTCAAGCGATGATGTGGAAAATCTGGAGCTCTACAACCGGAAAGCTTCAGAAATTCTGAAGAGAATGAAGCCACTGCTCCATAAAGTTGTTTCCCTCTGCAGATCAAATCTTAGGCCAATATGGAGACCGGCACAAAAAAACACAGTTCCTTTCACCAAGATAAAAGGAAGAGAAATATAACCATTCAAACACACCAAGAGACAACCATCTATACTAAATGATGCTCACAAAAATAGTAAGTAAATCATAGAACTAAATAGATAATGAGGCATGCCACCCAGTGGCCTAATTTATTAGAAAAGGATGTTTATGCCAAAATAGATAGATCTAACACACTCAACAAAGGAAATAACAATTATGGCAATTGATGGACCTCTGAATCATTTCAGAACAGGAAATATAATGATAGAGTGAACTGCCACCGAAAAAAAAAAAAACAACAGGTAATTTCAATGATAACACCAACAGATCACCATACTCCTGGCATATATTACTGGCTTTTGTGGCCGACAATGGTTTTGGTTAGTTTGCATATAGAGATGCAGTATTTCAAAATCTGCAACAATGAAACTTACAGTAGCCTCGTTCAGAGGGTTGTAACCCTCACTACTTCAATGAGTTATCACATGCCTTCAAGACCAAATCATAAGGGTTGAAATTCATTTTCATACAGTAAACTTTTTTAAGATCTGTAAAACAGAAATCGGGTTCCCTAGTTTCTTTGGCTATTTATGCAGAAGGAATCATATAACAATGGCCTTAGTTTAAGAATATGATCTCAAATCTTTCTCCTCGCATCATCAAATAATTTCAATTGTAATGCTATCTATTTTAAGAACACTATTACGATAGATGGATCTTTATCACCTCTGAATTCAGCATATGCATATCACACCAAAACCCATCCATGCTGCTTATCTTATAAACTTGCCAAGTAACATGAGATCCAAGAAGTTAAGATATATATACTTTATGCAATTACCTATAAGGAGCATATAGAACATAAAGCAATAATAAATAGCGCAAGGAATTATCTTGCTACAGTTGTATCCAAGTCCCAAAGGCATTCATGTGGTTAAAAACGAGACATCATACTATTGCATTCACATGTAAAATGAAATAGAAGATCATCATAATAATCAAAACACTGATAGACAAACCTCATCACAGTAACAATTATTGAAAATGGACATCCCAAGATTCTTTTTCCTTTTTTCTTTTGGATTTGACCCACAGAACCAGCCCCCATCAATACCAATTGTCTTCACGAACAGCACACAAAAGTCAAAAAGTCATAGGAGATCTATAGTTCCACCACGATGCAAGGAGAGACGGAAAATTCACTCAAACATAGAAACAAAGCAAAATTATACAACTGGGAACAAAATATCCAAGATTTGACAAAGAAATAGTTCATACCAGGAGAGAGCTCATTTGGTCGATTCTTGACAGCAGTGAAGAACAGGTTATTTGAAACCTTAACCATCTGCCTGGAACCAGGCCTATAACAAGGAACCAACACTGCAAAACTATCGTCAGACTCCTTATCAGAGTGATCTGACAGAAAATCACGCCCGTAAGGCTCCAACCACCCAATGGACCAATCAGAATCATCAGTTTCAGATCCTGATGGCAGCAACACAACATCAAACTCCTTATCCACCCTCTTCCTCTCTTCCCTACTTTGCCATTTTTTCTTAACCCTTCTCGGGGTGGAAGCTATCCCAGTTGATGGGAATTTCACGGTATCACCAAAAGCAGTCCGCTCATTAGATTGTGAACTTAATGAAGACTCATTTGAGACAGGCTCTTTTTCTTTACTACCACTCCATAACCAGCATGAAAATCTAGACGGAGAAACTTTCATTTCATCCAAAACGCTAAATATGCACCCACCAAAATTTGAAAAATCTTTGACGATCTGTTGACACCAAATTTGGGTTGCAAAAAATAAAGTGGAATTGAAGCTCCTTGCAAGTGGTTAACGCCTGTTGCAGTAACCACTATATCAGGAAACTCAAATTAATATAACACCAATTTAAGAAAGAAATACCAAACTCAACTCACAATCTCAAACTTTCAACTGAATCTACTAAACCCAAGCCAAAACTTGCACAATCAATCATAATAGAAAGTTTTCTTCCAAATCAACTCAACGCGTCATTGTCCAAAAACACAAACATCATTTGTTTGTATTCAGTCCACGCTAAGCTACTCACAATTCTTGGAAATCTATTAAAATAAACCAACCCTACACAGATAAATATGATTAAAAAAATAGTTCCAAAAAAGATCCTTCAAGCAAGAAAATTTGGGACTTTGATCGGCACAGAATCAAGTCAAGCTTGGTCTTCTACATTAAAGTTTTTAAATCATCAACAAAAGCTAATTATGTTTAAAAAAAGGTCAGGACCTTGAGAGGCAAAATTGAAATTATCCGTGATGAGGGAAGATCAAACGGCAAAATTCTCCCCCGCGTGACCGGAAAGTCACTGGAAAACTCAAACAAAATTTCACAGGCAAGAAAACGGAGACGTTTAAGTTCAGCGATAGAGTTCACCGTAAGAACCGAAAACTCTTCACCGGAAAGAGAAACAATTGGTCAAAAATACAAACACAAGCCTAACCAGATATCTCTCGCTCTCACTCAGTCTCCTTCTCTCTCCCTCCAGCAAGACCCGAGTCACAAAGCTCGCGTCTTCTTGTATTTATACAAGGCTTTTTTTTATTTATTAAAAAAAAAGATTAAAAAATGAGTAAAATAATTTTCTAGGATGGAGTATAAGCCGTTGATCTGTGACAAGTGGGAATCAAAACCGTCCAAATTTGCTGACATGGGTGGCTACCACGTGTACAATGATTAAGCCTAAGGTTTGGGAATCCAAAAAGAATTAGTTAGTGATAAATGTGTTTAAAATAATGAAATTAATATTAGATTAATTAAACTTTTAAATTAGATATTTATGCCTTCTTAGATTTTTCGATCATGTTAATTTAAAAGTTAATGACTTTGAGATAGGCTTTTTAAATTTTGGTATTTTTCTTCAATTTGGAGGGTGGAGATTGGATTTTGGGGACATGCATAGTAGCACAGGTTCAATCTCAGCCATTGAAATGTGGTGAATGTCAGCGAAAGCAGAAAAAGATTTAAATAAAAATCGTGGGTTAGGATTGACGCGGAAAAAAGAAAATATTGGCAAGTAGAATTGCAGTAAGTCTCTCTCGCGGCACCAGCCAAGAATTTATTCATGTTGGGCCACATAATTTGTAAATTATTTGGACGTCCCTAATTTTTGTGGTATTTTCCGAAAAACCCATTTGTAAAGGAACCAGGACAATGTGATGACAAAATAAATAAAATCAACAAATACTCCTTTCGCGATTCAAATTTTTTTATTCTGTAATTTTGGGTTTTTAATAGGCCAAAGGACATTTTCCCACCCATAGTTTGAGGCGGGGACAAAGTCCCACCCGTTGAGTTTAGAAAACTCGAAATGCTACCCATTGACTGTTAAATCTAACAGTCAACAGTAAGTCAAGGGGCAAAATTGTTATTTTAGAGTTAAAATTTATAAAAATATAAAATAATATTTAAT
>JAJEJH010001332.1:0-30612 GCA_026122585.1 Anacardium occidentale
AACGCGTCCCTTCGATGCGATCTTGGTAAAATTAATTTCCAACGAATTCCATTTGTTTGCTTGAACCTTGACTTAAAAATGTTATGGAGATGGTTAACTTGTTTGTTGGCAGGCTGAGGTTCGCGCCTTCTTTGATGTTCATGAACAAGAAGGGAGCCACCCGGGTGGTGTTCATCTAGAGATGACAGGGCAGAACGTGACAGAGTGCATTGGAGGATCTCGAACGGTGACTTTCGATGATTTGAGCTCACGCTATCACACACACTGTGACCCAAGGCTGAATGCATCTCAATCTCTTGAGCTGTCCTTTATCATTGCTGACCGCCTTAGAAAAAGAAGAATCGGAACCCAACGTTTGCTTTCAATGGGAGTTTAAATCACTCTGAATATGTTCACCCTCATGTCCCTGGTGATTGAAAATCTATCTATCTTATTTTGGTAGTGAATAAAAGGGTCCCTACCAAACCCTTGTGTTGCAGCTACCCTCCTTTCATTGTTTCATCAGCAACAAGAAAAAATCTCGCATTGTGTTTCAACTCAAAGCTGCAAAATTAAGGGATTGGTAATCCACCTTGTTGAATTTTATATTTTATTCAGTATGTGTACTTGGATATTGATGTAATATGAACAAGTAATTGTTTGAGAAATTGAAGAAATAAAGAAAAAGCCAGTATCATGTCATGGACGTAGTAGAATTTTCAGTTTATTTTCTTTTGATTTTCCTGTGAAATCTAGCTGGGAACAAAATATATACATGAAGACAAGTGCTGTATATGTTAAACTGAAAAAGAAGATAATTTATCGGCCTGCCCATGGGGTTTTTCAAGTCATTGCCAGATACCCAATAAAGCAGAGAATCATTACATCCACCCTTTGGTTTTATTCAACGATAGCTTACGCCTTGTATTTAAGAATATTAGGACTTATTCATCCTTGATGAGAAGGCTCAGACGTTAGTTGGCACGTGTTGAGTTAGAGGGAGTTGGTCGTTTAATAGTTGAAGTTCAGCTCTGATAATTTCGATTCCATCACGTGCCTATCTGAATATCAAAGCTGAATTTCATTTCTTACTTTCACAAATTTGGAATTTTCAGTTCGTTTTTGTACACGTTCTTCTTGCAATGGAATCTATGACCAGTGCAAGAAGAAACCTTCAAATATCTTCGTTGCATTTTAATTCATGATTTCTATTAAGCAATTTCGAATCTTGTGTGATCAGGGTTATGATAATAGTATGGAGGATCCGATTAAACTCTGATTTTCATAGTAAGAATTGTCAAATCCTCGTGACTAAAATAATCTAGAAGGGAATGAATAAGATTTTTGAAAAATTTTACTAATTTTAAAGTTTTTCACTTAAAAATCAATTATAATGTAATCAAAGATGATCATTGAATCAATTTAACATAATTAATAAATAACTAAACACTTTATACAAATCAATTAATTATAATATAAATATAAAACAAATAAAGAATTAAAAAAGAGAAAATGTTCAATCAATTTTAGAGTGATCTAAAGCTTTAGTTATAAGTTTTGAAGTTTCCACTAATTGATTCAAGATTGTGCCCAATTACTTACAGTAGTTATCTAAGTTTGCGACTATATAATAGTTGACTTGAGATTTCACTTTTTACATTAGTTATATGAGATTGTATCCAAAGTGTTTCATAAACAAATTTACAAGAGATAAAATGTTTCTCAAAAGTAGATAAACAAATGTGATACAGACAAAATTTTCTCAAACATATACAAGGAGAATAGAGGAAGAAAATGAATGAGAATAAGAGAGAATTATAAATTGAGTTAATTACATATTTTCTCTTTCCCTTTCTTATTTCAAATATACTCCAATTTATAGTCTTGAATTTACTGAAAAAAGAAGAAATTCGTTGGAGAAGAAATAGAGTCGTTGCAACTAGTAAAACTAGAGTTTTACTCTTATATACGGGTGTACATACCATATCACAGGTGTAACCACAACTTTTAATGCCTCGATCTACTTTTTTAATAGTCGAATTTTGTTGGCGCTAGCAAGTGTATAGGCGTGATGTTAACAGTCATGGACAACAACCTGAACTCTTAATCTTCCAAAACTAGGTATAAAGCCATGTACGATATCTTGTATGAGAATATGTATGCTTCAAATTTTGCCTAGTCACGAGGCGTACATGTATCCTCTACAATCGTATATACGTCTTTGACTTTAATGCTTTAACTTTTCATAGGCAAAGCTTGTCATGAATTGCAAGACATGACTCTTCTTTACATGATCATGGGTGTGGATCACATAGGCTTACGGTGTGCATCATGTTGACTTTCTTTGTTTGACTATGCATAGCAACAGTTGGGTGTGGATCATATAGGCTCATGGTGAGCATCATGTTAACACTCTTATGCATCGTCAAGGACATGACCCTTTAAAGGTTAGGCTGTACATGAAAGTTGACTATTGACTTTTCATTGACTTCTCTTGACTCATGTGTGGGTCATATTCATGGGATCACTTTACTCGTGACTTGTTTGTAATTAAAATGTCATAGACATACACCTTACGAGTACAAATGTACATGAACAAACTTATAAGTTATAGAAAACACAAAGCTAAGTACGAGTAATCACAGTGTGAAAATCCATGTATGAGACCAAAATAAACTATGTACGAGCATACATGGTTTAGTCATGATCGTACATTTGACTTGGAAGATATAAAACTAATTTTGTCCTATTTAGTCATGATTCCAATTATGCTAAGGATACATTAAATATTTTAACCTGATTTTTGTTATCATCAAAACACTTAGGGTTCAACCCCCTTCTTGATTGATGACAAAAATATGTTAAAATATAATAAAAAAAATCATTCAAAATCAATTTTATCAAATCAACAAAATGTTCAACTCCGTCTATCAAGTTGACTTGAACTCCCATTTATTTTTGCACATTTTACTCTCCCTTTTAATACAAGTTCATTACATTTTGGGCAATTTAGTTCCCCTTCTTTTAATAACAAAATTTCATGTTCAACACATGTTCACTTACCAAAATCATTTTGCATTTACCAAAATTGTTTAGGCATATTATATTTAAACATTTTAAACATATCATTTGCATTTCAATCACCCTTTTCCTTTTTTTTTTTTTTTTTCATAAATAAAAAAAATTGGCAAAGTTTCGTTTGTTTTCTTAGTATATCCCTTTTTCAAACACAAAAAAAAAAAAAAAAAAAAACCTCTAAATATCATCATAGCCACAACCAACTTCATCAAACTTCATTTCAACTACTTAGGTCTTAATCAAAACACTTCATCATTATCAACATTTCATCACACATATCAATTATACCAATATTTCAAGAATAATTAACATTAACATGAAATCATCATTAAAACATTGAATAAGGTTAACAAAAGTAAATGTGCCTTAAAAATAAAAGAATGATAAGTTGCAAAAAATATAAGGCATGAAAAATATTTAGGAGTCGTTTTGGGGATCCGAGGAGGTAATACTAGGAGTGACATCTCTCGTATGCATCACGGGGAATCTTGAAGACAACTCATCCACTCAAAGCTCCACTTTATCCATGTGACTATTCATGTGACTTTTCAAATTTACAATTTGCCCTTGAATGGATTGTAAATACTTAAGCACTTTTGTATCTCTGAGGGGGATTGCTCTTCATGACCTGTTTCCACTCTTCCTCTTTTACTCTTTCTCATGCTAGACTGAGGCATATTCGAAGGGCCTACTGATTGATTAATAGATGGATCATTCTCAACAATCATATCAATGAATCTCTAGCTCAATCTACCATCTTTTTGAATTAAGCCTATCTTAAACAATGCTTTAACATTTAACCAACTAGTTTTTAGTAAATTTATGGATATGTTTAGGCTTTTTTGCATCTAGCTCAAGTTCATGGTGGACGACAATAAATGTTATTAATTGGCAAAAGTCTATTTTTCCCTTTCTATCTTGAAGTGTCTACTTGAGTCTCGTTCATAGTTACCTCTAATAGAACCATGTCTTTGATGCTCACATGCCCGTTTGTGTGTTAATGAGCATGCAAGGTATATGTTATCATCCTATGAACTATTTTTAAAGTTGGATTACTAAATTGACAACTTTTTGATGTGTGACCATTAAAACTACCCATTCCCCCTAATTTCAACCAAGCTTCTTTTGAATTGTAATCTAGAGGTATGTTTAAAATTCCATCACAGTCACACTCTAACCACTTAATAAGCTTTTCAGGAGTTACGACATATTTATTAGTTTGAAGCCCAAACAATATCACATAATCTTTTATGTTTCCTTTAGCATCCTTTTCAATTTTCAAAGAGTTATATAATTCTTTAACAAGATTCTCAAACATCTCAAAATGCATTGTAAATAGCTTAGTCCATTTCACATTTTTAATCAATCTACCAACTTCAAAATCTAACCTAATATTGGTCAAAATTTGAATATGTAAAGCGTGTCCGATGTAAATACCTCAACTTATGATGGCTTTAAGTGTTTTCTTCTATTGATTATCATGCACAATTTTTGAACTTCTTATGGTCAATACAATTTTTGAACTTCTTGTGGTCAATTTGATTTTAAGCGTGGTGGCTTTCACAAATTGCTTAAAACTTGATGAATGAGAAGAAATTTTGAAAACTAAGGTTTGGAGATGATTTGGGAAGTGTAGCGCCGGTTTTGGCCGCGCCATGCCAGGACAGACTTGTCACTCTTGTTTAACCACCCTAAACATGGTTAAGAGGAGCGCATAACGGGTTTGTGGACTATTATGGAGTCTATGAAGTCATCACCCAGGAGTAACCCCGAGAAAATATGCGTCGGTGAAGACAAGCGATTTTATGGATCCCTTACAGAGGACCCAGCCTTCCTCACCGGCCCAATGATTGGGTTCGGAGAGTCAGACACGGTGATGGGAAGGTGTTAGCACCCATGCCACCCGGCCCGAAAACCGGCCTCCACTTTTGTGGTTTATTTGTTAAACACGTTACCGAGTTTAATTAGATTCCATTTTTATCACGCAATGCATTATTATTATTCATTACAATCATTCACCAAAAAATAAAATAAAATACGTAAAATACAAAAAAATTACATCTTTTTTTTTTTTTATACACCCCTATACATTTCCTCTAACCCTAAACAAGCCTAGGAATAATAAATAAATCCTACAAAAACAATTTTGTTAGTTAATCCAATAAAATAAACAAATATATTAAATAAATAAATCCTGTAAAAAAAATTTGTTAGGAGCAAATTGTAATTATAGAAATAAAAAAAAAAACTACAATAAAAAAAAAAGTAAAAGCAGTCTGCCGCGGCCCAGTGCAACCCAACAAGGAAACCCAATAATAGATACACAGACACGCATAATAGATAAATATGCAGAATCCCCCCAGCCGCGACTCGAACCCGGGTGCCAAGGGGGATAAGTCTCCCACCTAAAATTTGATTGTATTGATGCTTTCCTGATACTAAATTGAGAACAATTAGACGACAATTCTCAGGAACTGGGATTAATTTTATTTGAGCAAGGTTTAGGTATTTCTTTTTTTTTTTTTGGTTGAAAAACTTTCTTCTGAAAAATTTCTCCTCCCCTCTTTTTCTCCTCCCCTTTTGGTACTGCCCTCCCCTCTTTTTATACATAAGAAAAGCAGTTACATAAAAACAGTTAAGTGGTACGTGTGGGCAGTTGGCAGGGAATGGAAAAAAACTGCAGCAGAAAGAAAGATCATGGGCGTGGGAAGGAGAATGGGGGATAATAAAATGGGCAAGTGGGAAATATGGAGAAAAACAGAAAGGAACACAGAGCGCCAGGCTTTTTCTTAGGCTGGAGCATGCTTCTTTTCTCACTTTTGGCCACCTAATTTGTTTCTCTTTTTTTTTTTTTTTTGGATTTTATTTTTTAGTGGACTTTGAATTTGGATTATGGTTATTGGGTTTATTATTGGTGGGCTTTGGATTTGGATTATGGTTATTGGGTTTATTATTGGTTGGCTTTGGATTTTGTTTTCTTTATTTATTTATTTATTTTTGGTTTTCGCTTTATGGGTTTGGGTTTGAATGGGTTACATTTAGTCAATAGAGTTTTAAATTTTTGCCCATCCATCCTCAATTTAATATCTTGAAAGCATCGATTCAAATTTTTCAGGTTTATCATCATTGGGGATGACCTTGTTAGGTCCAAAATGGGGTGTCTATAGGAAGTGAAATATGGCTAATTGAAACTAAAAAATGTGAATTTTAGTAAAGATTTGAGCAAAAGTTATGAATAAGGCCACATAAATTGAAAGGAAAAGCTAAGGTTCTTGCACGAAATGAAAAAAAAAAAATTTGTGTTTTCTTATATACTGTTGCATGCACGAGTGTATATTTTAGTATATATGATAGTGAGTTTTAAAAAAAGGCGAGTCATGGTTGTGACACCCAATTATTATCATGAAATCCCAAAAAGTCACAAGTATGACATGTAATGTCATAGTTATGAAATTCCAATTCCAAACCATAAAGTGCGGACATGCATAGTTGTACATCAACATTATGAAAGCCATGACTATGATATTTTTACAAAGATTTGGCTAACACATGATAGTTGCCGGTTAGCCAAATGCAATGTATCGTCGTGACCATAAATTGTACATTTGTACATTACACAAAAAGTTTTAAAACATGTAAAATCGTTTGGTAGACATTTTAAAACTTAAGTCAAAACACTCTATGATACAAATCTTAATATTTTGATTCTTTAAGGCAAATCAATATATGATTTCATATGTTGGTTGATTTCAAATATAAATACATATTGATTTGACTTGAATTTGAGTTAAACAAATGTTATATCAAACATCAAACATACTTAAATGAATCAATCAACCATTCAACCATAATAAGTGGTCATTCAATCAAGCACATTTTCATAACATCGTAATTCAAACATGATCATCATCCACATAGCATACAATTAAACATGTATACAAAAACTTACTTGGATCGATGAGCACCAACTTTGTTTCAAGCCTTGTAAAGCTATTTTCTTTTCATCTTTTCTCCTCGGCTTTAAGGCACACTTACATAAATAACTTAACCCATTTTTGGTATCCAAATTCTTTTGGGTCCAACTTAGTTAGTTTGAATTATCCCCTTGAAAACCCAATACTTTTTAATTTTAAAAGGTTTATAATTATTTTTAAATGGATCACATGCCTTGTATCCTAGGCCTACTTAAAGTATTTTTTTTGGGAAGTTAATAATTCATTTAATTTCTTTGATCCAATTTTAAACTTCTTAAGAACCTTATTAAGGCTAGTTACTTTAGATACTAGATTATTATTTTCCTTTTTTAGGCATTCTAGCTCTTTATTTAGGGAATCTTCTTTATAACGAATAAATTCTAATTCTCTTTTGGATTTTTCATGCTTATTAATTATTGTATCTAGTTCTAGTTTCATGCATGAGATATTTTTCTTTAAAACTTTATTTTTGGAACTAATACTCTTAAATTCAAGCGCTAATTCATCAAAAGCATGTTGCAATTCATGATATGAGGTAGAGTTAGAATTGTTTACCTTATCTTCCAAATTACTTTTTATCATGAAGCACACATTTGCTTTTTTTTTCTTCCTCTTCACTCTTGTCAATTAAACCATCACTTTCACTTTAAGTTGTAGCGGGAACTTTCTTTTTGAATTGCTTGTCCTTTCTCGCCACAAGGACTTTCTTTTTGAATTTCTTGTCCTTTATCCTCTTTAAGAAGGGACAGTTTTGGCAAGTATATCTAGGCTTTTTACACTTATAGCATATAATTTCTTTACCTTTCTTCTCTTTTTTTCCTATTAGACTTAGAAAGGAACTTGCTAAATCTCTTAGCAAGAGTGCTTATGTCTTCCTTATTCATTAAAGATTTTTCATCTTCATATGAACTTTCTTTTACCTTTGGGCCAATATTTTTCTTTGCCTTAGCAAGAAGCTTATTTATGCCTATTTTACTTAAGTCTTTTGATCTTTCAATTGTTGTGACCTTTATACTCTGTGACTCTAGAAATGATTGAAGAACTTTCTTTACAAGCTTTATGGTGTTAAACCTTTTTTCAAGACCTTTTAGCTTACATACTAGGTTTGAAAAACATTTTGTATATCTCTATGATATTTTCATCATTTTTCATCTAAAAAAGCTCATACTCACAAAAATTAAGTTTGATCTGTGACTCTTTTACTTGATTGGTTCCCTTGTGTGTAGTTTGAAGAATAATCCAAACTTTATTTATTGTTTCACATGATGAGACATAATTAAATTCAATGGAATCTAAAGTATAAAATAACACATTTAAAGTTTAACATTTAGACTTAATAACATCTCATCATCATCATCATTATAGTCACTTTCATGCTTTGGTTCATTAGTAAAAAGATTTAAGGGTAATAAATCACCATTTTTTATTATTTTCAAAGCATAAAATAACACATTTAAAGTTTAACATTTAGACTTAACATCTCATCATCATCATTAGAGTCACTTTCATGCTTTGGTTCATTAGTAATAAGATAAAGGTAATAAATTCCTACCCATATCTATAATATTTTGATCAAACAATAACTGATCATTAAACATCACTCCCCTATCTGGTATCTCAACATAAACACTCTTTTTAGTTATACTAGGGGTCAATCCTAATCTCTTTATTACCCATCTCTAAATAAAATTGTATGTGGCACTACAATCAACTAAAACAAATAAAAGAGTGTCAAAGAAAAATAACTGACTAATCACTACGTATGGAGTAACCTCTACCTGTTCTTATCTCACTACTAAAACTCTGGCTCGACCTTCACCACCTGATGGTCTAACATATTTTCTCGATATACTGACTTTACCATCTCGGGAGTGATCAACTCTTCCAATGTAGTGACCCCCGCCCCAGGCCTACTGTGCGTAGCTGTAAAATATATATATAAATATATATAATAATAATACTAAAATATGCCTGTGACGAAGATCCCCACAAGGGAAAAGAACAATTACTACTACTCAAAATACTTGAAAACTCTGAATACAGAAGTGTAAAAATACAAATATGACAATAAAATAAGTCATAATAGCTTTTCTGAAAATCCCAAACTACTCATGTATAAATCATGCTATCCATACAGTATATACTACAATATACTACACACATAAATACATGAGATGCGAATTATCAGAGCAAGTGAGCCGAATCACAAAACTAGCTACCGAGCCATGTCCCCAAAATCTCACAGGTGCATTGCCACATCTCAGTCCCCAACTCATTGACCTGCAAAAGAGAAAGGAAGAGAAAAGGGTGAGTGATAAAATCACTCAGTAAGCATTTCTTATCTCTTACACAGGTAGGTCATAAAGCAAAGGATGATCATAGATCAGACCTCGAGCTCTCAGCTTACTATTTTTTTACTCATTCTTATTGTACTTGCTTTACAGTAGCTTATATCATTCTTTTCTTATCTCTTATTTCTTTACTTCCTTTAATCATTACATTCTCAGAGTTTTCATCTGTTTTATGCTTTGTATTTTACTTTTATCTCATAGGTTTCTCATGAATGCTGTACATGACATGATATGCATGCTTTGGTGTCATGTAAATCTCATTTATCATAAAGCTTTACCCTTCGGGCTGATTTTTCTGAAAACTTATCTTTTCTAAAAAACTCTTTCTGATAAAAATCTTTGATTCGAAGATCCTTATATATATACATATAGTGTATTTGAAAACAGTATCAGAAAGTATTGTATCTAAAAAATATCTCTGCTATGCTGGCCAGACTGATGAACACAGGGATTCTGTGTAGGACCCGCCGCCCCGAGTACCCCTGCTGCTGAAAGAAACTAATCTTTTATTCAATAAACTGGAACTTGGGTACCCGAGACGGGAATCCTACGAAAAAGTAAAACTACCTGCTGATCTAATTTACACTGCAAGCGGAAGCTGAAACTGAAATATACAATGAGCCCAACTGGCTTTACTATATATATATATAACTGCTCTGTACAACTGTTTTACATCTGAGTACATATACATTTGCAAAACGTACAAGTACAAGACCTCACAGGTCCAACTGAAAATAAAATACAAACTGGAGAGTGTGTGTGGGGTCCTCCTCGCCAGCCTCAATCCACCCGCTCCTCGCCAGCAGCAAACTGACCTGAAAAGGAAGGAAGAAGGAAAGGGATGAGTGATAAAGATCACCCAGTAAGCATTCCTTACTTCCCTCAACCCACGCAAGCAGCAAACAAGGGCATGCATACCTGATCGGCCCTATTCATGCATCTAATCGCTTGCTGGCACTGAATCTGATTTATCTGATTACTGCTGTTATCTGATTATTCTGTTATCTGGTTACTGATTTCTGATTAATGCATGTCAATATGAATATATGAAATGACATGCTGAGCTGGAATCTGAAAATGACTGATGATGCATGTATCTGAGCATCTAACTGAATGTACCCGAAGGTACCTGCTGTGCTGATCAGGCTGATGAACACAGGGATTCGGCATCCTGGCCAAGTGGGCTGAAAATTCTAGCTACTGGCTAGAAAGCTGAAACTGATCTGCTGATATACTGCTGAGCTGACTGACTGGTGTCAGAAAGCTGGGTCCCACAGATGCCCCCTCGAGTTCACCCCAAAACTGAAACCCATAGATTGGGTTCTGACTGCTGAAAACTACTGAATTCGGATCCCTGGATCCTCATTCAGACTATATGCTATGCTCTGAATGCATATGCTTCTATTCTTAACTAAATTCTGAATTATCTGATGTCTGATTGCCTTTGGATGGATTACCAAACCTTTAATAAATCAATTTCTAAATTTCTGGAAGAAACTGGCTGACACACGGCCGTGCAAGGAAAGCACACGGTCGTGTAGCACACACACACGGCCGTGCAGGCAAAGGCACACGGGCGTGTGCCCCAGCACACGGGACCGTGTGCTGGTCGTGCGTCTGGGCGTGTGTGCTTCTGGAATTCTGGCCATTTCATGCAATAAATGGGACACACGGCCGTGTCCCTCAGGACACACGGTCGTGTCCCTGCGTTTCCTGCCCGTGTGCACGAAGTGCACACGGCCGTGTCCTTGCAGAAACAAGGGCACACGGGCGTGCTCTTGCGGGCACACGGTCGTGTGTCTTGCTCTGCTCAGACATGGCTCACCTGAAACGCGCTGGAAACCAACTGATTCTCAACCAAACTGAAATTAACTGGAAATATGCATATATGGCACTTCTAATAACACATATCAATCATCAATCTCAACATCCATCCACTGCTACTGATTCCACCATTAACACATCAAGTTTTCTCACACTACACACACACAGCAAAGCATGCATGGTTCTGGGTGGAAAATAAGCATGGCAATCAACACATAATCATCATCTCATCATCATACATACATACAAGCATAGCATCTCAAGCTAGGAATGGAAACTCGCATTTCCATCCACATCAAACAAGCTGGAAAACTGAAGGAGAGAGTAAGAAACACTTACCTCTCGACATGGCTGCTGGAAGCTTAAACTCAAGCTATTCTCTCTGATCTCTGGCTGGATTGGGAGCTACTGGAAGCTGGACTTCTCTCCTAGGGCTGGAAGCTGCTGAAAAGGAGAAGAAAGCTGACTGAAATGGGTGAGAAAATGAAAGTCTCCCGTCTCTCTCTTTCTTTAATCCCACCTGCACGGGCGTGCAGGCTTGGCGCACGGGAGTGCACCTGGGAAAATGGATGAAATCCATTTCCCGCGCTTCGCATGATTAAAACCTCCCTAAAGGCATCGTACGAAGGCCACACTGCTCTGGAAAATTACTAACTCACCCCTGAAATCTGCTAAACTCCCAATCTATCTCTGAATTCTATTTCTAACCCCAAAACTCTACCCCTAAGGGCTTTTTTCTAAAACTGGGATGCTACATTATGTACCTTGGCCATGTGAGCTCAAACCTATAAGAAAACTACTCATGCACGACCATGCCCTCTCTATTAGACCATGGTTTCCCTCTCTAGCGGGCATGCAAACTCACAGGTGCCCCCTCGTATCTACCCCTAACTGATGTCTGAAACATAGAGATATATATATATATATATATATATATATATATATATATATATACTTTTAAAACATCTCTTGGATCCTTAGATCTATTTTTCTGAAAACATCTCATGTGTGGCATGTCATGCTCAATGTTTGATAATCATGCGTGATATGATGTTATCTCATATTATTCTCATGCTTCTCATGCTTATACTTCGCTTATGGTTGCTTAGGGTAGCTTATCTTTACTTAAATATGCTTTAGAATCTTCTTTTCTGTCTTTCTTACACATGGGCGTGTGTGTTAACGTGCACGGGAGTGTGTCAAGGCACACGAGATCATGACCTTTTCATGCTCTTGGGCATGCAAGGTTCTGGAATATTTCTCAAACAAAAAGGCTGACTACACGGGCGTGTAGTGTAAATACACGGGCATGCATGACTGAGCACACGGGCGTGTATCGCACTGAACGGGTGTGTAGCTGCCTCAACAACATCCTGTGTCTTACCTACATGGGCGTGTACATTTGAGATTAGACACATGGACGTGTGCACTTGGGTACACGGGCGTGTGTGTAGATTTTCATACACACACGAGTAACATGCAAGACCGTGTCTCATGCAAATTTGAGGTCACACGGGCGTGTCCCCTCGGGTACACGATCGTGTGCTTAACCCAGAATCTACAGATACGTCTGGAAACCTAGAAAATCTCCCATAAAACCACCCAAAACTCATTCAATCTTCAATCAAACATAAATACAGCATATACTCATGCCCATAAACACATTCATCTCATACATTTCTCATTTAGCATGCCAAATCTCAAGCATTTCTCATTAAAAGCATACCCAGCAACATACACAACATACATTGCATATTGAACTCATAAATCATCATGCATTTCATCATATCATCATCAAAACATGCTGGAAAACGTACTCATCACACAACAACTATCCAATAAGCTTAAGAATAGAAAAAGCTTGCTGGAAACCTAAGTGAAGAGGTAAAGAAACACTTACCTCTTGCCATGGCATCCGGATCTCTCTCTCTAGTGGCTTCTGGATCTCTAACCAGAACTATGGCTACTGGTTGGATGATTTCTGGTCTAGGATTTACTGGAAAAAGGAGAAGAGAAAAGCTGAAGGAAAACTGCGAGGGAAAAATACGGGAAAAAAAACTTATATGTGTATCTCTCACCTGGCACACGGGCGTGTGCCCCTCGAAATCTAGAATCTCTCTCTCTTCGCACCATACATGGAATATTCTTCCCAGAATATCTATATACAAGCCATGAAAGGCTCCTAAATGACTTTTCTAGCCTCGAATCCTCTCGAAAATATTTTCTAACTGGAAATCTCTCTTTTACCCTTTATCTTAGAGCCTAAAATGACAGTTCTACCCTTGGGCTATTACATCCAACTATAATACCTTTACCTTTAAAGGGTCCCACTCTACCTCTGTCAAAACCAATTTTACCTCTACTAGGTCTTACTCCACTATTGGCTAGGCATTCAACAATCTTATACCCCACCACAATCAACTAAAACAAATAAAAGAGTGTCAAAGAAAAATAACTGACCAATCACTACGTATGGAGTAACCTCTACCTGTTCTTATCTCACTACCGAAACTCTAGCTCGACCTTCACCACCTAATAGTCTAACACCTTTTCTCGATATACTGACTCTACCATTTCGGGGGTGATCAACTCCTCCAACTATACTACCTTTACTTTTAAGGGGTCCCACTCTACCTCTGTCAAAACCAATTTTACCTCTACTAGGTCTTACTCTACCATTGGCTAGGCATTCAAGAATCTTATACCCCGGTTGACAACACTCAAAGCATACAGTCTGACCCACTAGGCACTTGCCACTATGCCTCTGACCATACCAAATACATACTGGTAGTTGGTAAGTTGTTCTCTATCTCTAAATCCCCTTTCCTACCTTCCTCTACTGAATAGGTCTCTTGCCTCTATCATTATTTCTCTTTGGTTACTTGGAAAACATACCCATCCTTTGAAGACACATCTCTGATCTGGTAGCCCTCTTTAGAGCATTACTAAACCTTTGTGGGGGATTATCTCAAGTTAAAACATTTTTGCAATGACAGGATATAGTCCATGAATAAATTTCTATACCCTGCTAGCCTTCGTCCCTGTCAAACTTAAAATGAATTAGGCCAATGTATTGAACTGGGTAGCATACTTTTTTACTGTACTAGATCTCTACTATAACTTGATGAATTCTTGGGTTCGAGCATACACTATCTCTGGACTCCTGAATTCTTTCTCAAACATACCTCTGATTAAAACTTGTTGAATCTCTTTGCCAAAAAACTTATGTCTTCTTTATCCATAAAAAACTTATCCTTATTCTCATCACTAGCTTTTAATGTAATGCCTTTTATGCTTTTACTCTCTTCATCTTTTGGTTTCCACTTTATTTCATATGTTAAGAGGCTACCTATCAACTCATTCATTCACATCTTGGTTAAGTCTTTTAAGTTTTTAATAGTTGTTACCTTTATAGTCCATAAATTAGGCAATGATCTAAAAACCTTTTTCACTAGTGCCATGGTCTCAAATTTTTTACCAAGGCCTTTCAAATTGTTTACAAAATCAAAGAAATGTTTACACATGTTTATGATGCTTTCATAGGACTTTATTTCAAATAACTGGTATTCTTTAAAAAGTAACTCAATCTTGGATTCCTTGACTTGGCTAGTCCCTTCGTGAGTTATTTAAAGAATAGTCTACACCTCTTTAGCTGACCCCTAAGCTGAGACTTGGTTGAACTCTATGGAATCTAAAGCATAAAAAACAAATGTTAATGGTTTAGCATTTAAACTCAATAATTTTATATTTTCATCATTGTAATCATATTCATTCTTGGGTTCTTGTGTTCTAAGATCCTAAGGCATAAAATCACTATGTTCTATAATTTTTCACAACTTATAATCTATTGATCTAATATGCAATCTCATCTTAATCTTCCACTGGTTATAATTTATACCACAAAATAGAGGAGACCTAGTGGTGTATTATCGTTCACCAAAAATGTGTACTATTAGCATTTTAGATAGAGATTGTTAGACTCTAAAAATTATTTGATTTTGAAAAACTATAACCCAAGCTTTGACGCAAATTTTAAAGCATTCGGTTAAAATAATCCTGAAGGAGTATGAATAGAATTTAAAAAATTTTAACAATAAAGAACACTTCTAAGTGTAGTAATGAGAATGACATTCAAAATAAATGTACAATAATCAATCAAACAGTTAATAAAAAAAAGAGAGAGAAGAGTGATAGATTGCTCAGCCAATTTATAGTGTTTCAGAGCTGTGATTACAAGCCACTTACATATACTTCTCTAACCAAATCGGCTTGGAGTTTTATTATCCTTAATAAGATATGCTAGTTGTCTAGGACTGCATCCTTTAAGATAGTTTAATCGGGATTTCACCCAAAGAATTGATAAATAATAAATTTCAAGTGTTTAATGCCTCTACAAAGTTGGTACATAACTTTAGTACAAGGTTTCTCTCAAAGAATACACGACAAAGTTTTGCGACATAATTTAGAGTAAGAGTAAAGAGCAAGAGTGAAAGTTTTTGTTGCAAACATAATCGCTAACCTTTCTTATTTCAAAATAACTCCTTTATATATATTTTTGTTTGCCTGAAATGGAAAAAGAGGCGTTTGAGGTAAAAAAAAATTATTCATTGTTAGGTAAAGAAATTTAACATTATAATAAATTATCTGAGTGCATGTTCATGTGCCTTGGGTGCATGATTATGCAAACTTCATTTATTATCTCGAGCATACTGTCAACGGTTGAATTCAATAATCCAAACAAACTACACACGGTTATATGCCTTTACATCTTGAATATTACTTAAAGTCTAGAGGTATATACGATTGAGTACACAAGAACCTATACGATTGAATTTTGCCTTTCGTATAGGTATGTGTCTAATATATGATTGTGCTTCAAAAATCTTTTACTTTATTGACTAAACACAATTGCATAACATGAGATCAATAGGTAGTGTAGCACTTTATCTTTGATAACTTTTCAAAGGTGTGTGTCTTTCATATGCACGATTGTGAAGTTAACTTTTTCAACTTTGACTGCACAATAAACTTCTGCATGGCTCATTTGCTTATGGTGATCAAGCTTTGTGCATAGCATAATTGTGTGCATTAATCACATAATCATGCGATAGCAATTCTATAAGTGCTTCAAAACATAGACCATTGCACAAGAACCCCATAAGGTGTCGTGTCTTAGTACACATGAGTGCCAAATCAACTAAGCACAATCATGCATCAAAGACACACAATTAAGTTTTTGGTATTACCTACAAATTAAATAACTTACTTATTTTTTGTCATGAATTAAATTCATGCCAAGGGTAAATTAGTTATTTTAACATTTTAACATTTTTTGGTTATCATTAAAATATTAAGGGTCTAATAAGAACACATTTCAAGATAGCTGACAAATGGCTAAACTAATTTAATAGTTAATAATTATGGTTAACTTTTTTTTTCATTGATTCAACCTCTTCAAGTAAATTTCTTAACATTCATCTTCATTATTAATGAACTAAGGTATCAATCTTCATAACTCTTTTGATTCATGGCATAACTACATCTAGTTGGTTTCCTAACCAATAGTTAATAACCAAGACTAAGCAAGTTATTCAAGCTTGGCCTTATATGTACATGTATGCTTATTCATTCATAGCTCCACTATCACAAGTTGATTTTTCAACATTCTTATCATTATTATATTTAAACAACTACCAAGCTCGCATATATATATATATGCAAATATTTATTTGGTTGACAATTTTGCTAACTCAAGTTAATTGCTTAACCATCAGCTTTATCATCACTTTTAAATAAATTATAGCTTAGATATAAACATCTTAGAGCATAATCTTCAAGATAGGCATTGAATTTGAAAGATTATCATAACTAATAACACCTTAGATCTAGTGAATAGTAAAACACTTCCACTTAATTTAGGTAATATATTAAAAATTTTAAGAAGATAGTTTGATCTTTAGCAATTACCAAATATATACTTCCATCTACTTGAGCAATTCGACACACACTATTATGGTCAATGTCATTTGTTATTAAATGTTGCAAACTAGTCCTCTTATTATTGGCAGTGGACATTTAACTTAATCATTTTATCTTAACATATATCTAACTTTTATTACTAAATAATGATTGGATTAATCTAAATGCTAGCGATGATTACTCATTAAGACAAAATAATGTTCATTTAGTTGAGAGTCAAAATAAAATTAGTGCATGATCACTATTCAAAACCAAAATATCATTTCTTAAGTTTGAACTTTACAATTGAAATTTGTTTTCTTATTATACTATACTTGCTCATAAGCTACAATATAGCATGATCCTATAATTACTATAATTTCTATAGAGTGTTGCAACATCAACAAGTAAGGTTTACCATTCTTTCAAGTAAACAACTACTTTTCTTTGGTTTTTGTATATCAAAACCAGTGTCAAAATGCAAACACATGTTCAACACAAGAAAAAGAAGAAAGGTATAACTCTCAATTATAATTGAAAATAAAGACTTAGACTTTTATGAAAGGCATTGTAGTATCTTCTATAGTGGTCAGACTTACCATAATAAAAGCGAACCACCTTTCATTCATTGTATAACGTCTTTGATACTCCATCGATTGTTTCTTCATCATCGTCCTTTAGGAAATCCTCAATGAACCTTGAATAAGACTCAAGAGATAACGAGATAATTTGTTAACAACAAAGCTAATGATATGGTCTTCTTAGTTAACTTACACATGTGAAGAACTATATTGTGTTCACTTTTAACTTACAATAAAAAATTCTACAATTATTGATGCAAAGAAGAAAGCAACCTTGTGCTTTTATATGTATCAATTGGCAAACCAATATTGGGCTTAACAAGAATATCTTGTAAGATTGTATACAAGATTTCCTTCTCTTCAAGTATAGCTCGGAGGTATCAATACAAGTATAAAACTTTTATGTCAATTCCAAATTGGTTTGTGAATACATTAACAAAGTTTGAGTTATGGGACAAGTCTACTTTTTAATCTACAAATAAGAATTAATCATATACAAAATTATATCTAGCTAATGTGGCTTTTTGTTAGGTAAGTACTTCCACTATTCTGCTTAAGTCATAACAAACTTTTCTATTATGCTCAGAAAGTCCATAGCAAATCTTTTTAGTGGATTGAGATCTTATCATAATTAGCTTTCAACTTTAATAATGACAAACAATCCAAACTAACCTAATTAGGTAGGACACATAATCCATATGATCAAGAATCAAGTATTAACTGAAACATACACCTATAAACAACAATCCAATTAGTGAAAGCTCAAGGTATCATGTACAAAGTTACCTAAATAAACACATGTGCATTTATCGTTATTCCTGGTATTAGTATAGTAGATAGTATCGTATCCTCAGCCTTTAACAATTTTCACCTTCACAAAGGTAAACAAGTGAATTGTGTTAGTCATGTCATTCCCAACACAACTAACACTCAACCTTTCACCTGGTAAATAGTTTACCCTTCGTAGAGTAAAACATGGTTCCTGATGAATAAAGGCTTAACTAATCTACTATATTGGAAGGTAACCCAGGACATGATATTCCTTTACGAGGAATTTTAGTTTTTTTGCTCTCATTGTTTTATTGTCTTAGCATGTAAGGTGAAACACATATACCCTTAGCAAACATTCTAAACATACACAAATGTGTTGATACATAACTTATCTATATCGAATCCTTGAGCTAAAAGGATTTATAGGTCAACCTAGGTTCTTACCTTCAATCTTTGGGTATTTGAGTATGCCTTTCCTCAGCTCCATCTTTCATACATTTTACATCTAATTCATAGATTACATTTTATTCTAAAAATAATAATGTAAAATATCCCCAATTTATTTTACATCAAGAAAATAGAAAACTTGAGTTACATTTGAGGGGAAGGAGATAAGAGAAGAATGTATACTAAGAGTGATCAAAAGGGGGTAAGATACGTAGGTCCTATTTAAAATTACATACATACACATAAATAGATAAAACTAAGGTTTATGGCTCGTGTACAAGCATAATACCTATAATACATGACATACATCTAACAGCTAATTAACTCAATTGTTTACCAAGTTGCTAAAATACACTTTACCCTTGACTTTCAAAAAATTACATTTTAACTCTTGAAGGTATTAAAATTACAATCTGGTCCCAAAAATGAAACCAATCACAAAATCAACCTTCATGCATGATTATGTGCCTAGATGCATAATTGTGTATCCATCATATGCACGAAAAACATGAGATGGAAAACACGATCATGTGTCATGTAGAGTGGCAAGTAAATGAGGTTTATGTTCTCTAAGTAAGGAATTTGTCAAAATATCAAAAGCATGCATGGTAGGATGTATGACTACTATACAGTTGCGTGCATATGATGAATTTCATACATATATGATCATGTGCCTAAATCACAAAGGCGTGTATGAGCACACAAGTAACTTGACACAAGCATGGCCTATGAACAAACAGACTATGCATGCGTATACATCCAAGGAACAAACAAGCATGCATTGGTCATTTTCCAAAATTTTAAAAGTTAAGAAATCTTGGAAAATGCATGTTTATTGGTAATTCATCACCAAAATATGACAATACAACCTTATGGCCATACCACACTCTAATGACACTTCCATTTAATGCAACAACATTTTATAAAAATGCGTTTGTACAATAATACAAAATCAACCACTAACCGATTCAATCTTAATCATGCTTTACCATAACATGCAAAAAAGCAATTTACCATATGAAAATCAAAAATTCAAAAATCAATATATTCAGCAACATGTTTATATTATCAATGATCTTAAATTGATCGCACCAATGACCAATCAATCACATCTATATTTACAATGCTATTAAAATCTAAATAAAACATAAAACATGCTTATTCATCCAACAACACAATATGCATTTCTGATTTCATGTTGGCTTTGATGCTATAGTTGGGTTCAAATAGCCCATGTTAGGATTCTTAGGGGTTATAATTCCTAGGATCATCTTGAACAAGGAAAGGATCTTAGAAAGATGTATTACATGGGTACAAAGTATAATGGAAGGGTTATTTTAAAATTTTTCTCATGCACCCATACGACATATTGACCTACATATATTTAATCCATACATAAATATATAATAATTATACATACATGAATACAATCTCATCTATGATACATTTAAAAGTTAGATAATGCATAAATAGAAACCATACAAGGTTTCCAGTACACCTTCTATGTGATGGTTTCACCAATCTTTACGTGGCATGAGATCTCTTAACCACCTCCTAAAAAATACCATTCATATAAAATAGTTTTATTGATAGTATCCATATAGGGCAAGTGCTGAGTAGAGACTAAGTACCATAAGAAGTTGCTAGCTATATGGTACTAAATTTGGGTAGGGAATATATGAGAGATATTGGGCAACAACCCAAAGGCAAATCTTTCACTCATAAAAGAAGAAGGCTAAAAGAGAGGAAAATGAATTCCTTTCTCTTTCTAAGCTCTTTTAGCCAATAGGAAAAAGAAAAAACTTTTCCTTGATCATCATGAATACATGACTGTATGGATAAGTGATAAGTGTCAATTATATGTATAATTTTGTGGTTAATTTATAGAGTTTTAGGGGTGATTTGACCATTTTACCCTTATATGTGTATATTTCGAGATTACGGGATTTCATGTTTGGTTTTGTAGGAAATATTGATTTTGATTTGATTTCAATGGAAATCAAGCCAAAAAGACACTTATGAAGGACTAGCTGAAGATTTGACTTTAGTTTAAAGAAAATTAGCGACTAGAGCATAAACAAGGAAGGAGAGCAATGTGCACCATAAAAGAAAGATAAGGATTTTAAATATGGTTGAGCTTTGTAATTGTAATGGCCCAAGGGTAGAACTGTCTTTTAGGGTTTTGAATCCAAGGGTGAAAGAGAGATTTCCCTTGTTAGGAAAGAGTTGAAAGAGTTCAGGGGGTAGAAGAGTCATTTAGAAGTCCTTTGGGGTTTGTTTAGAAGTATTTTGGGGGGAATAGCAGTGTTTTACACGAAAGTAGGTGGAAATGGCTATTTTTCACCGCAAACACGTCCGTTAGAGAGGACATGGTCACTGACCAAGCTCGTTAGAGAGAGTGCTGGTTGTGCATTAATAGATTCATTAGGACTTTGAACTCACACGGCCAGGGTGTCGAATCTCTGTATTCATCAGTCTGGCCAGCATAGTAGATTTTCAAATACAGTACTTTCTGATACAGGTTTTAGCATATACTATACGTATATATTCAGGATCTTCGGATCACAATATTATTATCAGAAAGAGTTTTCAAAAAAGACAGTTTTTCAAAAAAAAAACAAGCCTGAGGGTAAGTTTTTACAGCTTTTCAGCATACATATGACATCAGCATATACATTTCATGTTATGTACAGTAGTTCATGAGAAACATGATAGTAATAGAACAGAACATAAATATATATATCAGAATTCAGTAAGAATAATTCAGAAAATGGATATACTTCGGTATATCAAGAGAATTAGAATAAGAAAACAGTACAACAGATTCTCCCTACGTGACGAGTCACGTAGTCAGTTAGTTTTAGACTTGCGAGTGTTTGAGTTTGGAAACGCTTGCTGAGTGACTTTGTCACTCACTCCCTTCCCTGTTTCTTTTCTGCAGGTCAGTGATTCGAGTGGCTGAGCTGGAGCGAGACCGTTGCGAGATTTTGGGGTATGGCTCGGTATAGCAGATAACATGTTGGCTCGTATGCTTTTATTTTCTCATGTATATATGTGTGTGTATTATACTCTAGTACACTGTATGACAGTATATTTCATACATGAGCAGCCTAGGTTTTCACGCTTATATTTAATTTACTTTCACAGTAAATTTTATTAACAGTTTCTTTTCATAAGAAATTTTTAATATAGCAGCAGCAGCAGCAGCAGATCTTTTTACTGTAGGGATTCCCGTCTCAGGTATATTTTATTATTATCTACAGTATTTTCTGTAGCGTACATTAACCTGAGGTGGGGGTCGCTACAGTGTTTGGTATCAGAGCATTGCTTTGAGCCAATTAATAGATTTTGAAAATCATTTTCAGAAAATGAGTTTTTATATGCATGATTTTTATAATTTGTATGAGTCGAGAGCCAGCATATCCCAGTAGCCGTCGTTCACTTCCTCTCAGCGTAAGTATTTAAGTGTAAATTCAGTTTATGTTTATGTTGATCCTCTGTGTTGTGATTTTCTAGATAGGAGATCCCAGTTACCTAGAGATATGGGTGAACAGAGTAGTGCCTCTATTAGACCTATGAGCACTAGTGACCTTAGGCGGTCCCAGCACTCCAGAGCATCTCTTAGGCCAGAGGATGTCAGAGATATTGTCAGAGAAGTTATGAGAGAGAAACGACAGCCTACAGAGAGGGTTGAGACCCAAGAGCCTGTCAGAGGTAGAGCCCGTCAGGGGTGAGGTAGAGAGTATTATGAGCAGAGGCCAGAAGATTTTCAGGCACCAGAGTATGAGTATCAGAGAGGTCAGAGTTCTGGGGCAGGTACAGTTTTTCACTACTAGTTCAGAGAGACTTCATCCGATTTACAGTCTATCAAGAGCCCATCAGCCACCTAGATTTACTGGTTTTAGAGATCCTGCAGTCGCAGAAGACTGGATTGAATCAGTAGAGAGTGTCATGGAGTTGTTCACCATGACAGATAGAGAGAAAGTAAGATATGCTATTTATATGCTCAAAGGTGATGCGAGGGTTTGGTGGAACCTCGTTAAGACATCAGTTGATGTGCGTAGTATGTCTTGGGAAGATTTCAGAAGACTGTTTGATGAAGAGTACCGCAGTTCAAACATGATGCATGCCAGGGCTCAGGAATTCATAGAGTTGACTCAGGGCACCGGTTCAGTTAAAGACTATGCCACCAGGTTTAATCAGTTGGTGAGGTTTGTACTAGGTATGGCAGCTTCAGAGATCACCAGAGTTTAGAAATTTGTGCATGATTTACACCTAGCGATAGCCAGAGACGTCATGACAGGGTCGTCTCCTCCTTAGAGATTCAGTGACACCTTGGGGAGAGCTTTGAGATCAGAGATTTATCTTTAGAGGATGGGTGCATTCAGTAGACCTGCAGAGAGAGTTCCAGATAGAGGTCCTAACAGAGCTGGTGATAGAGGAAAGAGACCCATGCAGTCCAAGAAATCTGGTAAAGGTAGGAAACAGAGGATAGAGCTACCACAGTGTAGGACTTGTGGTAGGAGGCATTCAGACGAGTGTTTAGTAGGGCAGAGTGTATGCTTCAGATGTCGACAGCCTGGTCATCAGGTGTCAGAGTGCCCAATGACTGGTGGTGGTCCTCCAGTCAGAGGTTTTCCTGGTCCAGCAGGTAAAGGTGCTGGAGTAGGTAGAAGTGGTCCCAGTGCATCTGAAGGAGGTGTTGGTCCTTCAGGTAGAAGTAGAGCCAGAGTCTTTACAGTCAGACGGGATCAGGTAGAGGTCATACCGCATGCAGTTACCGGTCAGTTGCTCTTTTTTAATACTCCTATTTATGTGTTGATTGATTGTGGTGTCACACATAGCTTCATATCTAGAGAGGTAGTAGAGAGTTTAGGGTTAATCCCTAGTGTGACAGATAGGAGTATTTGTATAGAGATGCCAGATGGTGGTATGGTTTTGAGTGATCGGGTACTGTCAGATCAGGAGATTGAGATTATGGACAGGAAATTGAGGATAGATTTGATCATGTTGGAGTTGGCTGATTTTGACATGATCTTAGGCATGGATTTCCTGAGTGATTATGGGGCAGAGATTGACTGTAGGAAGAAAAAAGGTTAGACTGCAGTTAGGCACTGATCAGTTCGTCTTTGGAGAGGGGAGAGTAGAGACCCCGCTTATTTCTTGTTTGCAGGCAAGGAGACTTATGAGTAAAGATTGTGTAGGGTACTTGGCTAATATGGTTTGTAGAGATGTAGTTGGGCCAAATATCGAGGATGTGCCTGTAGTGAGGGAGTTCCCTGATGTGTTTCCAGATGACTAACCAGGGTTGCCTCCTGAGAGAGAGCTAGAGTTTTGTATTGAGTTACTTCTTGGTACAGCTCCTATTTCCAAGGCTCCGTATCGGATGGCTCTAGTAGAGTTACAAGAATTGAAGAAACAGCTGCAAGAACTTATTGATAAACGATTCATCAGGCCGAGTTACTCGCCATGGGGTGCTCCCATCTTGTTTCGTCAAGAAGAAAGATGGTTCCCTGAGGATGTGTATAGATTACAGAGAGCTGAACAAGGTAATAGTGAAGAACAAGTATCCGTTACCCAAGATTGATGACTTGTTCGATCAGTTGAGTGGAGCTGCAGTGTTCTCCAAGATATACTTAAGGTCTGGGTATCATCAAGTGAGAGTAGTAGAGCGAGATGTACCCAAGACGGTTTTCAGGATAAGTTATGGCCACTACGAGTCTGTAGTGATGCCTTTTGGGTTGACGAATGCTCCTATAGTGTTTATGGATTTATGAATCGAGTTTTCTAAGACTGTCTAGATAGATTTGTTGTTGTCTTTATTGATGACATTTTGGTTTACTCGAGGAGTGTAGAGGAGCATGAGGAACATCTGAGGTGTGTTCTTTAGAGATTGAGAGATCGTCAGCTTTATGCCAAGTTCAGCAAATGCGAGTTCTGGTTGAGCAGTGTAGCTTTTCTCAGGCATGTAGTCTCAACAGCAGGTATTTCAGTTAATCTAAGCAAGATTGAGGTTATCCTGAGTTGGCCGAGGCCAAAGACACCTAAGGAGGTGAAGAGTTTTCTTGGTTTGGCTGGATATTACCAGAGATTCATCGAGGGTTTTTCCAGTATAGCGAGGCCATTGACAGCTTTGACTCGGAGAGAGGTTCCTTTTGTTTGGACCGAGGTCTGCAAGGAGAGGTTTCAGGAGTTAAAGCAGAGATTGACCAGCGCTCCAGTGTTGGCACTGTCTCAAGAGTGTGTCGACTTTGAGATTTATTCAGATACATCCCATCAGGGGATTAGAGCAGTCTTGATGCAGCAAGGTAGGGTAATTGTCTATGCCTCCAGGCAATTAAAGGGTTATGAGTTGAGATATCCTACGCATGATCTAGAGTTGGCTGCAGTAGTATTTGCTTTGAAGATCTGGAGACATTATCTGTATGGTGTTAGATGCTGCAAATTTTGAGATCATCAGAGTCTCAAGTATTTCTTCACTCAGAAAGAATTGAACATGAGATAGAGGAGTGGTTAGAGCTAGTAAAAGAATATGATTGCGAGATTCGCTATCATCCGGGTAAAGCTAATGTAATAGCTGATGCCCTGAGCAGGAGAGTAGCTCTATCCATGATTTCAGTGCAGAGTCAGTTGCAGCATGAGATCGCCAGAGAGGATATTGAGATTGTGATAGCTGGTTTCTCCAAGCTTTAGATAGTGTCCACGCTTATAGATGATATCAGGGCTGGTCAGATGTCAGATATATGGATTCAGAGTATAATTCAGAGGGTTTATGAGGGCACAGTGCCAGACTTTAAGATCAAAATGGAAAACTAAGTCTTTTATAGTTTTAAGAATTTTAAAAGAAAGAACAAAAATTTTCTGAAAAGTGGCAAAAGAAACGAAAAAATGGGTGATCAAAAGCATTCAATTATTCAGAGACAGGATTTGTGTGCCAGAGGACACAGATTTGAGACAGAGAATCTTGTTAGAGGCTCACAGTACAGCTTATTCAGCGCATCCCGGTAGTACCAAGATCTCAAGAGAGGATTTTGGTGGTTTGGTATGAAAAAAGATATTTCAGATTTTATTGCCCGATGTTTGACTTATCAGCAAGTCAAAGCAGAGCATCATAGACCTTCTGGGTTGTTATAGCCATTGAGGATTTTTTAGTGGAAATGGGAGAGTATCTCCATGGATTTTATTTCAGGACTTTTTAGACTTCAGCGTGGGTACAGCAGTATATGGGTCATACTGGACAGATTGACTAAATCCGCTCACTTCTTACCGATTAGAGAGGGTATGAGCACAGATCAATTGGACCGTTTGTATGTCAGAGAGGTGGTCAGATTACATGGGGTTCCCAAAGATATAGTATCAGACAGAGATTCGAGATTTTTATCCCTTTCTAGGGTAGTCTACAGAGAGCTTTGGGGACCAGACTTCATTTCAGTTCGGCTTATCACCCGCAGACAGATGGTCAGACTGAACGAGTTAATCAGATCTTAGAGGACATGTTGAGAGTTTGTTGCATGGATTTTCAGACTAGTTGGGCTGATTTGCTACCGTTGATGGAGTTCGCCTATAACAACAGCTATCAGTCTACGATCTAAATGGTACCTTTCGAGGCCTTGTATGGTAGGAGGTGTAGATCACCATTGTATTGGGATGACATTGGTGACAGAGATTCGTTAGAGTCAGCAGTAGGGCCAGAGATGACTCAGTTAATGATTGAGCAGATCAGAGTTATCAGATAGAGAATTCAACAGGCCTAGGATCATCAAAAAAGCTATGCAGATCTGAGGCATAGGGACATAGAGTTTGAGGTTGGAGACCATGTGTTTCTACGAGTTGCTCCCTACAAACGTGTTCTGAGATTTGGCTGAAAAGGCAAGTTGGCTCCGAGATTCATCAGACCGTATCAGATTCTGGAGAGAATAGGTAGAGTTGCTTACAGATTAGCTCTTCCAGCCAGTTTGGACATAATCCACAGTGTATTTCATGTCTCTTAGCTGAGAAAATATATGAATGATCTGTCTCACGTGTTAGAGGTTCAGGATCTAGAGTTATCAGATGACTTGAGTTACCAAGAAGTCCTAGTTCAGATTTTGGACTACAGAGTAAAGAAGCTCAGAAACAGAGAGATTCTCCTAGTTAAAGTCCTGTGGAGAAGTCAGAGAATTGAGGAAGTTATATGGGAAGTTGAGGCTGAGATGAGAGAAAGATTCCCTGATTTGTTTAGGTAATTCCGAGGACGAAATTTTTATTAGAAGGGAAGAATTGTAATGACCCAAGGGTAGAACTGTCTTTTAGGGTTTTGAATCCAAGGGTAAAAGAGAGATTTCCCTTGTTAGGAAAGAGTTGAAAGAGTTCAAGGGGTAGAAGAGTCATTTAGAAGTCTTTTGGGGTTTGTTTTGAAGTATTTTAGGGGGAATAACAATGTTTTACGTGAAGGTGGGTGGAAATGGCTATTTTCCACCGCACACACGACCATGTGCCTTGGACACATGACCGTGTGTCTTGCCTCAACCAGATATATTGTTTTATTTTCTTCAGTTGCATGCAGTTTCAGTCTGCTAGCTTATTTCCTTCGTTTTCTCTTCTTCTTCCTCAGCTCCAGTGAACCCAAGAGTTCTAAAGAGAGATCCCCCAGCAGCTCATCACCAGATTAGAGATCCAGAAGCTTCCAGAGAGAGAGGCCAAGCTTCTATGGCGCGAGGTAAGTGTTTTCCTTACCTCTTTCGTTGTGTTCAGAACATGCTTTGCTGTTTCCAGCTTATGAGAACTTTGTGTGTGCTTGTTTGAGTTTTCCTCAGCATGTTTGAGCTTGAGATGATGCATGATTAGATGATTGAGTGGTTTTCCATGCTTACATGCGTGTATGTTTATATACATGTGATATGTGCTTTATTTAGGATGAATGACGTGTTTGAGTTGATGAAATGATGAATATTGCATGCTAGCAGCAGTAGAGAACTTGTATGTGTGTTGATTTGGAGTGTGGAAGTGTTGGTGTGGGAATTTCTGGGTTTCCAGACGCCATCTGTAAAATCTGGGTTGAGCACACGCCCGTGTGCCCTTGATTCACGCCCTTGTGGCCTCAATTCTGCATGGAGACACGGCCTTGCATGTTACCCGTGTGCGTATGAAAAACTAGACACATGCCCGTGTGCCCGAGTACACACGCCCGTGTGTCTTCCCCTAATTCCACACCCCCGTGTATGCAAGACACGGGAGGCTTGAGAAGGCAACCACACGCCCGTGCAGTGCAATACATGCCCGTGTGCCTCAGTATGCACGCCCGTGTGCCTTGCCAAAATTTCATGAATTAATTCCATAAGGTAGCACGCCCAGACGCATGATAAGCACACGGTCCCGTGTGCTTTGACACACGCCCGTACACTTAAGAAAAATCAGAAAAAGAGATTAAAAGAGAAATTAAACCACTCTAAGTCATTCCTAAGCACACAAAACTTAGAAATAACATTAGAAAACAGCATATCATGCATGATTATCAGCATTGAGCACGACATGTCATATCAGATATTTTCAGACTGGATCCAAGGATCCAACAACATGATTTTTAAATATACATATATGATTTTTTATATATCAGATAGGGGTGGATACGAGGGGGCACCTGTGAGTTCACACACTCGCTAGAGAGGGAAACCAACGTTCATTAGAGAGAACATGGTCACTGACCAAGCTCGTTAGAGAGAGTGCTAGTTGTGCATCAGTAGATTCACTAGGACTTTGAACTCACACGACCAGGGTGTCGAATCCCTGTATTCATCAGTCTGGCTAGTATAGTAGATTTTCAGATACAGTACATTCTGATACAGATTTCAGCATATACTATACGTATATATTCAGGATCTTCGGATCATAGTTTTATTATCAGAAAGAGTTTTCAGAAAAGACAATTTTTCAGAAAAAAAACAAGCCTGAGGGTAAGTTTTTACAGCTTTTCAGCATACACATGACATCAGCATATACATTTCATGTCATGTACAGTAGCTCATGAGAAACAGGACAGTAACAGAACAGAACATAAATATATATCAGAATTCAGTAAGAATAATTCAGAAAATGGATATACTTCGGTATATCAAGAGAATTAGAATAAGAAAACAGTATAACAGATTCTCCCTATGTGACGAGTCACATAATCAGTTAGTTTTAGACCTGCGAGTGTTTGAGTTTGGAAACGCTTGCTGAGTGACTTTGTCACTCACTCCCTTCCCTATTTCCTTTTTGCAGGTCAGTGATTCGAGTGGCTGAGCTGGAGCGAGACCACTGCGAGATTTTGGGGATATGGCTCGGCGCAGCAGATAGCATGTTGGCTCGCATGCTTTTATTTTCTCATGTATATATTTGTGTGTGTTATACTCTAGTACACTGTATGACAATATATCATAAGCAACCTGGGTTTTCACGCTTATATTTAATTTACTTTCACAGTAAATTTTATTAACAGTTTCTTTTCATAAGAAATTTTTAATATAGCGGCAACAGCAGCAGCAGATCTTTTTACTATAAGGATTCTCGTCTCAGGTATATTTTATTATTATCTACAGTATTTTCTGCAGCGTATAGTACCCTGGGGTGGGGGTCGCTACAGTAATGAAAACATAGTCTTCACCAAATTGTAGTGGATATCTCAAGCTTTTCAAAAAGCTATTACACGGAAAAATCCGAGTTCGTTTGCACCCTCAACCGTTGCCACAAATTCAGGTCTTCTTGGTGAAATTTCGGATCTGACCACTAAGCACTAAAATGGTTATAACTTGAGATTCCGAAGTCAAAATGAGGTAATTCAAAAACCAAATGAAACTAGACATCTAAGGCTACAACTTTGATGCAGAACATAATTTCTGATTCCGAAATCTACATGCCATAACATCATGCCGCATCATAGGAGACTATAGGAAGTGCATGAAAATTCCAGAATCTGCATGGCGTAGCATCATGCTATAGCATGCTCAGCAAAAACAAGACAAAAGCTCCATGCCATGGCATGGCTCAGTAACAACAAGCAGAATCATCATGCCACAGCATAAGGCCACGACATGGGCAAATGTTTGCAAAATTTCACTAGGAGTGAAATTCTTCCCTAACCCTAAGTATATATATTACTTTGTAATTTTAGAGAAAGGGAAAGTCGTCCTATGAGAGTTTTTGAGAGATTTTTCAAACACTTTTCAGATATTCAATATTTTTTTTTAAAGATTTAATCAAAAGCTTTTCAGATTGCAATAGTAAGAAAATTTTTCAACACTTCATTTGGTTTTGTTCTTATTTCTCCATTATGCTTATGCTTTGTTTGAATCTCATTGCTTATTTGTGTTTAATGATGAACTAAATAGTTTTTACTAAGATTAGGGCTAGCTAATTCATGAATGTATAGTGTTATTCGATTATAATTTACGAACATTTTATTTCATATGAGTTTGCACTATGAACTTAATGTCTATTGAAAACTTAGTCAATTTTAATAGGATTTATGTTGTGTGATTGAGACTGAGAGATGATATTGCATAAAAGTAGCGAGAATAGGAACCATGGATTAATCGGATATAGAGATATATTTGATGATACATGCAATAGTTATAAGCACAATAGGCTTGTGATGAAAACTAGTGGATTCCATAGAAATTAATGTATTTT
>JAJEJH010001333.1:0-30605 GCA_026122585.1 Anacardium occidentale
GGATTATCAATTAGTAATTAGAGTAGAGTTTTTGAGTCAGTGAGTTAGAGAGCCTATCAGGGGTCGATTGGAGATCAGTTTAAGTTTGGTAAGAGAAGACAGAGTATGTTAAAGACAATTAGAGAGACTTATCAGATGTCAGAGTTTGGTCGTCAAAGGGATCCGAGTTCTAGTATAGATATAGTTGGCACTAGTGGCTCTAACAGATTACATTTGATTTATAGTTTGCTTGGAGTTCATCAACCGTCTAAGTTTAGTGGTTCTAGAGATCTAGCCATAGTAGAGGAATAGATTGAATCAATAGAGAGTGTCATGAGTTTGTTCATTATGTCAAACCATGAGTATGTGTTGATTGATTGTGATGCCATATATAGTTTCACATCTAGAAGATTGATAGAGAGATTAGGGTTGATCCTGTAGACACTCATGTTGGATATTACTGTTTTCTACCTTTCTATAAATTAATAATAAAATAATTTCAAACAAATAATAAATACTACCAATAATGCCCAACAGAAATACCTAAAGCTGAGCTGAAACATGGCAATGGAAAATATGTGGTGAATATGTATATATCTATATATACATGCCCAAAAGCTTTCTTTTATATACTGGAAAATATTTACAAGTATTTGTGTGTTCATACAAGTACATATACTATACAATAGCATGCAATTAAAACTATAAAAGCATGCAATTATAAACTATGAAAGCAAGCAAACCGGAAGCAAGCTACAAAACTGAAAACAAAAGCTAGATCCTAACCGGCATCCATCTCCTCCTCTCAACCCCCAAAATACTAACCTACAAGAGAAAGAAAAGTAAGGAGTTAGTGATATATTCACCCAGTAAACATTTCCTATCTCTGACTCTAACAAATCCTCCTCACTAAGGATACCACTACAATTAAAGCATTGAAACACACATATTCTAGGGAGAAACTGAACTGGTTCTCACAGACTATTCTGAAATGTCCTTTCAGTTTTGACATTTATATATTTTCAGTTTTGGTATCTATTTTATGTGATTCACGTATCATCACATGAGATTTCTATGTTCTGAATATTTATTGTTTTATTGTTTCTCACTAATTTACTGTTTCTTACTGTTTTATTATCACCTAAATGATATTCTGCTGTATATGTCACGTGAAAATGACATGCTATGAAACATGCTGAAATTATATCTAGGCCCTGGCTTGTTTACTTAAAAATAGTTTTCTGAAACTATTTTACTGAAATACTACTGTTAGATCAAAAGATCCTAAAATCATTTGAAAAGCTATGTAAAAGCTACTAAAACATACTGAAAACTGTAACTAAAATCATATCAAAAAACTGTGTTGCGTAAACTAATGAATACAGAGATTCAGCACCTTGGCTATGTAAGTTTTCTATGCAAACACGTGCTAAAAATTGTCTAAGACACGTGATGCCACTGAATCTGAACTAAAAGGTGAGCACATTGTGCTAAATATTGATATTTAATCCTTGGATCATCAAACCCTAAGCTGTTAACTGAGTACACAAGTATATGTCGATACATAGTGCCTCGTATGGTCATATAGACCTTGATGCTGATTCCCATAAGGGTGTGCTGAAACTCACAGGTACCCCCTCATATTCACCCTTGAAATCAATGTTTTTCTACTGAAAACATGTATTCAAATCTTCAGATCTATTTTTGAAAACTCTGTATGTCATGTCATGCTATGTTATGCACATGATGCATCATGTAAGCCTAACTATGCTTATTTCACTTATTTATATCAATTTTATGGCTTTTACTGTGTATTATGCTTGTTCATGCTTTATTTTTCTCTTTTCTGTCTGACGCACGGGCGTGCATAAGCCTGTACAGGCCATGAGCTGATCGTATGTTCTAGTTGTGCTAGGTTTTGTAATTTCTCTGCATTTTCTCATTTTCTACTGGTGTACAGTCGTAACATGAACATGCACGGTCATGACCTTGTATTTCTAGGTCATGCACGAATATGTGAACACGACCGTGACCATGCAAACGCAGTATGGATGGTCATGCATCACACTCTGCATCAACACGGTCATGACAGATCAGGCTTATTCCCATCCAATTCATAATCCAAACTCAAATTAATCATCATCAATCACTTCAATACTTAAAGCAACTCATAAACACATATTTTTACTGTTAAGAACATGAATTTGCATACACATCCATCCAAATAAACTCAAGGCATGTATATACATACATATTGTAGCATCCCAGTTTAGAAAAGCCCTTAGGGGAAGAGTTTTGGGGTTAGAAATGAAATCCAGAAATAGATTGGGAGTTTAGAAAAGTTCTGGGGTGAGTTAGTAAGTTTCCAGAGCCTGTGTGGCTTTCGTATGATTCCTTTCGAAAGGATTCGATCATGCGAATGCATGGGAAATGAGTAATGCCCATTTTCCCATGTGCACGCCTGTGCACCTGCCTTGCATGCCCGTGCAAGTGCATGTATATAAGTGAATCGAGAGAAATTTAGTCATTTTCTCACCCAGTTCACCCATTCTTTATTTCTTATTTCAGCAGCAGCAGCTCCTCCCAACCTTAGAGAGGAAATTCCACAGCAAGTAGCTCTCAATTCGATGAGAGAGCTAAGAGAATAGTTTGATAGAAAAGCTTTTAGAGGCAATGGCGAGAGGTAAGTGTTCGTTTACTTCTCTTTGAGTTTTCCCATCATGTTTTGATAGTTTGTGATGCTTGGATGAATCGATGGCATGTGAATGAACTTTGGGTGTGTTGATATGCTGTTGCATGTTGAATTAGATGATGAATTTCCACCCTTGAATCATGCATGTTGATTTTGCATGTTTTAGTGAGAGAATTGCTACGCTTCCATGGTAGAATCCTTGCCACTTGATGCATGTTGAATTGGATGCTTCAAATGTGTTTGTTGAGGTGCTGGGAATATGTTTGAAGTGAATTTGGAATTGAATGAGAATTGGTTGTGATTTATGCATTTTCCAGACGGGTGTTCTTGTTGAAGAACAAGACACACGACCGTGTGCCTGCATGGCACGGTCGTGTGCCTTTGTTTTTCCAAGCACACGCCCGTGTGCACACTGGGTGCACGACCAAGATTGCAAACACATGCTCGTGTGTCCTGAGGGACACGCTCATGTGTATGCTTTTTCAGAGAAATTACCCAGAATTCCAATAGCATGCACGACCAGACGCACGACCAATGCACGGCCCCGTGCGTCCAGGCACACGCTTGTGTGCCTTAGCCATGCACGCCTGTGTGTGAGCCATGCACGCCTGTGTGCCTTGCCCACACGCCCGTGCATTAACAGAAACTTTCAGAAATTTCAAAAAAATGAATATAAAGCATGGGAAATTAGTTTAAAGGCCAGATAAGCATCAGATAATCAGAAATTCATATAATAAAGCTGTATATGCATACCATAACATGACATGTAGCTTCAGAGAGGATCAAGGGATCCGAATTCAACAGTTTTCAGTATTCAGAACCTGATGTACGGGTAAGAGCATGGGTGAACTCAATGGGGCATTTGTGGGAATCAGCTTTCTGACACAAGTCAGAATGTTCAGTATTCTGATTCAGCCTTTTGACACCAGTCAGATCATCCAGCACAGTATATTCAGCTTTCTAGCTAGTAACTAGACTGTTCAGCCCACATAGCCAAGATGTTGAATCCTTGTGTTCACCAATCTGATCAGCACAGTAGGTACCTTCAGGTATATACAGATATAGAGATTTTCAGATGCATGCATCATCAGATATTTCAGTTAGCATGACATGACATACACATCATGACATAGATAATAATGATATCAGTAAATGGATAAGATTCAGATAATCAGATTAATCAGTTTTAGATTCCAGCAAGCGACTAGATGTGTGAATAGGGCCAAGGCCAGGTATGTTTGTGATTACATGTTGCTTGCTTGGGTTTCGAGAGAAGTAAGGAATGCTTACTAGGTGATCTTTATCACTCATCCCACTCTTTCTTCCTCCCTTTTCAGGTTTTGGTGCTGTTGGCGAGGAGCGGGTGGACCGAGGCTAGTAGGAGAAGGCCCACACCACAGTTCCAGTATGTATATTTTAGTTTTAGACCTGATGGGTCATTTTGTAAATGTTTCAATGTACTCAGATGTAGAACAGTATGAACAACATGTATATATGTAACAGGCCAGTTGGGCCCCTTGTACAGTGAAATGTATATTTCAGTTTTATGTATTTACGCTTCCACATATGTAATTCAGTTGTACAACAGATTCTATTTTTGTAGGATTCCCGTCGCGGTTACCCGTATTTTCAGATTATTAATAAAAAGCACCTCAGTATTTTTCGGTAAGGGTACTTGTGGCAGCGGGTCCTACACATATCACTATTTTTCTTAAGCATCCAAGCATAATCATTATCATTTCAATATCATCAAACATGCAAGAAAACATCACAAGCATGTTGGAAACAACCTCATACTCATGCACAACCAACACATCACACAAAAAAAGAGAAGGAAAGAGGTAAGAAACACCTACCGCTAACCATGCGAATCAAGTTTCCTCTCTCAAGGAAAACATACTCTCAAATTGGATTATATGGTCCTGGTTAGTGGTCTTCTCTTCTAGGGTTAATGGTCTCCGAAAATCAAATGGAAACTTTAGGTGAAAATGACTGGAAACTAGATAAGTTCAATTTAAAACGAAGGCGGCTGAATATCATAGCACGCACGAGCATGTGCCTCAACATGCATGGTCGTGCATGGTAGAAAAATTACACTATTACCATTTTCCCATGCTCGCATGAAAATCCTCCCAACATGATCCATGCACAAGCCACTTAACTCTGGAAAATATCTATTTTACCCTTAAACTCTCTCACAACCCTAGTATTCTTACCAAATCTCATTCTAATATAGATTAGTTACCTAAAAGAAATTTTTAACCTTGGGATGTTACAGATCCTTAGTGTGGCAAAAAAGAATATTTGTATAGAGATGTCTAATAGGGGTGTAATAGTGAGTGATCAAGTTCTGATAGACTAAGAGGTAATTATTATAAGAATGACTTTGAAGATAGATTTGATCATGTTGGAGTTGACTGATTTTGACATAATCATAGACATGGATTTCTTGAGTCGTTATGGGGTAAAGATAGATTACAAGAGAAAAAATGTTAGATTGTAACTAGGCTTTAATCGGTTCATCTTTGGTGAGAGAAGAGTGAAGACCATGCTCATTTCTTATTTATAGGCGAGGAGATTATTAAGTAAAAGATGTGGAGGATACTTGACTAATGTTGTATGTAGGAGTTCGGTTGGGTTAAATATCATATAGGTGCCTGTAGTTAGAGAGTTTCCAGATGTTTTTCCTGAGAAATTGCTAGGTTTACCTCTAGATTAAGAGTTAGATTTTTCTATTAAGTTACTTCTCAGTATGGCTTCCATTTATAAGGCTCTATATCAGATGGCTTTTGTAAAGCTTCAAGAGTTAAAGAAACAACTTCAGAAGTTGATTGATAAGAGATTTATTCAGTCGAGTTATTTATTATAGGGTGCTTCGACTTTGTTTGTGAAGAAGAAAGATAGATCTTTAAGGATGTGTATAGACTATAAAGAGTTGAATAAGGTGACAGTCAAGTCAAATATCTATTACCTCGGATAAATGGTTTGTTTGATCAGTTGAGTAGAGCTGCAATGTTTTCCAAGATAGATTTGAGGTTTGGGTATTATCAAGTTAAAGTTACAAAGAGATATACCTAAGACTACGTTCAGGATGAGGTATGACCATTATGAGTTTGTAGTGATGTTTTTTGGTTTAACCAATGCTCTTACAGTATTTATAGATCTGATGAACCAAATTTTTTAAGACTTTCTAGATAGATTCATGGTTGTATTTATCGATGACATCTTAGTTTACTTGAGGAGTGTAAAGGCATGGAAAGCATTTGAGGTTCCTCCTTCAGAGGTTGAGAGATAGACAACTTTATACAAAGTTTAATAAGTATGTGTTCTGGTTGAGCAGTGTGTCTTTTCTAGGACACATTATTTCTACAGTAGGCAAATTAGTGGATCCTAGCAAGGTAGAGGTAATTTTGAGTTGACCAAGACCAAAGATTGCTTGAGATATAAGGAGTTTTTTGGGATTAGCAGGATAATACAAAAGGTTCATTAAGAGCTTTTTTAGTATAGCCAAACTGTTGACTGTTTTGCCTCGGAGTGAGACACTGTTTTTTTATCCAAGCAGTGGGAAAAGAGATTTCAGGAGTTAAAACAAAGATTAACGAATGCTCTAGTATTAGCATTGCCTTAGAAAGGTGTTGATTATGAAATCCACACAAATGCTTCCCATCAGGGGATTGGTGCAGTATTAATACAATCTGGTAGCGCAATTGCCTATGTCTCTAGGCAATTGAAGGATTACGAGTTAAGATACCCTACTCATGATTTAGAGTTAGCTACTGTAGTTTTTGCCTTAAAAATTTGGAGACATTACCTTTATGGTGTAAGATGTTGCATGTATTATGATCATAAAAGTTTAAAGTATTTCTTCACCTAGCGAGAGTTAACTATGAGACAAAGAAGATGGTTAGAGCTGGTAAAAGATTATGATTGTGAGATCAAATATCACCTAGGTAGGGCTAATATAGTAACTGATACTTTAAGCATAAGAGTATTTTTATCCATGATTATAGCTCAAAGAGAGTTACAACATAAGATTGCTAAAGATGAGATTGAGATAGTGATAGTCAAGTTCTCTAGACTTCAGATAGCGTTTACTTTGTTTGATAGCATCAAGGTTTCCTAAAGTCGATTTATGGGTTTAGAGTATGGTTTAGAAGACTTTAATAGGTATAATGCCAGATTTTATGGTCAAAGATGAGATTCTAAGATTTAGAGATAAAGTTTGTGAGTCAAAAAATACAAAGTTGAGATAAAGGATCTTGTCAAAGGTGCATGATATAGTTTATTTAGCTTATCCCAGTAGTACAAATATGTATCAAGATCTCAAGAAATTATTCTCATGGTCTAGTATAAGGAGAGACATTATAAATTACATGGCCAAATGTCCAGTTTGTTAGTAGGTTAAGGCAGAACATCAGAGACCTTCTGGTTTATTATAGCTTTTGAGGATTCCTGAGTGAAAATAGGGAAGTGTATCTTGGATTTTATATTAGGACTCCTTGCAGTGAGGTTACAACAATATTTGGGTCATTGTTGATAGGTTGTGCAAGTCTACCCACTTCTTGCTAATAAAAAATGATATGAGCACTAATTAGTTGGGTTATCTATATGTCAGAGAGATTGTTAGGTTACATGGGGTTCCCAAAGATATTGTATCAGACAGAGATTCGAGATTTTTGTTAGCCTTTTGAGGCAGTTTACAGAGAGCTTTAGGGATTAGACTTTATTTCAGTTTAGTTTATCACCTACAGACAGATAGTCAGACTGAATCTTGAAGGTAAAACAAGGATATGAAATCTAAATCTTGGAGGCCTCATCACAAAACCTACAGTAACAATGAGCATAATCCTGAAAGGAATAATATAAATCACAATGGAAGTTTTTTTGATCTAATCCTAAAACCTCTTACTGTCATTGAAAAATCATAAAAAATCATATATCCGATTTTGCTATTCTGCACCGTTACTGAAAAACACCTGAACATCTTGAATACCTTTAAAAGAGGTTGATCTCAAAAAGTTTAAGGTTAGTCTTACTGGAGCCTTACCGTAATCGATCAAAACTTACATGGAAGAAAACGTTCAAAACCTACTAATCTTCATAAAAAAGCTTCTATCAAGACATTCTCCTACATAGAGAATCATTCATTACAAATAACCTAACATCAATTCTATAGAACCAATTTTCGTGAGTGGTTTTAGTCCATTAACTTGTTATCAAAGGGAAAGGAAAATTAGGATGTTTGACAAGAGAGACACAAAAACCATTACCCATCACCCCTAGTTACAAACTTTGGGAAATAGAGAATTCTATTATAATATCCTAGCTTATCAATTCTATAGAGTGAAAGATTGGTAGAACTTTTCTTTTGTACCAAACTACTTAAGAGATTTGGCAAGCAATGCAAAAAATTTACTTTGATCTGGAAAATAAGTCACAGTGCTTTAAGAATTGATCAAAGATTCATATGACCTAGTAATGAGGTATGAGTGTGATTGACTATTTTAATAGTTTGATTGAATTATGGCAATAATGGACCTCTTTTATGAAATCAATTGGGAAACCCTTAAAGATGACATCTATAATATTAGAAAATGTTAAAAAAAGAAAGAGTTTTTAATTTTCTTGAATGACTTGATGTTCATTTGGATGAAGTAAGGGGTCAGATTCTAGGAACAAAACTACTTATTTCTTTTTGGAATTCTTTTGTAGAGGTAAGAAGAGAGGATCGATCTTTAGGAAAGACAATTGGGGGTGCTAAAGAATTGGATGGGTCTTCTATATATCGTGAAGTGTTATTCCTCTTAGCAGCAAGTCACTTTATAAGTATTTCATTTTAATTTTTTCTTACTCATATGTGGTAATTTGGCATAGATGTCTAGAACACCTTAGTATATCCCATTTGAGATATGGTATCCAAATCTCTTTATCTTTAAGAAGAATTGTTCATTTCATTACAAATCTTGCATATTGGCTAAACAATCTTGTCCAACTTATGCATCAAACACATATAAACCTTCTAAACTATTACACTTAATTCATAGTGTGATTATGGTGTCTCACAAAAGTTACAAGCTTAATTGGCACCAAGTAGTTTTTGAAACATTCATTGATGACCATACTATAGTATGTTACCTAATGAAAACAAATCGGAGGTCAACTCTATTTTCTAAAATTTTTAAAAACTTATTTTGAATGTTTTTTAATCATCCATCCAAATTTTACAAACAAATAATGGTTATGAGTATTTCTAAAAGATATTATTTATTACTTCACCACCCAAGGCATTTTTCAACAAGACACTTGTGTTTATACCTCATAATAGAATAGGGTTGCAAAACGTAAAGTTGTCACTTACTTGAAATTGCTCAATCTCTGATGTGTTCTAGTTCTATCTTATAAAAGTAACTGAGAGAGGTGATTCTTACATTTTCTTACTTAGTTAATTGACTACTTTTAAAGTCGTTTAATTTTGCACTTCATTAATTGTTCTTTTGTCTTAATACCCTCATGTTCGAAACTTTAACACATTACTACCAAAAGTTTTTGGATGTCTTGCCTATGTTTATAATCATGATCCCAATCATCTAAAGCATTAAAATGAATCTTTGTTAGGTATTCTCCAATTCAACGCGGATAAAAGTCTTACTACCTACATAGAGATGGTTCTTTGTCACTTTAGTTATTTCTATTTAAGAAGATCAATTCTATTATTCCTATACGCCTCTTCAAAAGGAGACAACTAGTGAAGAGCACTATTGGAACTCTACTATATTACTACTAATTTTCTTCTCTATGCCTAACTTCAAATCAGAACCTAAGACTATACCAAATTCCTTTATCCACAGCCAACTTGAACATACTACAAATGTATTAGAATCTAAACCTGTACTAATGAGTACTATAAGGGAAGGTCAACAAGATCTAAGTATAGTTTAGTCTATAAGACCTAAGCTAGCTTTTTTAGATTGTCCGATGTCTGAACCAGGTAAATGTCCTAATGATCCATCACAAACAAAAAATGATTTGGATCTTCTTATTATTCTTAGGAAAGGGGTAAGGTCTTGTATTAAACATCTACATTATGGTTTCCTAACATACTCTAACTGTCTCCAAGTTTTATTGTATTTACAATAGCCATCGATAGGGTAACAATACCTAGAGATATTTAAGAGGCCTTAAAAGATCTAAGATAGAGTATTGGACTTTTGTGTGGAACTTTGAACCATTATAAAAATTAACTAAGTACCTTTCTTTCTCTTCACTTTTTATTTTGTGCTTATTTGTGTTACATTTGTTATATATTTATATGGTTGTATGATTGGCTTGTGTTGAATAATTTATTTGTTGATCTTATTGTTGATTGTTGATTGAAAAAATTTCAAGTTTACAAAATTTTTTAAATAACCTCTTTACCCTACCCCCTTTAAGTTTTTTGCCATTACATTTGAGTTTGCATAGAGTATAGTAGTGTATTCCCTATAAGCAACATTATATAACCGTCATTCTTAACGCATGTAATAACCTCTTTGGCAAGAAATCACATACACCAAGATTGAAGAATGTATCATTACTGGATGAAAGATTACATAAGTTTTAATGAATGTAACACTTTGGTGATTATCATTCTTACAACTCACACAATTTATCCATAATAAAATAAAAGGAAAGTTGTCTTTATTATCTTAGACAATCCTTAAATGATTTGCATCTAACCCGGTGAACAATAATAATTTTAACTTAATGTGGTAATTAAGCACATATGACAAAGTTGATAACTAAAATTTGTGAGTGCAATACTTTATGCCATAACATTTATTTAAATTTAAATTTATCTCTATATGAAGTGCTACAAGTGTAACATATGCCTACAAGTACCACCATAAGCTCTTTGCATGCACTTACATAAATCATAAGTCTTTCAAGCATTTTATTTCATGATTATTGCTTGCCTTTTATACTTTATGGTGTGCTTCCTTAATCCTTAATATGTTCTCACACATGAACACATATCTTCATCATGATTCATATATCACTTTTGACCATTAAAGTGTTAAAAATATACTTCATATGTAAGCACGCTTCTAATAACACCCTTGAAAACACTTTCATGCATGTATACATATGTAACGTGTATCAAGAACCACCTTACACACCATTTTAAGCCAAAACACACCATAACTTATCTTTATACTTGTTCCTTAATCCTTAATGTTTAAGACTTGATGGGAGGTGTGCTTGTATGTGGAACCAAGAGGGCTATTAAATTGGCTCAAAGACAAACAAATAAGAAATGTAGAGAAAAGAGAGATAGAGGCAAAGGAACAAAAAGAGGAAATTTTGAAAGAAAAATGTATATATCCAAAATATCTAACTTACAGCCAAATGTTTCTTCTATGTAACTGAAAACAATTTCTTTTCTATTACTTATATAAAAAATTTTGTAATTGAATACAAATTTTATTTATGTTAATAACTAAATATGTTTGGTTGTCTATTACTTCTTTCTCATGCTGCTCTTATGACCACAATATATACCAAATTGATTTTTCTTCTTTTGTTTGCCGTACGTAACAATTCTCCTCCCTTTTGCACACTCTTGTCCCTAAGAGTGAATAAAGGGTAGAAATTATGATTCTACAAAGGATAGATCCTCCCAAGTTACATCAATGTTGTCCATGTCAAATTACTAAACCAAAACTTGTCATACATGAGTATCTTGCCTGATAATAGTTCTAGCATTCAATATCTTCTTTAGTTAAATTATGAACTTACCAATTGCTACCACTAACACGATAGTCATTGGCACAATTCCATCTTCATTCTTCTTTTTTAACAAGGAAACATAAAATATAGGATGGATAGAACTAAAATCTAGTAACTTTAATCGATGATTGACAAAGCAAAATTTTTGGAATACTCAGATAAGCCCATAATATTTGGCTAAAAGTTTCAATGATTTATGAAAGGTAATGCTAGTTTGATAGTAAGGTTGAAGTTATAAATACACCTAATCCCCTATCATAAACTCTTTTTTTGAGTGATGCTTGTAAACATATTGCTTTATTTTGTTAGTAGCTAAAACTAATTGTTCCTTTAAATTTTCAAGCATCAATGAGTGTTATTGTAGAAATGTCTCAACAGCAACAATAGTGGTGGCCATAGGGAGAGAATAGGTAAAGTAGGTGGGTAATTTTAAAGAGCCTGAAAGGGAGACATTTTTAAATATGTATGAAAAAAAAGTATCATACCATCATTCAGTAAGGTACAACCTCTTAGCCCATTATCGTGGTTGTCCATGACACATACAACATAAATATGTTTTAACACACTTGTTGACATGCTCCGTTTGGCCATTTAATTGAAGGTGGTAAGCAGTAGATATGTTAAGCCTAGTGCCCAAGGCGTTAAAGATAGACTAACAAAATTAGCTAGTAAAGATTCTATCCCTATCAGAAATAATAGAATCCAATAAACCATTAAGTTTAAACACTTAATTCATAAAAACTTTAACTATAGTGGTAGTCAAAAAAGGATTCAAGAGAGGAAAGAAATGGCCACACTTGGTCAAGTGATCAACCACAGCTAAGATTGTATTAAATCCTTAAGACTTTGGCAAGTTGGTAATAAAGTCCATTGTCACAGATCGCCATGCTCGATCTAGAATAAACAGAGGTTGCAATAAACATGGATATGCCACAGACTCAGACTTGTATCATTGACATGTGTCACACAACAAAACCTACTACGTCACAATGTGTTGGAGACCAGACCAAAGAGAATATTACTTTATTCTTTAAAGAGTGCTCTGAATTCCTGAATGGCCTTTTATTGAAAACTCATGACACACTTCCAATAGTTTCTCTTTGAGGCCTTGTTTACTACCAATATAAATTTTATCTTTGTGATATAATATACTAACTTGAAAAAGTAAGGTGGCATTGAAGCTAGATAAATGGAAAGGGCAAGAATAAGCTTGACAACTAGTTTGTCTAGTTCATAGGAAACCATTACATCAGTCATCCAAGCAGGTATTTTATATGAGGAAATACATGAAAGCTAAATTGTGTTTAACCTCCTTGAAAGAGAATCGGTGACTTTGTTATCTTGCCTTTTATTATATTTGATTACATAATCTAAACCTAAAGCTTCATTACACATTTTTATTAAACATAAGTATAGAGGCATTGCTTGAGAAGATACCAAATGCTTTGGTGGTTAGTTTTTATGATAAATCAATGTTGTTCTAAGTAATGTCGCCATTTTGAAATTGTCATCACAATTACAAGTAATTCCTTTTTATAAGCTGACAATAGTTGGATTCGCAGGCTTAAACTTTTAGAAAGGAAAGTAATGGCCTACCACATTACATCAAAACTGCACTTACACCTTTCAGACTAGCATCATGTTCAACGACAAACTCAATATTAAAATCTGGTAAGGCTAATACTGGAGCTGAAGTTATGGCCTATTTTAGTTGAACAACTCAAATTTTATCCTTCAACCCCTTTTTTCAATAAATTAGTTAATAGTCTACTAGTGGCTTTGTAATCTCAAATAAATCAATGATAGTAACATATCAAACCCAAAAACTCTCTTAGCTCTTTCAAGGTTCTTGGTAGTGGCCATAAGCTCATCGCTTCTACTTAAGTTGAATCAGTAGCTATCCTATTACCTAAAACTAAATAGCCTAAGTAATTAACCTCTAACCTTCTAAAGTCACATTTAGAGATTTTTACAAACAATTGTTTGTTATCATAAAACTTCTAACACTTACTGAAAATATTGTAGATAAGAGGAATAATCAAGGCTACAGAAAGGTATGTTGTCAAAAATACCCAAAACAAATCGATTAAGAAACGATATGAAAATATCATTCATGGGATTTTAAAATGTTGTTAGGTCATTTTCAAGTCAAATGGCATTACCAAAAATTTAAAATGCCCCACATGAGTTTTTAAAAGTTGTTTTACCCACATCCGCTAAATTGACCTTTATTTGGTGGTATCTCGAATAAAGATCCAGTTTAGAGAGCACTTTAGCCCCGTAAAAATCATCTAAAATGTCTTCAATTATAGGAATTGGGTATTTTTTTTTTAATGGTATGATCGTTAAGCTATTTGTAATCCACATAAAATTGCTAGTTTTTATCTTTCTTCTTAACCAAGAGTATTGAGGAGCTAAACGGGCTTCTACTAGGTTAGATGATCTTAGATGTAAGCATCTTCTAATTGAACTAGTCAATTTCACCCTTTTAGAAGTATGAATACCTATATAGCTGAATATTAACTAGATCAGCCCCCAAATACAAGAAAATTTGGTGGTTGTGTTGTCTGACAAGAGGTAACTTGATTGGCTCTATAAACACTACTTGAAATTCTTATAAATATTGTTTCAATTGTTGGGAAAACTTATCTGGAAAGGGATAAGACTACTCAATCACAAATTATATCATTGACATGGAAAATAATCACATTGCCATCTGATTCCAATTATTTTATACTAACTTATACAATCCTTCTCCACTTAAAACTTTCAACTTAGCCTTATTTGTCATTCCTTTTAACTCAATCAAGTTCCTTTCTCTTCTTACCACTAATTTATTAGCTTCAAAAATCAAATGTGATACATCTAATTAACTCATAAAATCATGTCATAATCATCTAACTCTAAAACTCTCATATCAAATTTAAACTTATTTCCTTGTATCAAACAAACGTAGCCCTTACATTTTGCTTTCATAATTAATCTTCACCTATCAGCTACTGTAACAAACATAGGATTTGCCTATGATAACTCTAATTTCGTCTCTTTAGTTATACAACTATTCACAAAACTATGGGCATTACCCTGTCAATCAAAATGAGAATAGGTTTCCCTTTCATTTGTCCCTTCAACTTAATTATGTTATCACTCATTCCACCACTTAAAGCATGCATAAAAACCTCTATTTAAATAAGCACATCTTTTTTTCTTCTTCTTCCAATTTTACCTTAATGACCATTATCATTGACTCCTTATGATAAGCCCTTGGGTTATTCCCTTCTTCCTGCAAAATCAATAAGCATTTATTCTGACATTGATGGCTTGGAAAAAGTCTTTTCCTATAATGATAGCATTCCCGTCTTAGTAGTTGCTTGCCAGGGTGTTAGTTAAGGTTCTCAATGGTTCTTGTGAATTATAGTGGTAGACATTAAGTCTGGTTTAGCTGAAATTTGAGTGCATTTTGTTGATATTAGACAGGTTATGGGTTATGGTATTTAGGCTAAAATAGTAGGCCTTTGATATAATTTGTGAGTTCGATGTAAATGGGCTATAGGAAAAGTTTTTCAACCTAGTTTGATAAATCACCTTCTTCTCCAATGCATAAGGCTGGTTACGATTTGTCATTACAGACACCATTTTAGGGTTTGCCACCAAAACCTTAATTGTCTCATTCAATAAGATTTCCTATATTTTAGCTTGTTCCATCACCTTATAAAAAGTGGTTGGCTTACGTAACTGTACCATGGCCTTAATTTTTCCCCTCAACCTTTTTATAAAACTTAACATGAAACATGACTCCAATGGTGTAGGATTTAGGCATTCCATGTGTATTTTTAGCTCCTCAAATTTTCATTGATAATCTTCCACTCTTTCCTTCTATTGAAAAGAATTGAATTACTCCTTGACATCTTTTATTAAAACATTACCAAATCATTCATACAATGCCTATTTGAAAGCTTCTCAGGTGATATTACTCTTTCCTTTACTCCAATTCTAAAACTAGAGTTCTGTTCTTCTAGACAAAAATAAGGTTGCTAATTCCACTTTTCAATCATATACCACTTCATAGATACCAAATTACCTTCAACATTTAACAATCCAAGCTCTAGGTTCATCTCCCTAAAACATTGGTAATAAAAAGGAGCAGAACAAGACGTGTCTTGACCTTGCTTCGAGAATCGTAAGAGAGAGCCTAAGATGCTTTTACTTGTTCTCATATTACTATTCACCTCAAATTATAATGAAATTTCTTTTTCCTGACCCAAATTATGAATCAACTATGTAATGTTGGCTAACATTCTATGGTTCCCAATAAATTCTTTTTTCATTATAGCTTGCTCAAAATGTATCTCTTCAAATCTCCTCAAAATATCTCTCCACGTTTATTCTAGTCAACTAATTCCTAGGCTATCCATTTCTTATATTTTGCTTTGTAACAAGGATATCTAATTCTCCACATCAGGAATTTTGTTACTCATCTATTATGGCTAATTTGTTGTTTCTGTTATTCTTACTCTTTTTTTTTTTTTTAACTGACTTGAATGGTCTAACTCTGATACCAATTTATAATGATTAAGATCTAATGGGAGGTGCGCTCGTGTATGGAATTAAGAAGGTTGCTTGATTGGCTCAAAGACAGAAAAAAATGCAAAGAAAAAAGAGATAGAGGCAAAGAGAACGAGGAGAGGAAATTTTTGAAAGAAAAATATGTGTATTTAGAATGTCCAACTTACAGTTAAATGTTCCTTATATGTAACTAAATATAATTTCTTTGCAATAACTTGCATAACAAATTTTGTAACTGAATACAAATATTATTTATATTAATAACTAAATATGCTTGGTTGTCCATTACTTCTTTCCTATGTTACTCTCATCAAAACTATCTACACCAAATTGATTTTTCTTCTTTTGCCTGTCATATGTAACACATACACGTTCTTGTATTACACATGCCTCCAAAAGGCATTCATATGCTTATACAAGCTTTTATATGTTACTTACGTACTTCTATGCACACGCTTTAGGTGTCATACACTAACACGTGCCATTATGCTCAATTGTAAGATTGTTAGACCCTTATGGGTTTTGAATTGATACAAAATAAATGTTAAAATATCTAACAGGTCTATACATATATTTATCATGACAAGGAATGACCAAAAAGGTTTTATTTTGTAGGTTTTGCCTAGTATACAACTGTGTACAACCAAGACACACAATTATATGTGTGCAATAAGGGTAACACACGACTTGTTTGAGTAGTGCAAAGTATCAATGCAGTGTAAATATAAGACGCACGACCATGTGTTTTTAAGCACATGACCATATCTCTTATTTTAAGGATGCACTTTCGTGTTGGTCTAATTGTGCCTATGTAAGAATAACTTTCTTGGATACAAGCCTACATAGCTATAACAATGTTTGTGTTATCTAAAAAAATAATGACCGTATGGTGGTCATACAGGTATCATGCACGAAGTCGTGTGGCCTTTGAGAAAGTTTAGCTATGAGCACATTGTTGTAATAGCCTATTAGAGGCATTTCAATTTTTTTTTTTTCACAAACCTTTAGGCACAATCCTGTGAAACTAGTGTAGGGCTTAATCCTTGTGTAAAACTAAGTTATAAGCATAATCTCTTATATCAAAACCAGTGTAAGAAGGGCAAAATCCCTTGTGTCAAAAACTACTATAACTTCTGGGTTTAAGTTAAAGGAAGGAAATCTTCAAGAGGGGTTGCTTAAAGTAGCAGACGTAAAAGATGTAGAGAAGCTCTAACCCACTTTCAATTTGCTGGGCAATTTTTATCCTTAACTTTCTTTATTTTATGCTTATTTTCTATTGTTTGCTTGAGTTAAATAGGTTAAATGATTAATTGATTATCTTGATTGAAAAGATTTAAATTTTTATAAAGTTTTGAAATAACTGATTCATCCCTCCTCTAGGTTAATTTCTATTTAGGATTTCGGGTTCAATAAATAGTATCAGAACTTAGGCTTTTATTTTCAAAAATCTAATGATTTTTAGAGTTTAAGATCAATTTTTGAAACTTTGATGACAAACCTTTCTCAAAAACCACCTTTCAAAGAATAAGGTAGTTCTCTTAGGCCACCTTTATTTTGTGATTTGAATTATAGTCAATGGAAAATAAAAATGAAATTCTTTGTATAGTCCATTGATCATAAACTTTGAAAAATAATAGATAAGGGTGATTATGTTCCCATAAATCCAAATACAAATGTGCACAAGGAAGAAAATGAATTTAACAAAAATAATAAAAAATTAATGAATTTAAATTTAAGGGCATTAATATGTTGTTTTATGCTTTAGATGCCATAGAATTTAAATGTGTTTCTTCTTGTGAAACAACCTATAAAGCTTGGACAATCCTCCAAATGACTTTTAAAGGTACAACCCAAGCAAGAGAGTTCAAGATGGAGATACTTTTCTATGAGTTCAAGCTATTCAAAATGAAGGAGGAAGAAAGCATCATGGAAATGAATAAACGGTTTTCAAATTTGGTAAACAAATTGAAAGGATTAGGGAAGAAAATCAAAACCATCGAATTGGTCAAGAAGATACTAAGTTCATTATTGAAAACTTAGAGCATGAAAGTGATGACAATCAAAATATCGAAAGACATGACCAATATGGGCATGAAAGAATTGATAGAGAGTTTTTTGACCCATGAAATGAAGTGGATGCCCAAGAAAGAGGAGAATAAGAAGAAAAATATTGCACTAAAGGTTAAAAAAAGCTCAAGTAAAGAAGAAGAACACTCAACTGAAGAGGAGATCCCAGTCGATGAGGAAGAACTAAAGATACTCTCCAAGAAGTTCAACAAGTTTCTATCGAAAAAAAAGAAAAAAAGAAAAGGTAGTTACTTACTATGAATAAAGAAAAAAAGGGCATTACCAACAAGAATGTCCTCAGATAAAGAAGAAGAAATAAAAAAAAAAAAAAAAGATGTTTTCCACCTTAAGTAAGGATGACTCAAACAATGAAGATGAAGAAGAAAGAGTATCCTTATGCTTTTACTCCGAAAATAAGAATTAAAGAATTGGTATAGAAAATTCATCAATCCAAGTAATTATTCAAACCTATACAATTTTGTTAAACCTGGTTGATGAGGATGATGATGCCATGTTATGATTGAATACATAAATGTTTGCAATATTTAAATTATTTAGATTGAATTGATGTAAGTGTGTTATGATTGATATATTTATGTTACAATCTTGGCATGATTTAGAATTTATATCAAAATGTGTCAAATTTGGTTGTGCTAATCTCAAATGACATAAATTCACATATTGAGGGTCCCCCATGGTCAAAACATGTAAAAGTGATGTGTTTATGATGTTTTGATCCAATTTTGAGCCTAACATGTTTTATGTCCCCTAAATTCCCCAAAATTTTGAAAATGGTTTCAAATATGTGAATTTTATTTGAAATTTTGTTACACATATTTGAAATGTGCTTTTAACGTGTCTTGGATGATTTAAATAAGTTGTAATTATTTTTGAATCATTTTTCTTTGAGTTGGAAAAACGCCCCCTGTGTCAAGTCCATAGAATTCTGTAGATTTTTGGGTTTTATAAGTCATATACAACTGTGCATATGAGTTACACAACTGTGCATGATGCATTCACCTAGTCATGATTCCATGTTTAAGAGACATATGACCATGTATGTCCTATAATCAGAAATACACGATCATGCTTGACATAAACTTGCAGAAAATTTTTAGTTTCCTAAATCTTTTCAAATTTTCTACAAATTTTGCCCTAAATGCTTTAATGAACATTCAATTCATGAAAATGTTGATTTTAATGCATACATCCATTCAAGAAGGAGGAGAAATAAAGATTATATACTCCTTATTTGATATTGTATGTTTTTGTGAAGGGGATTGTTCATACTCATGTTTAATTGGTATCATGTTTTATAGCTATCGTTAAAAAAAAAAGGAGTTTACATTGTTCCAAAAACAAGACATAGATCTATTTTTGATAAGGGGAGAAATTCATGTGTATGTGCATAGTTTTATAAATTATTTTTCAAAGGGGAAGATAACATTTATGTGTTTAATTGAAAATTTTTTAACATACCTTTTTTATTTATAACAAAAAAAGGGAGACATATTAGGTAAGCTAAAATGATTATTACTTCTATGAATTTGAAATTTTGTACTTAGCGAAATTTTTAAAAAGAAAAAAATTTGTAGGTTTTGTGTTTATAATGCATTTTAACATATGTTTTGTCATCAAATCAAAAAAGGTAGAGATTATTGGACTCTTGTAGACTTTAAATTGAAGCAAAACAAATGTTAAAATATATAACCAGTTCATACATGTAGTGATCATAACAAGGAAGTATCAAAAGGTTTTATTTTATAGGTTTTGACTAGCATACGATTGTGCAAAACTAGGACGCACGACCATATGTGTGTCATAAGGGTAACACATGACTTATTTAAGTCATGCGAAGCGTTTGTGTAGGTTGAATGTAAGATGCATGATTGTGTGTTTTTCGAGTACACAACCACATGTCTCATTTTGAGGATGTACTCCAGTGTTGGTCCAACTATGCCTGTGTAAAAATGTCTTTGTTAAATACACACCTATATACCTATAACACATGCCTATGTTACCTGGAAAAATGTTGACCATGTGGTGATCGTGCGGGTATTGTGCACGAAGCCATGTAGCCTTCTGAAATTTTAAAACATTGAAGCATTGAGGATACATGACTGGGTGCATAAAGCACAAGCCCGTTTAGGTACTCGTGACAAGATAAGTTTAACCCTTAAGAGTGCAAAATAAAGGAAGCATGATCATATAGGAGAGAAACATGATTGTTCAAACGTTTAGATTGCTCCAACGGCTCTCAAATCATCTCAATGGCTAATTCTTTCCAAATGCTATAAATTGAGTATGATTTGAAGACTCAAGGGTTAAAGAATTAAAGCTTAGTTTTCTGTCTTTCATTCTTCAACTCTTCTCCAATATTTTCTCTCACTAAAATTATATTGTAAATCATTTGAGATAGTTTATTTGTGAGCACATTGTTGTAATAGGCTATTAGAGGCATTTTAATTTTTGTTTTTTCATAAATCCTTGAGTGCAATCCCGTGAAACTAATGTGGGACATAATCCCTATATAAAACTAAGTTAAGAATACAATCTCTTGTATCAAAACTAGTGCAAGAAGGGCAAAATCCTTTGTATAAAAAACTGTTGTAACTTCAAGATTGAAGTTAGTGGAAGGAAATCTGCAAGTTGGGTTTCTCAAAGTAGTGAACTAAGCAATTTCTTAAAGTAGAAATCCTTCGAACCACTTTAAATCTTAAATCGACTAAGCAATTTATATTCTTAACTCTTTTTATTTTATGCCTATTGCTTTCGCTTAGTTAAGTTAAATAGATTAAATAGGTTAAATTGATTAATTGACTATCTTGATTAAAAAGATTTAAATTTTCATAAAATTTTGAAATAATCTATTCACACCCCCCCTCCCCCCCTTTAGGTTAATTACCATTTAGGATTTGGGGTTCAACAAAGATCACACGCACTTCTTGACACGTCAACAATGCTCTCATGCACGATGCCAAGCTCAACACATGCTTTCACATGTTGGGCAATTCAATCTATGCGTGATATCCATGCGCTAGATTAGGTCAATTCATGAAAGGCCGACTCGACCTAAAGTAATGCGTAGGTCAAATGGCCTAATTAACTTAGCCTGTCAAAATTGATCGGGTTGGTTAGGTTTATTAAGCTTTACTGGATTGCCCAATTTTAACTCATAATTTCAAAAACCCTAAATTCAACTTGCAACAGATACAGCTTGCTCAATACGATATCTCCGATCATCTGCACGATTCCAAAAGTTAGGGTAATGTGAAAACGACTCATTTTAGTGGCATTCCAAGCGATTATGTCACAATTTTAACGTCAGTAAGTCACAACAAAAGACAACGTCCTCAATTTCATTGCTCTATCATCGATCCTTCAAATGACGACACCAATCGACATGGAAGAGCTACTCATGCGAGCATTAGACTCAGACGCTCACTATTTCGCTGCAAATTGCAATTGTGAAGTGAACAACCACTTGCAAAGGTTTTTTTTTTTTTTTTTTTTATAATTCTTCTCTTTATCATTAATTTATACTTTTATTTCTTTAGTATATTAAAGTTGAACACTAAGGCTCCAAAATTGAAATTTGTTTCTTAATTTCTATATTTTGGGATTGTACACTTTTAAGATTTGATTTATCAAAGGAAAACCCTAAAATTAAAATTGAATCAATCTCTAATTTCAACACGAAGCCTAAATAGAAAATCTTAAATTCAATTTTAACCTCTATTCAAATAAATTCGAATTGTATTTTTATGAAAACCCTAAATTTGAAATTTAAACCTAAATTTAGAATTAGTATATTCTGATTTTAATTTTGAAATTTCAAATTCTAAAACTTAATACGTTTGACTCAGATACCACATGTAAGATTTAATTTACATGAATTGAATAAATAATAATCAATCCTAATTAACAGAATCTACGCATAGATTATAAAATACTAAATAAAAGTATTAATTTAGGATACATAAGAATATATGGAATTCCTTGCAATATAAATTCATAGTAACACTGAAAATACCTACAATGAAATAATTGGTCTTTTGCTCCTGAAACCTTCTCGTATAACAACTTTCAGTGGATAAAGCTATTCTCTTTATATTTTGGGGAAGGAATCTAATCGTTATACTAATGTTATTTACCCAAACCATTACCTTCTAGTGTATTATGTTTTATTTTTATTAATCACTTAAATTTATTTATAAATTAACATTAGATTATTTAATTATCTGATTTTATTAAACTAAAATTATAATTAATGTTAACCCATGTACAAAAAAAAAAAAAACTTTCCTACAGATATAACACCCCCAAGTTGAAAAAGTTTTGTTGGGAGTTTCCTTTTTACTGCTAGTTCATTTGAATATCAATACAGCCGTTTGTGTCGGGAATAAAGAAAATTACTGCTGATGGCTGGATGGTTGGTTTGTTGCTGCTATGTGATCACTGTCACATTCATTGATAACATGACGTGTACCTGGAATTTTGGGCAGAATCACTCCTCCAGAATGGCTACTGCCAGCAGTTCTCTTCCCCTCAAACACCTCAACCACAAGCCTCAGCAACACAACAGCCAAATGAGATACAATAGGAGATCAATAGTGTAAATTTAGCAGAATGTAATCAAAGACAGATTGCACTCATTTACTCCACACTGTTTACAGAATAGTCTTTCAGCTGCTCTCCTTACAGTCAACATAACATCTCAAAATAACATCAGTAAAATAATGGGAATTGACAATGAAATTCCAGATTACAGAAAACAAGCATAAAACCAAAAATTGTTGGTCATTCAAGAGGCCAATTCTCTCCAAATCTTCTTCTCTTTTCACTGAACATTCTCCGCTCCCTTATCCTCTTCTTTCTCATCCCATTTATCTCCCGTAACAACCAAATTTTCCTTCAATTTGCCACGTGTTGCTTCCGATTCTGGTGGTCTAAGCATTTGTAGACTTGCATCTGTTTCCTTTCCCTGCTGCCACGTGTCCTGGAAATAGTTTCCTCCCTTTGGTTCCTCTTCTTCTTGTGCGAAACATATATGCGGGTTCTAACATAACATAACATTGTGTGTTTCATTTACCTATCCTACATTATTACAGCAGTGCTTTAACTAGAAATTGGTGTGGCTTTCAGGCCTGCGATTAACTTCAATGAGATTACAAGCCACTTCATCGAGTGCATATATTTTCATATACATAACCCAATCTAAGAGTACAAATCTAAGTGGTACTCTGATTTTGTGCATGACCCTGTGATTGATATTGATGTGAATACTTTTATTCATATAGAATGCAGACTGGGCTGTCCTTCGATGGAATTTGAATTTATTCCGATGAATTTCAGGCAGGTATTATGGCTTAGTCTCGTACGACAAATTCTACTGTTACAAATACCACTCTAAAGGAATATCAAGCTCTTCCCTCTAATCAATTAAAGTGAAAAATCATTTTGCTATGTTCTATGCATCCGATGTGAGTTACACTTTTTAACATTTTCTTAGTTCTCTGGCCAGTATAGCTTTGATATAGGCAAGAGCATTGATCAGATTGTCTTGAATTTTTTGCGGAGAGCTGAGTTCCACTGAGTTATGGTCGAATTTATTATAAAAAAAAAATGATTTACCATTCATCATGTTTTCAGTGCTTGATAAATCACTGAACTATTAATTTTGAACAAGCCAAATACTAGCAGTTACTTTTTCAAATGGGTAACTATGGGAAATGTTCAGAGTTTTTCATTCGATTAATGATTTATTATAATATGGAACTAGAAATATCAATGTAATTTTCTAATATGAAATTTGCTGAGTTCTTTTCGGAACTTGTGTAATGTGTTTTTGCAAATGCATTCTCCAAAGGTATCAAGTGCATGTGTAAACTCACTCCTGTTTGCTCTATTTTTATTAAAAAATGAACTTGAACTGGAAACTGAACTCAAATCCAAATTCATTTTCCAAGGCACATTATTATGTTGCAATTCATAATCAAAACTGAGAAAAGATTGGACTTTCTATATCTAACATGGGTTCTTGCATTTATCATTTTATGAAAATTGTCTCAATGTCATTATTCAGTTAAAAATGTGTTCCAGAGAGAGAAATTTCATTCATGCCTGAATTATTTTACTTATTTCGCTGCTGCATTCCAAGTTTATAGTGCTTGATTAACTTTTTATTTCATTTTGTCTGCTAATTCTGTGATATTGATGAACTTTTTTTTTCTCTTTTGGTCAGCATGATTCGCATTGCTAGCACACCATTTTGCTAAACAGCTTAATCTTCCAATTGTATAAGATGTAAGTCTGTCTCCCTCTCATCTTTCTCTGAGTTGCACATGCAAGATGAAACATTATAACTCAAGATTCGGGGTTTTTTTTTTTTACTCTGACATGGAAGTTTTAAAATATCTTAACGAAATAGTTTAATTTACACAGTGGATGAGGTCCAGTACAAGTCAGTTGTTAATCCGTGATGTCTACATGTGCAAATAATGCTTCAACTACGCCATGCTGCAATGCATACACCCTTGCTAAGTAAGGTTTTTTTTTTTTTTCCATTTTCTTTTATTTGGTGTGTGAGTTAGCCAGGTGTATCTCAATGAGCACGTAGAAGCTAAAGATATGTATCCTAATGCATAGTAATGCCGTTACATGAATCAGAAATCTAAGGTTCCAAAACCTGGATACGGGCACGAGTGTGCGGGCAGGACTGGTAAGGTTATTGCAGGATTATTGATTATGATTGGTATTATGTGTAAATTTAAAATGTTTGAGTGGGATATTAAGTATAACAATTAGACGTCTCAGCTTAAATATGCTTAATGTTATTATTCTTAAATAGCATTCAAAATGTCACTCTTAAGATATCATTATTGGTTCGATATCTATTTTATTCTCAAATATAAAATATGAGATTTAGATCATATATTATAAGATTAAATTTTGTGTGTGAAATTTATATAATTTTGAATTTATTTCAACCATTAGCTTTTTAATTGATTTTTTTGAAAATTCTTGTACTTAATTTGAGAGTTGTCACCATATCTTTTATTTGCAATTCATTGCAACGTTTGTAAAGTTCTAAAAGATGTCTGTATAAATTTTTTTTTTTTTATACCAAGATTGTAGAATGTGGTGACATATTATAATTATTATAATTTTAAGTATAAGTTGTGGGCTTTTATATTAAAAAATATAACTTTTGGCGTAAGATTTTGTATGATTTTAGATTCTTGATCTTTTATAACAGTATTTAATCAAGAACCTTGAAAGTCTAATGAATCCGAGGGCCAAGAATTATTGGAGAGTTGATTGGACCGACATGGATTAACCTTTTTTTTTTTTTTTTTTTTTTTGGGTAAGCGAAAAGCAAGACATGGGTTACCTCACTGAACAGAGTTAAAATACAGAAATAATAACTAAAATTCATAAAAAGACAAGAAGAGTATGTAAAAAGAAAAGGGGTCATGTGACAAGGGATGATCAAGTAATAATAAAATAAAAAGAAGCGAACGTGAGGAAGGAATGATTCGATTCACCAGCAATTGTTTGACCATCAACCATAATCCCTTTGAACAATGAAGATTAGACAGCCTTTCTCTTGCTGTATTTTACTCTATTTTTTTAACCTGGTTTATATATATAAAAGAGAGAGAGACAGATTATAATAGGCAGCAAATTTTAGATCTAATTACCGACGGAATAATTATTATATTAAATAAATTAAAATTTTAATTTAATATATGAATTTAAAACACATATTTACCTTGATTCTAAGAGATGATCTAAATGATAAGATGTTGGGGTTATCTAGATGGTTATATTTTATATTATAATAAAGATGTTCTCTTAATTTATCTTATCTATGAATATGGGTTTGGATAATCACAAGTGTTCAAATTTATTAGATCTATTCAATTATAATTAATTGATTGGCACAGATAAAAACGTTCAAATTATTAAAAAAATGCATATATGTTTTCACTATGTTAATTTGTTTTGAATGTTAAATAAAGAACATAAGCTAGATCTAACACCATAATTATTTTAAGATTTAAAACCAACTTATAATTATGTTTTAAGGAGAGTTGATTGAAATTACGATTCTTTTAAGAGTTGGAGGTTCATTTGTAAGATGCAAAACTTACAGAAGTGAATGCACTTTAATTAGAAAGAGTTAATTATTAATATTAATTTAGAATATTTAATAATTCCTTAGTTTGACCCACGTAAACAGTCCAAAAGAACTATTCTTCCACATGAAGAAACTGTAAAGCTCAATTAAATATTGTTGATTAGGCGTTAATTAATTAGTAATTAACAACATGACATGAACAAAAGCATTCTTCACATGATACATCCCAAATACACGTTTAACATTATGTTAAATAAACAGAAAACACTTTTCTTTGAAAATAAAATACCCAAAAGATTTCTCAAACATGCATGAACCTCGTTTACTTGGAATATTTTTATATTAGAATTATTTACCGGTTAACCATTATCGTGAATTAAAAGACAAAATAAAAGATCTCAATATTTTTTATATTTAAAATTATAAAATTTACATTATAATCCAGTGAATTTATGAACTTTTTAATATGCAAAGTAAAAGTGATCGATTGGACATTATCTTTAATATAAAAAACCAATGAATACTCGGCAATCACCTACAATTTGTATATTAAAACATCATGCTGTCCTTAAAGAAAGTAAAAAATGAAACACCCAAATGCGGAAAAGAAAAGAAACAGGCACTCTACCCAGCCGATCTCACCCTTTGTAAAGAAAGTCAAGAAAAAAAAAAAAAAAAAAAAGTTGAAAAACCCAAATGCAAAAAAGACTCACGCCGAACTCTCCTTTAATATATTCATCTTTAATTGGCTAGAGTAAAAGCACTTTTTTAAAAATCTGATTAATTAGCATGAATGTAAAAGCATAATTTTATGTCTTTGGATAATTAATTAGCACAAATACCAGGTGTCGAGGGAAAATGTGACACCTAATCTTGATCGTTTCATGTGAGGTTGGGCATAGCCACTGTGCTTTGTCTTGAAGACGATTAACAGAGAGAGACATTGCCAAAATGAGTGGAGTAGTTGAAGAATATGTGTTTTGAAGAAAGCCATTAAGTGAGAAAGAATGACTCAGCATATTGCGTTAAAACTTGAGACATGTGGGCGCAACGTCCGGAGTGGAGGTGGCCATTGTGGAGGCTGAGCCCTGAGGGTGACGGATGAGATCTTGTCTTCATATAAATGCTATATATGTATTTATATACAAAGACAGACCTAACCCTAATAATTATTATTACTAATTCTAATACATTCATGCATGCGCACTCAATTTGCATTTATGAATATATACATCAGACAAAAATAAGCCTAGAATTATTCATTTCAATAATCCAGTCGTCTGTTGATTCTTAGTATAAAGTGTTCATTCAAAAATATAACTTTCATTGTACTCCGAAGTCGATCTACTGATGGAAGCTTAATTTTTTATGAGAAGGGTTCGCTAAACAATAAATTCTTTTAATTTTGTTATAATTGGCTTAGCAGATTTTGTTTGCTTTGGTACGATATGGGGTCTTACGATTCTTTGTCTTCTTACCCAATATGCATCTACTAAGTAAATATTTATTTTCCCATATAAATCGTTTGGCTTCAATGCACAGCAGCGACGTGGAAGTGCATATTACAACAAGCTCAACTTCTTTCATCGAAGTCAATAGAATTTGAATCTCATATAAAGTATAGGATTTCAATCTTATATAAAATAATATAGGCGTCCGATGTCTGATATATAGCCTAACAAAAGAAATTGAATGAAATTGATTAAATTTTCTTGGTTCCTAACAAAAATTTTCTATTAAATAGATGAAATCCAGAGTTCAGAATATAGTGTCTAATATGTGGGATGGATAAAGGCAAAGATGGGTTGTTTCGGCTTTGGTTGTTTTTTTTTTAATTGTTTTATAGTTGCTTTTCAGTAATATGTTCAGATTGGTAAGCGATTGCGTGGTATTTTGGGAGTACATTTGTGGAGGCAGGCTATGGACTTTAGTGGATAATTATTTACAAATAATTTTAGATTCACATTATGGACATCACACTATATCTTATCTTCCAATTATTATATAAACAATTAATTAGAAGTAAAAAAGAATAGAACTTGCTGCTCATGTTGAAAACGAGTGTCCGAAACTGAAAGCAGTGCAATAATGCTAAGAGTTTAGATGGCTGGAAGAGGCGAAAGGACTTATTCCTCCCAGTGTATCCTCCATGACAAAAACTTAATGGTTGTTCAGCTTTTTAAAATTTAAACACTTAACGGTGAAACATGTTTTATTCAACTTCATTAAAAATTTTAATAAAATAATTAAAAGACTCTCATACAAAGATTAAAAAAATTATAATAAATATATAAACTAATATTTGAATATAAAATAAAAATAAAAAAATTTTTTAAAATAATAATAAAATAATAAAATAATTTTTTTTAAATATATAAAAAATAAAAAATAATCACTCCCGTCCGTAGCTATGGCTGTCGCAAATTAAATCAAGTGGGTAGAAACAAGACAACCAAAAGGCGTTTCAAGACACCATTGATAATGGATACGGCTAAATTTGACTATCTCTACAAAATTGAGGTCAATTAGGTAGTTTTTTTCGACCACTTAATTTAATTTTATCAGTCACCACTATTAGAAGCGATGACTGATTTTTTTTAAATTTATATTTTATTTGTATATTTATTTAAATTTTTAGTTTATTTTGTATATTTTTGAATATTTTTAAATTTAAAATCATTGGTAGTATTATTTTATTATTTTATTATTTTTATTATTTTTATAAAATTGATTTTTTATTACTTTTTTAAATTACCCTTTTTAATCATCAATATTTAATAGTTGAACATTCAACTTAAATATTAACTTTGCTCAACAAGTTAGTGTTTGAGTTTTAGAAAATTGAAAAATAAGCTTTTGCCATTGAAAAAAACTTTAGGGGGTGAATTAGTCCTTTGGCCGAGGATTACAATACATATATTAATGAATATCGATTGATATTATAAATAAATAATTATTGTATTTTATTGGCAGAAATAATATTTTATTTAAATATCTTTAATATAATAAATTAAATTTATTAATAAGTAATGGTAAAATTATAATGAAATTAGGATTATATTAGTAATTTTTTAATCTCTAAAGGAAATATGATAATCAAATTATCTCTTCATGTCAACTTGATAATAAAATAATATAGGTACGTATGATTGAGAGGATCTTCTCTCGTTAAAGCTAAAAGACTACCATAAAAATAATAAATATTAATGGGTATAAAATAATGATATGTTTTTATAAATTGGTATTGTATAAATAATCATTGTATTTAGTTGATGGTATTTAAAGGTTATCAAAATTATTGTGGTTGGTTAGAAGTAACAAAATTAAGATTACTTAAATTAAAATTATTAAATTTGAATAAAAAATACAATTTTATTCACTTTGACAATTCTACTCCAAATTTCATGCATACTTAACCATACGTGATATATGTGATATAGGTAATAATAAAATCATCAATTTTTTAACAACATCACACGTAGATGGTTCCTACAACACAAGTATTATAGATAGTATGCATACCACGTGTACTACATGAACAACACGTGCCTAAAAATTTCTCTTATTTTTCTACCTTCTCTCATGTCTTCGACTCTTTATCCCCACCTAACCTACCTCCCAAATAACCTCATTTCTACCAAAGCTAAATCATTAGACAATTTCATGCTACTTAATCTATCAATAATATCTTAAGTGTAGCGACCCCCGCCCCAGGCTACTGTGCGCTGCGGAAAATACTGTTCATATAATAATAAAATATTCCTGAGACGGGGACCTCTACAGAAAACTGCTGCTGAATAAAAATTTTCTTAATAAAGAAACTAATAATATAATTTACTGCGAAAGTAAATTAAATATAAGCGTGAAAACCCAGGCTGCTCATGTATAAAAATAACTGATCATACAGTGTACTAGGGTATAATACACACATATATACATGAGAAAACTAAAGCATGCGAGCCAACATGCTATCTGCTGCTGCCAAGCCACATCCCCAAAAACTCGCAGCGGTCTCGCTCCAGCTCAGCCTCGAACTACTGACCTGCAAAAGGAAACAGGGAAAGGAGTGAGTGACAAAGTCACTCAGCAAGCGTTTCCAAACTCAACACTCGCAGGTCCAAACAAAACACTGACTACGTGACTCGTCACGTAGAAGGTTCTGCTAGATAGTTTTCTTACTGAATTCTGTTATATTTATGTTCTGTTACTGTTCTGTTTCTCATCTGTTTCTCATGAGATGCTGTACATGACAATGAGATGTATATGCTGATGTCATGTATGCTGAAAACTGTAAAAACTTGCCCTCAGGCTTGTTTTTCTGAAAAAACTGTCTTTTCTGAAAACTCTTTCTGATAATAAAACTATGATCCGAAGATCCTGAATATATACGTA
>JAJEJH010001334.1:0-30477 GCA_026122585.1 Anacardium occidentale
TGTCCGTTGAGGAGACAAGTTTCTGCTCTTATTGCCCAGGAAGATTCCAGTTCCGAAAATGAGGAGAGCGATCCTAGGTTTAGTCCCATTCAGCTATTGAATTCTGTCACAGTTTTGAGGAGCTGTGCGCACAATGAATTAATGTGCGTAAATGCGACAGTAAATGGAGTAGCGGTGCGAGCGTTGGTAGATTCGGGGTCTACCAATAATTTTATTTCGCAGGGGATTGTTGAGAAGCTGGGATTGAGTGTCTCCAAGTGTTCCAGCAAGGTGAAGGCTGTGAATTCCGAACCGCAGCCAGTCCAAGGAATTTCAGTTGTGTCGCTGCGTGTAGGTGGCTGGGAGCGGGAGTGCAGATTGATGGCTGTACCGTTTCAGGATTTCGAACTGATTCTTGGTATGGAATTTCTGCTGGAAGCGAAGGCTATTGTTGCTCCATATCTTGGAGGTATGTGGATTTTGGATGGAAATAGTTCGGATTATGTTGGTACTGTTTTCGGGGGACAGAAATCAGAGAGCTGTGAAGTGTCTACGGTGGCTGCTCTTGTTGAGGTACAAGCAGATTTAGTAGATTTTCCTGATGAAGTTGACGGGTCCGAGCCCGAGCCAACAACTGAATTGCAGCGAGGCAGTGTAATTCGAAAGCTCGAATTTGAGCAGAGCGCAAGACATTCAGCAAAAGCCCCAAGGAATTATTTTGCGCCTATGTGTCTAACGGTGTTGAGGAAGCTGTTGGATCGCAAGCTGAATGAGTGGTTCTTGCTGCTGTCGAAGATCTTACGCGGTGCAACCGTTTTTGTCCAGAAAAAGCGGGGTGAGACTCTTCGTATATGTGGTTTCGCACTTCATAAAATTACTGCAAAACTTCACAAATTGTTACATAGAAATATAGCAGATACGGGCCAGCTTTGGGAAGCATTTTCTTGGGAAAAAAAAATCCTGCAGGATTGCATTGTTGAAGAGTCAGCAATGAGTGCTGGGCGTGAGGACTCGGCTGTGTTTCTTGGCCAAACCGCTCCTACTGTATTCGGTAATTTTATGGACTTTAAATTAACTTGTTTTCTGGATGACTTGGAGGATTGCTTCGATACTTGCACAATGTGTTGTGAGGATGAACCTGTTGGGTACGCGGGGGATTCGTTTGAGCTGTTTTCGTGGTGTGAAAATGGGTGCATTGTGTTGTGGATTTGTATGCTGAATTTTATTCTGGGGCAGAGGAGTATGGGAAGAATTCAGGGGGCTGATATTCTGGTGCTTCTCCAATGGCATACGAAAAAACGAAGCCAAGTCGTAATGGGAACGCAGGTCCAGGTGGGGCGTTCTTCTGCCTACGAGAGCGGGGTGCTCGAAGATGTTAAGTTATTGCAGCTTTGGGAGGTTTTCCATTTCAGTCTTAGTGGGTTGAAAGTTTATTCGACGAGGGCGTCGAATTCCTCTAATGGGGGGAGGGTTTGTTACACCCTAAAACTCTGAGATGCGGCGCGTGCGCGGGGAGCACGGGCCATGGTGAATCCGTGCCTAGAGCGGGGCATGGAAAATAAACACAGAAGCTGCAGACATCGAACTTGGGCGTAGGTGATCAAACCCAATATTTATTTCAGTCGACAATTGAGTGCGGGAGGCAGCGTGCGTTGGCTGTTCGAAGCAGTGCGTTGGCGGTGCACTGAATTTACGCAGGTTGGTACACGTAAAAAGCGGCCGCACTTGTATGGCTGTGAAACTCCAATCCGAAGGTATGGGAAATAGTTATGGCCATGAGGGAACATGGTTGGATGCTCAAGCTACTGTAGAAAATCACATTTGCATTGTTTGAGAGCAATGGGTGAATTGGCGGAAATTTGCGCACAGACAGGTCCATGGCGTTGGGGCGTCCAGGCAGAATTGCACTTGGCTGGTGGGTTGCTTATTCTGTTGGATTGGGCTGGAAGCATGAAGGTGGAATGCTGGAGGGCTTTATTTCATGAGGAGAAAAGGCCCAAATGACTAATCCAGAAGCTGAATAAATATGACCCATGTTCACACTATTTCAGGAGGCCCAAGTGTTTTATTTAGCTGGAGAAGGATGGCCCAAGTCTGCCACTACAGTAAGGCTTGTAAAGTCCCATTAAAATGTCCACTTGGAGGTGGAGACGGATAGAAGGGGAAAAAAAAACATATCAGTGTTGGAGCTGGAGTGAAAAACCAGTGCTGATACCCTTCTCTAAGCTGGGAAAAGCAGGAGATTGTGAGGTCCTTCTCTGCATGCAGGCTTAGATTAAGGCTGGATCGTGAACGGCAGTGCGTGTGAGTGGCGTACAGCAGCAGATCCGGTTCTCCAGGTGTTGCTACAGCATGAGAGTGAGTGAATCTTGTAAGCTTGAGTGCTTGTGAGAGAGATTCTTATGTTGTAAATGTAACATTGTATATTTCCTTGTATTATTTGTGATTAATATAAGGTTGGGATATTTCCCGTAAGCTGTTTGTGTTCTCTTGATTTGGTTGTATTTTGGCATTGTGTATTGTGATATTTGGTGGCGTTGCATGTTATCCTGGTGGGTTTATTGATTTTCTGGATATTCCGATCTTTGGGGTTTGAGGCTGAGCAAGTTGCGCAAGCTTGCTGCCATCACGTGTGCGGCGTTCCAGATTTTCGCAGGGTGTGTTACCTTGGCTCTGTATTGGTGAGAAAAAAATTCTACCAAGCCGATATAGAGCTCCCGTACTCGTGACAGTTTCCCTCTCTAGCGGGCGTGCGAACTCACAGGTGCCCCCTCGTATCCACCCCTAACTGATGTCCGGAACATCGTATATATATACTATTTAAAATATCTCTTGGATCCGTAGATCCCTTTCTGAAAATTTCTCATGTATGGCATGTCATGCTCAATGTCTCTCAATCATGCATGAAACGATGTTTTCTCATGTTATTCTCGTGTTTCGCATGCTTAGATTTCGCTTAGGGAGGCTTAGGATAGTTTAACTTTAATTTAAAATCTCATTTCTTTCTTTCTTAAGCCACACGGGCGTATGTGCTAGTGTGCACGGGCGTGTGTCAAGGCACACGGGACCGTGAGCCTCTCGTGCTGATGGGCGTGCAACATTCTGGAAATTTTCTCAAGAAATCATGAAATTGGCAGGCCACACGGGCGTGTGGTGCATATACACGGGCGTGCGTGGCTAGACACACAGACGTGTATCACACTGCACGGGCGTGTGGTTGCCTCAGCACCCTCCCGTGTCTTGCCTACACGGGCGTGCACAATTGGGATCTCACACACGGGCGTGTCCCCTCGGGCACACGGGCGTGTCCCCTCGGGCACACGGGCGTGTGTGTGGATTTTCATACGCACACGGGCAGGACGCAAGGCCGTGTTCATACAGATTTGAGGCTACACGGTCGTGTCCCCTCGGGCGCACGGTCGTGTGCTCAACCCAGAATCTGTAGAATACGTCTGGAAACCCAAAAAATCCCACACAACTCATCTAATACTCAATCATCTTCCAATTAAACATCAACACGACATATATACATGCCAATAAGCATACTCAGCTCATGCGTTTCTCATTTAACTCAACAAATCTCATGCATTTCTCATCCAAAGCATACCCAGCAACATACACAACATACATTGCACATTCAACTCAAGAATCATCATACATCTTATCATTTCATCATCATATCATGCAGGAAAAACATGCTCAACACACAGCAAGCAACCAATAAGCTGAAAAACAAGAAAACTTGCTGGAAACCTAAGTGAAGAGGTAAAGAAATACTTACCTCTTGCCATGACGTCCGGATCTCTCTCCCTAGATGGTCCTGGATCTCTCACCGAAACAATGGCAGCTGGCTGGACGATTTCTGGTCTAGGGTTCGCTGGAAAAGGAAGGAGAAAAGCTGAGGGAAAGCTGAAGGAGAAAACTGCGGGAAAAAGTTGGGGGAAAAGAAATATATCTCATCTCTCTCCTGGCACACGGGCGTGTGCCCCTCAAATTCTCAAACTCTCTCTTTTTTAACCCCTCAACTTAGCCTAAATGACAATCCTACCCCTGGGCTATTACAATCTTCATCAAAGTTGTAGCCCTAGATTTCTAGTTTCATTTGGCTTTTGAAACACCTCATTTGGACTTCAGAATATCAAGTTATGATCATTTTAGTGTTCAGTGGTCAGACATATAATTTCACTGAGAAGACTTGAATTTGCAATAATGGCTGAATGCCTAAACAAACTCAAATTTTTCCCATAATAGCTTTATGAAAAGCTTGAGATGTCCACTACAACTTTGTTGAAGACTACATTTCATTTTGCAGCTCAAATGTATTAAAAATCCTTGGTTTCCTACTATACTGCACAATGTTCTCCTTCCTATTTTATGCTTTAGTCGCTCATTCTTTTTTAGACTAAATTCAAATCACCGGCTAGTCTTTTATAAGTATCTTTTTTGCTTCATTTCTATTGAATTCACATCAAAACCAATATTTCTTATAAAACCAAACATGAAAACCCGTGATCCCGAAATATGCACATAATAAGGGTAAAATGATCAAATCACCCCTAAAACTCTATAAATTAACCATGAAATTATACATGCAATTGAAACTTATCACAACTCCCAACCAAATTTTTGCTAGTCCCTAGCAAAATAAGCAACTTACTGGAACATAAGAAAAACAAACTACATGAGAATAAAATTAAACTAACATATTCACTAACTATTTAAACCAATTTCGTAGGTTGTCATGATTGCATTTAACATATGTAATAAGCCTTTAAACCCTTAGGTGGCCCTAATGGATGAGTTACAGTCTTGTGAGAGTTTCTAGTGATGCTAGCCACAAACATCATTTGTCGAATCCCAAGAAAGAAACATAGCAAACACACATAATGTACAACAACACAATAGTTAACTCGTACAAATATCTTATGAACTACGACAAATAACCAGTACATAACTTACCAACCTCATCTTCCTTAAAAGTAATTCAAAACAACATACCACTACTTTATTAACTCTCACATCCATCTCTTTCACAAGCCATTAACCAAACTTTTAGAATATATCCATGCATATATCCACATGTACAAGTGATTGAAAACAAATTTTATAAATATGTTTCCTCAAACAAACCATTTAATTGTCTTCCCTTGATATATTAGTAATAATGTCTCAATCCTAGATGTCATGACCTTTATGCTCGTCGTGTATCATGCCTAATAATATTTTTCTTTATTGTTCTTTTCTTTGACATAATTTTTTGGGGCTTTATTTGATTTCCTTATATTGTGAACCAATCATTTTACGCGAGTAATCAATACTTGTAATACCATCATCCGGTTACTTAACTAATCATATACCTAAGGTGCTTCGCATACTCTTATCTCTAGTCACTTTTCGCTCAAGAGTAATTCACAGTGGACATGCTAACCCCCAACCTACTCAGCAACTAAGACATTGGAGTAGTTGAAATTTTAATTCATGCCTTTGATGTTTTCTTCATCTATATACTCATTCTATTTAATGATCTAAGCAATGTATATTTTTAAAACCATAGTTCAAACAATCATCAAGTCCATCTAAAGGTTTTTAAATTTGTCACTTGCATACATGAACGCAACACACAAACAATTCCTTAAGTTTAGTCATCAACCATACATATCTCAATTTCGTAATGTGTATTTCTCCATACTCTCAAATTAAGCAAATCTAGCTCATCATATACTAATCATTCATCATAGTTAAGTATAATCATAGACATATGAGTTAACTCAACACATACACTAAAACAAAACCAAAAAATTTAAAAAAAAAATGCTAGATTTAAGTCGAATCTCAAAATTTTGAGTTAATTTGTTTTGGTTATCTTTTTGTCAATTTTTGTATCCAAAAAATGTTGAATCTCAAAATTTGTATGGTTCCAATATCAGTTTTAGAATTGCATGAATACTAAAATTTTGAAAAGTTATAAAATCGAACTTGGTGACTAGAGCATTGTTGTTTTTAGGACTAGATTTAAGTCGAATCAAACACAAACAAATATATGTTTGTATTTGGTTCATTTGTTGTAGATTCAATTTGTGTTTGACTTTGTATTCATCGAATTTTTTATAGTGAAGTTTGGATTCGGATTCAGATTTGAGAGTTGGGTTCGTATTTTGTTCGTATTTGTGTTTGGTTTGTATTTATTTTTATTAAAAATTATAATTAAAAAATTTTCAATTTAAGTTCAAATTCATATTCATATTCGGTTTGTATGGTTTGTGTTTGCAAATTTTCAAAACCTTAGTTTAAATTTATATTCGTATTTGAGTCTGCATAGTTTGTTTCGGACTCATTCAAGCCAAACTAAAAATAAATCTAAATATATTCAGTTTGAATCTAATTCTAATTGTTTTAACTAATTTTTTTTTTTTTTTTACAGAATCATGATAATAAAATGTAATTTTTAGTGAAAAGTAAAATTAAAATAAAAATTATTAAAATTATTAAACTGATAAATAGGGTTAGTTATGCTTAAATTTTAAAAAAATTGATTGAAATATTTTTTAATTGTTAAACTTTGGTTTTTTTTCCTTCTAATACTATTATAGTACTTACAATTAAACAAAATTTATTAAATAAATTTAAAATTATAATAAAATTAAGAGTAATAAATAATCTTTTAATATATAAAAAGAGTAATTACCTTAATAAAAATTTACAGCAATCGTCACCAATAAATCAAATAAGTTAAAGTCATGAATGTATGGCTTGTTTCCTCAATGCAGAACACTCTTAGCTCTTGTTTAATTTGGAAACATAAATAACGAACTCCATGCCTAATTAAGCAATCCGCTCAATGATAAAACCCCCGACGTGATGGGAGAGTGGAAGTTTGTTCTTCTGTATAATGAGACGGCATTGGCATCTCTCTCTCTCTCAAACATAAAAAAGCAAATGGGCAGCAAGAACCTTTGCACAACTACGTTTGTGATCCTTGTCCTGTTCCTCTTAAGCACTTTCCTTTTCTCCAAACGCACTCTAGAACCTTCTCTCTCTTTTTACCGGGACTTGTTCCCTCTCACAAACCTTGGCCAGTCACTTGAGTCTGACTCTGTGCCTGACTCCGTACCAGTCAGCCCATCGACAAACGCAACCATATCTCTGATTACAACTCAGATTTCAGAGAAACCGGAAATTGGGTCATCTGAGGATGTTAACCCAGCAACAGAAGAATCCATTTCTCGGACTTATCCTAAAAATGAGAGTGGCTTGGCAGGTGAGTTTGAGAAACTTCATATTTGTAATTTTTATATGGGGAGTTGGGGAGAGACGAAGAGTGTCCAATAACTTACGCTAAAAATGAGAGTGGTGTTTGGCAGGTGAGTTTGAGAAACTTCTTATTTGTAATTTTTATATGGGGAGTTGGGTGAGAGACGAAGAGTATCCAATATATACACCAGGTTCGTGCCCTTATGTAGACGAAGCATTTGATTGCCAAACCAATGGACGGCAAGATTCCTCATATCTCAAATGGCGATGGAAGCCTGATGCTTGTGATCTTCCTAGGTATCTTCTTCTTCAATCTCTCTACATTGGTAATCCAATTTGGATCTTGATTAGACTATAAAATCGTGAGGGCCTTTTTACAAAATATTTAAAGTATATTGTCATGCTTGCCCATCAAAGTATAATTTCAATAAATTTGTAATAAACAGATATACCAAATTTCCTGTCTATATTCATGTAAAAGCGGAACATAAATTCATGGACAAACAAAAAAAATTATTGCAAGAATTCATAATAAAATAGTTACTCAGTCTTGTGAGTTACTAGCTCGTCGCCTATGATTCTTGATGATGAAGTTGCTTCCTTTGAGATGGTATAGATAGGATTGTAATGCTCCAGGTTAGGACAGATTTTTGACCTGGAAAATTTATTTTTTTTTTGGAGGGGGGGGGTGGGGGGTTGGGTGTTGGTGGGGGGTGAAGGGTGGTTTATGAAAAGAAGTTCAGGAAGATGAGTGTGGCTTGTGGTTTAACACTATTTTTTGTCAAGTACAAGTAAGCACTTTGAAAGGGGTAGTTATCTATGGGCTTGAAAGGGTGTCTGCCTCAGAACAGACCTTAATAACTGCTGTAAAGGAACTGTTCAATCAAGGGAGCAAAAAATTTTTTTTCTGCTTTTATCTATTTTAGTCATCTCTTTTTTGTATTTTTCACCTTAGCGTTGGTCTCATGTCTCAACCTTGACATTGTATATATAAAATAAAGTGGTACTCTTATAATTTCAGAAAATTAATCTACATTGCTTTTAGTAGTGGAATTACCTTTGAACATCATGCTTGATCTATCTTTTATGTTTGTCCCTCATTTTCTTTTAAACATTCCATTAGCATACTGAAGCTGTGAGTCTCTTGAAAATGAGTAACTTATTTATCCCTTTTAGATATGCCCTTATATCTTTACTCTTATTTTATGTCTTGATCTGTTTTCGTCTCTCCCACTAGCTTGGTTGAGCATATATCTACCTTGTGCAACTTTCTAAAGGTCTAATGAAAGTACGAAGATAAAAAAAAAAGTGATGGTGGTAATAAAATTTGATAATGGAACTTTTCGTGTACAAGGGTATGAGCTGTAAATGCCAATAGGCAACATATTTGTGGCAGTAAACTTTGTATCAGCGGATCAGACTTTGTAGTTTTAAATAAAGATAAAATTTTGTGATGAATATTATATTTTTTGATGATTTCTGTACACAAATTATATTATAATTGTGTATATTATTCTAGGATATGAATATAAATAGAATTTTGTCTGCAAATTGAAAAAATGAGCACATGCACAATGTTTCATTTGTTGCTATCAACATGGCATTAGGCATAACATGTATCTTGCATATTATTTATTGTAAAAATGAGATTAGTTGTGAATTTATAGCAGGATTCTTGAATTAATTTGCTTTTGGGATGTTTTAGAGAGTTTGGCTTGGTGGGCTTGAATTGAGCCCTTGCCTAGGGAAATGGATTTTTGTCACTCTTTTGCCCTTTCTAGGAGAAATTCAAGATCCACTCAGGTACACCTTATAATGCATTGTGTCATCATTTTTTTTTTTCTCTTTTATGGCTAATATAAACACATATCATACCATTAGTCACAGTTTTTCCTGTCATTTCTTTGGTTAAAACATATGAGCAGGGCCTTCAAGTGGTGGAGGGCAGACCTCTTTAATTATATTTGACTCTTGAACTTTCTGACTCAATTCGTTGTCATCTTGAAGATTCAGATCTTTTTCAACTTTCTCTGCCTAAAAATGATATGGCTATTCATTCTTTAGTTTTCCTCCTTTGCCACGAAAGGCTTTTTTCCATTACCAATTGGTCTCTTTTGCAAATATGCCAATCTAATTTCTGTTTCAATGTTGCAAGTTTTCTAAAATTTCTCAGTTCCTCTCTGCAGCTTAAAACTGTAAATACGGCTGCTTAGACTAAGTCTGAATTCAAGATTTCAAACCTAATTGATCACTAAGAGCTTTATACCATATTCATAACCTAAGGCATCTTGTTGCTGAAGCTCATTTCTTTGGAATATAGATTATCAATATAGTCAGTGAACTTCGAGCCTCTGAATGTGCTGGCTGTTTTCATTCTTCTTTCAGGTGTAGTATTGAATTATCGGAAATGCCAATCAGGAACTTGCAGCAACACGATAACCCAAAGTCCTTATGTCTCTCTCCTCCAAAATGTTCAATGCTGTCTTTTTTTGTATTGTTTTTTTATTCTTGATTTTTGGTTTTAAATTTTTTGGAGTTTATGAGCAGAGAGACAAATAATTGAGAAAAACAATTCTATTTCAACTTACAAAAGTACATGAGAATTAACTTCTTCTTATAGGGAAGAAGATCTCTAATTTAGAGAACTACAACAACTCCTAAAATATTACACAATTACTATTTACTTCATTTACAAGATCACCTTAGAACAGGAAACAATATTTTGAAAATAGGAAGTTGAGATTGGGAGAATCAGGAAACCCGGTTGGATTTTCCTCTTTTCCACACTTCTTCTCAAAGTTATCTTTTATGCCTAGTTTGCTAACTAGGCTATCAAATTGTTTCTTGTGCAATCCTTTTGTTAGAACATTGACAACTTGGTTGATAGTTTGAATATATAATATACAAATCACTCCACTATCAATATTTTCTTTAATAAAATGCTTGTCAACTTCAATGTGTTTTGTTTTGGTCACGAAGAACTGAGTTGTGAGTAATTGTAATTGCAATCTTATTATCACAGTAGACCTAGTTAGTGGAATAGGAACCTTTAATTCTTCTACTAGCCTCTTAATTTGCATAACTTTACGAATTCCATGAGCAACGAAATTAACTTTATCCTCCAGGTAACAAGATTTCCTCTTACAGAGGTGCAATAAACTGACATTGATCTTCTATCCACAACATTCCCCCCTAATCTGTATCAGTGTAAGTCTCTAACTATAGGTGACCATGATTTCTGAAGATTTTTGCCTTCCTATGTGTTCCCTTTAAGTAATTTAGAATTCTATAGATAGCTTCAAAGTGCTTTGAACCCGGGGGGTCATAAACTGGCTTACCATAACTGCAAAAGCTATGTCAGACTGTGTATCTGAAAGGTAAATTAGCTTACCAACAAGTCTCTGGTATTTCTCTCTATTTACCACATTCTTCACTTCTGGTGGGTATAGATTCAAATTGGGCTCAACAGGAATCTCCTTGCACCCGAACATTCATTTTTAACCAAAAAAGTCTAGAATATACCTACACAAAGGGACAAAGGTAATTGGGAAAAACAATTCTATGATAACTTACTAAGTTACATGGAATTCACTTCTTATAAGAAAGAAAATCTCTAATTTGGGGAACCATTATAACTCTTAAAATATTACACAATTGCTGTTTACTTTATTTATAAGGTCTCATAGTTAAGAGTAGAAAACATTATTTTGAAAATTAGGAAGTTGAGATGGGGAGAATCAAAAAACCCAATTGGATTTTCCTTTTTCCCATAGAGTTACTAAGTTCGCTATTTTCTTCATTTCCTTCATTGGTAGGTTTAATGCGACAAACTTTTTGGAGAGACTGAGAAGTAAAAGGCTAATGCTTGTTGGAGATTCCATGAATCGAAATCAGTTTGAGTCACTGTTATGCCTCCTCCGTGAAGGCTTGGCTGATAAGAGCAGAATGTATGAGATCCATGGGTACAATATAACAAAGGGAAGGGGATACTATGTATTCAAATTTCTGGTAATTTAAACTTTATAATTATAATCTCTTATTTATTTTTATTTTTTAAATTTATGTTTAATCGAAACACTTTGTCTTAAGTTTTCTTCCTTAATGAAATGTCTTCTCTTTAATTAAAGCATTGAATTTGCGTGTGATTATCGTTAGAATTGTAGTGGGCAGCTTGTTACTTCAATCTTTGGACTTTCTGAACAAAGCAAAAGCAGTGTGTTGTGTTTCTACTATAATTTCTGCCATACCTTGGCCAGAATTTTCTCAAATGCATAGAACAGAATGATTATTTAATTATTTCATGATAAACAGTTCTCTTTTTTCTTTTTCATTTTTTTTAGCTCTTTAAACATTCACATTTAAGCATCATTAAGCACACACAACAGTTCATTAAGGCTCTTAGCAGTTTGAGGTTGACTTAGAAGCATGTTGAATTAATGGTTATTCTATGGTAATTTGCAAGTTCTGTCAAATACTTGGCAGGACTATAATTGTACTGTGGAATTTGTGAGATCGCATTTCCTTGTGAAGGAAGGTACCCGCCATAGTAAATATGGCAGTTCGAATCCAACTCTGTCAATTGATCAAATTGATAAGACAGCCAACCGATGGAAACGGGCTGACATTCTTGTGTTTAATACTGGCCACTGGTGGGTTCATGGAAAGACAGCCCGGGGGTACGTTTTCACTCTTCTTTCTCTTGGTTAGAAACTGAGCTTATTCAGTTCCATGGAGCCAAATTGGTTCAATCAGTATGGTTGTTCTAGTCATTAAACTTCAAACACATTGACTCTGTTGCTGGTATCTGACCGTGATCAGAAAATCTTAAGAATAAATCTAGCAGCATTTGAAAATTGCTACTGTATATTTTAAGCGTTTTAAAATGCTAAACATATTTTTATGCACACTTCAGCACTCATGTATTGTCCATATTCTTTGAAAAGCTAATCTCTATGGTGTTTGGAATATGATTGAACTACTACTAACTGTCCAACTGAGAGATATAAAGTTGCATCTTGATCTTGCAGCATTTGAAAATTGCTACTGTTAATTTTAAACTGCACACTTCAGCACTCATGTATTGGCATATTTTTTAAAAAGCTGATCTCTGTAGTGCTTGGAATATGATTGAACTACTAATAACTGTCCAACTGAGAGGTATAAAGTTGCATCTTGTTTTCTTTCAAAATGAACTCATCTAGGAAAGTAACTAACACTTGTTTAATGCAGGAAAAATTACTTTAAAGAAGGTGATTATCTGTATCCAAAGTTTGATGCAGTTGAAGCTTACCGAAGGGCTATGAAGACCTGGGCAAAATGGATTGATAATAACATGAAGCCATCAAATCGGTTGGTTTTTTATCGTGGATACTCTTCTGCTCATTTCAGGTATTCTTGTGCTTCTAATTTTCCTCCAACAGGAATTATATCTTCTATTTCCTGCAAAATTATCCTTAGTAGGAAATAAAAATATACAAAAATCAACAGTAAAGTTTTCAAAACTTAGTTATTTTTGTTTTGATTACGTGAATGTTATTTCTATATGTTATGTGGGTAGAACTAGGGGTGTAAACGAGCAACTCAGGTTTGGCTCTTGGACTGAGCTTGAACTTGCTTTAAGTCAGTTTGGTGAGCTTGCAACCTCACAATTCTAGTGAAATATTAATGAACTCTAAAAGTTGTGAGCTGAGTTTGAGCTTGCTTTTGGTTGGTTTAGTGAGCTCACAAGCTCACTGCTTGGTTTGAGTAAAACATTGATAAACCTATAAAAGTTTCAAATTTTGCTCTTATACGTCTAAAATCTGATCCTTTGGCCTTGAATATGTGAGATAATTGATAATTATACAAGTTACAGAGTTTAAAAATAATTTTTTTGAAAGTTAAAGTGTCTAAATGTAATTTTTTTAGTTGAACTTAAGTCAACCATTTTATCTCAAGCTTGAGTTTGAGTCAAGAACTTTCTAGTTTAACGAGCTTTAGCTAGAACTCAAGTTTTGTCTTTGTGTCATCGAGGCAAGCACTTTTGGTTTGGCTTGACTCGCTTAACCCCTAAGGGAGGGCTTATCCCTTAATAATTGTATCTCAGACAACACTAATTGCGAAATGGTTGATACTTGATCTTTGCCTAATATCTTAGTGACCTACCGCCTTATCATAAACGTGTAGACAACTTATGCTAAAAGTGTGTTGATATCTTAGGTGGTCTAGATCCATATAGTCGCATAATGTGGATACATGAATTGCCACCCTAATATAAAAAGAATGGATAATTGTCTCGAAATAAGATGTTTAAGTTATTTAATCATAGCCACATGTTCGCCATCAGGAAGGCTATTCAAATTGTTGGAATAAGCAGTTGGCTATAATCATCACCTTACCAACTAAGGTAGTTGTGTCACATTTAATGTAAAAGAAATGTATCACTTTGAAAATACATCAAATACAAAGTGGTTGAGTCAATTAGATATCACACATTAGATTAAATGAATGGTTGTGGCTCTGTTACTAATCTTTTGCAACATATAATGATCCTAATATTACGCTTATTTTCTTAATTCAATAGACATGCAAGCTTATTAAAACATCTAGGTATTATGTGCCCCTGGATGATTACAATATCCTCTCCCCCTAAGTATATAAAGCAAAAGAAAAGTATAACGCAGGAGCTTTTTGGCTTTTTTTCCTTGGTTCTCTTGTATCTCATTCTCTAGAAATCTTCCTAGAAGAAAGAAAATATTTTTTAAATTCTCTCCAAAATTCCTTTGATAATATATCAAAATCACTCTTTATAATTGTTCTTGGAGAAAATATTGTAAAAATGAGTAATAACACTACAATGGATGTAGGTTTTGCTTAGGTAACCAAAATAATTATAAAACTCCTCCTTTTAATGCTTTATTGCTTTTGTTAATCATATGAACACTCTCCATTGTACTCTCATCACAACACTCATGAAACATCTTTGAATAGTTATATTATCATGTTGGTGCATAATCATACATCAACGATTTTTGGTGCTATGGGGATCCTTTAAAAAGCTCTTTCCAACTTTTTAAAAGTTTATTACAAATTTTCTTTGAAGCAAGCATTTTCTTATGGTTTGCATTAGAAATACTTTAGAAATGCTCCATTTGCTTAGGTTGTGTAAAATGCTACAGTTAGTCATATTGTTCAACAACTGCCTAGCCTTAAATTGTTGCCATTAGTTACCAAGTTGCTCATTTCCAAGCGACTAATAGACAACATGCAATTGGAAATCAATTGGTCATATCTCTAGCTAAGAGATGATTAAATGCAGCAATTATTGACTTGGCTAATATTATGAAAACCTTGATCTAGCAGTTACCTACTGTTAAATAATTATCATCGGAACCCAATCTCTTATTTGGCATGTAGAGCACTCTTGTTAAATACGACATATAGATAACTCACAACAAATTTGACATATAGAAAACTCGCATCCGGTACATGAAGATAATTCACACTGTTATTGATGTGGAGACTTGAACTCACTTCAATCATAGACATCTTCTATTGCTACTCCACCCAAGACACCAACAAGATGCTATTGAGTCTGGAACCCTGACTCCTGTTTGACATGCAAGTCATAACTAGTCCCGGGAATGACGTGTAACACTTGACCCCATCAAGATTCTATTATTGCTAGGCATCCCATTAACAAGTAGACTGCAATGTTAACCTATTTCATGTAAACAACAACTCATGTCTTTGACATGTAAAATATAACCCATGACACTAGGAAATCGCAACTTCTTAGCACAAAGGCATCCCTTCTTGTTAGGAACCATGTGCAAATAACTCACACAATGATCGTGTAGACAACTCACATGCCCAACCTGTAGATAACTCTTTTTGGCTACCAATAATTTGAAGTCACTATGAGCTGACCTCAAGTGTATTTGCTAGAGTCCATTATCCAAGGCAAGAAGCTTGCAATGCAAGACCTACATTCACAAGCAAACGTCAAAAAGCCACCTTGAAGGCTACGAATGATAACTAAGCGATGATTTCAATTGATAGGTCGTAAGAAGTTCTTGGAATCTTTTGTGCACTTAAAGATGAGTTGGAGGTAGTGTTTGGGGAATCACCATTTTTTTGATAGGTGCATCATGCCCTTTACTTACTACTTTTAAGATGCCTAGTGCAACTTCATTTGATAGGATAGGTGACCTTCAAGATCACTTGGATGCTTTAAATGATTTGATGGAATTTCATCAAGTCTCAGATTTGGCTAAATGTCGTTGTTTGATTGTCACTCTCACTAGTGAAACAAAAAGGTGGTTCAAAACCTGCTTGAGCAATCTCCTCCTAGACCTAATTTTCTTGGCTTTTCTTAAGGTAGTTTTAGGCAAATAGGAAATTTTCCATGCCTATTAGCCACCTTAACAACATCAACTAGGAACTAGGTGAAAGCGTAAAGTCTTGTGCAGTGCAATTCAACGTTGAGCTTTCCAAGGTGGCCTATGCTCAAGAAGAATTAGTCCAAGCATTAATAATCAAAATATGCCCACATATTACATTATTATAAAAAATTGGAAGCCAAAGAATGCATAGCTTTGGTTTGCTTCTACAAATTGCTAGAAAGAGAACTACAACTAGAAAGCTTTATAGTCGCCTTACAAATTGCTTCCACTAAAGCCTTAATCATCGCTTAACTGAAAACAATGCAAAAGAAAAATAAAGATGATAGACATAGGCATTAAAGCTCCAAAAAACAAATAAGAGAAGAGCTAAGGAGAAATCTTGTTCCACACCGTCGCCACAAGGAATACATGACACTGGTTGTGCCTGACCATATATTTGTATTGTCGGAAATTCAAGGGTGGTCTTGTCAGTAATGACTGAAAGGGGACCATTCAAAGTGCGACCACAAAAAGTATTATAAATATCATAAAATCGTCATACCTAGTATTGTAAATGTTATGCCTTAAAAGATGCCATCAAAGACTTCATCCAACAAGACCTTTTGAAAGAGTTCATCGACAAACCTTAATGTGCTAAATAGCAAGCTTCTGGCCAAAATCACAAGAGGGGCCTTATGAGGAAATCAATGTTATCAGTGCAATATTCAAAAGGTTGTACATTAAAGGCGAACCTAGACATTCTTGAAGTTGATATGCCTAAGAGGCAAGATTCGAAACTCCAACTATTGTCCTTTCTTTGGTCCTTGCCTAACAAAGCACTCCAAAGCAAAAATTGAGGCTATCAACTTCACAAAGGAAAATGCAAATTGGGTTCTCCACCTATATAATGATGCCTCGGTTATAGTTGTCAAGATTGAAAACAACCAAGTTCACTGGGTCCCAATTGACAATGGCAGTGCAATCAATATACTAATATCAATTTGTATTCCAAAATATGAGACTTTCTAATGTGGACTTGAAGTTAACGACTTTACTACTATATGGCTTCACTAAGGACTATACCATTTATTGGGGAAAAATGTCGTTGCCAATGACTCTTGGTGAAATGAACAAGGCGACCAAAATGACAAACTTCTTTATAGCGCATTGCCTGTCAACATTCAATGTGGTTATGGGGAAGTCACTCCTAATAAGATTCAAAGCAATTACTTCCATTTACCATCAAGCTATAAAATTTCACACTTCGATTGTAGTTGGATGTGTCGAGGGATCATAGCACAAGTAACATGAATACTATAGTTAAGTGATGAAACTAGTCTCTATAGAAAAACAACCCTTAGAGTCAATAGCCATAAGCCTAGGACCTTAATCTAGTTCAATTGAAGATACCATTGACTTTTAGCACATGAAGACGAGTCCACTAGTAAGTTTGTAGAAGAGCTAAAGGAGGTCCAAGTTGATAAGTGTAAACCTGCCTATGTATTGAAAATTGGAAGTGATCTCAACAACTAGCTAGTTGAGCAATTGGTCAATTCTTGTAAGGGAATTTTAAACGTTCTTGAAATTTTTTCTAGGACTCATAATAGAAGTTCAAACATAACTCCTTTCACCCCTTTTGATAAGTGAAGAACTTTGGCAATTGGGTCATTTGTCTAGCCCCTAGGTTGTCCTTTCCTTCTTGTCCATGGATGATAAGGGTTGTTTGTCTACAATATTGGAGGAAGTTAAAGAAGGAACATGAGTATCCTCAGCTCTTGCCTTGACACTGTAAGAGCCTTGGATCTTCTATTAACTGAGATGCAACAATGAAAGCTTGAAAACTTGATATAACAGTCTTGGTCACTTCAAAAGATGCAAAAGGTCCACCACACCTTGCTTGTATTTTGAACTCAAAATGTGGTGGATGAACTATGGATGGATTCATCTTAGTTGTTGTTTAAGAGTTTTTTAAAGAGAACGCTTAAGTTTGAAAATTGTAAGATTGAAAGTCAAGTATTGAGGGAACTATTAGGGTTTTTTTTTAAAGATAGCAACATGAAAGTAGTAGATTGCTTTAAAAGACAATATATTGACAAACACCTCCAAGCAAAAGGAAATCCTTGTTGTCTAAACAACCTTGTGTTGGTGATCCAACAAATAGCTATAAAATTATCATATAGAACACATTTCCTAGTTTATGATGGTTACACAGACAATACAACATACCTTGATTGGTGCAAAGGGGAAATAACGTCATCATTTATACAAATGTAAACTCTAGTCATCTACGTGTCATTCATGTATGCAAGAAAGAAGTAAAGAGTTTTTGGAGTTCTAATTGCACTTAAAAAATTAGGGATAGTTATTATGTAGGTAAGATTCGCAGGTTAATAATTGTACCTTGGGTAATATTAGTTGCCTAGTGGTAGATATCTAATGTGCTTTTAACATGTCCATGACCTAGTATCTTGTTTAGATGTGTAGACAAGTCATGTAAAGAGTGTGTAGATAACTCATTGTTTAAATACATAAATGCATAATGCAGATACACAGATTTCGACCATGATATAGCAATAGTTGTATAATGCAGATACACAAATTTCTACCATGATGTAGCAAATAAGGATAATCTTCCACGAGTAAGGAGATGTTAAAGTTATTCAATCATTGCTACGTGTTGCCATTAGACAAGTTATTTAAATTGTTGAAATAGATAGTTGGATACAATTACCACCTTGTTGACTAAATTAGTTGTACTACATTAATACAATGGAAACCATTAAATGCAAAGTGATTGAGTCAATCAGACAACAAACATTGCATTAAATGATCCTAACAAAATACATATTTTTTTAATTAGACACATATATTAGCTTAGTAAAACCTTTAGGTACCGAATGCTTATGGATGATGAAAACATCCTCTCCCTTCGAGTATATAAACCAAAAGGAAAGCATAACGTGAGAGCTTTTTTATTTTCTTTCTCTAGAGATCTCTTGTTATATCATTTTTCGGAAATCTTCCTAAGAAAGAAAAATATTCTTTGAATTTTCTTCAAAATTCCTCTGATAATCTATCCGAATTACACACAGACACAATCCATTACACCATCATCAAAAAACTCATGTAATACCCCTGGATAATTGTTCATATTCCCCATAACGCTATCAAATCCTTCAATTTCTTGGAAGGCCATTCCATGAAGAGACATAAGAAAGATGGTAGCAGTAATCTAATACATATGTTGTGCTGGTTATCGGTTTTAGTGTTGCTGATTCATTAAAATTTTTGAAATAGAGGTGGAGATTGGGACTCAGGTGGTTCATGCAAGGGAGAAACTGATCCAATATTGGGTGGAGGCTTCCTGGAATCTTATCCCTTGAAAATGAAGATAGTGGAGGAAGTGATTCAAGAAATGCAAGTTCCAGTGATTCTATTAAATGTGACAAGGTTGACTAATTTTCGCAAGGATGGGCATCCCTCTATCTATGGCAAGATGGCACGCGAGGGGAACCAGTTTTCAACAAAACGTCAAGACTGTAGCCATTGGTGTCTTCCAGGGATTCCTGATGCTTGGAATGAACTTATTTATGCCACACTGATTTTACAACAAACAATTACTGGGACAAGTTAAATGATTTTCCTCTTATGCTCATATACTTGTCAAAATATCTTCACTTAAATTTTGTTTATTTGCTCTTGAGGAGTATATATCCTACAATACTAGTTTGCTGCGCTGGTGTTAATATTGGATTAAATAAGAGTTCTTGAGCATAAGGCTTTTAACATTGAATGTGATGCTTACAACAAACCAACTAAAGGAATAATGAGAAGTAAAATTTACATTTCTCAAGTCAAACTAAAACATTTTTTACTTTAAATCGAACAAAACTAACAGATAATTTTATATCAAAATTTTGAAACTTACGGTATATAAAAATAAAAGCAAACTCAATCCACAGTTCACAAGAGTCTAAAGATCATTATTACAATGTGTCCCGGAAGCTTGTAGTCCCACTTTCAACCAATGGAACATTGGCTGCCAAGTTAAGGCGATTAACATGCCATTTTGAACAATATTAAATTGCTTGAAGAATTCAACATTAAACTCAAGATCCTTGACATTGGCATACTGTGGTGCAAAGCTCAAGCCCGGCTTAAAATTTAAGACAAATCTCGAGCAGCTGGCTTCAAACGTCGATTACAAAGTCATTAACAATTTAAATAGTGCTATAAGAAGCATAAAAAGAAGGAAATTTATTATAATAATCAAAATTTAAACAAATGATCTAGATCTAAAATAAATATAATCACAAAAAATATTTGGACAAAAATGTCTATATATAAACAAACTTTTGAATTCATTTCCAAAGTTTTGTTAATACTAGAATCTAGAATCACCACATGAAACCACTGCACAACCGGAAGAGGTGCATGACTCTGACAATGTCATTGCACGAACTCTGACTTTCCAATGCTTTTCGATGATGAAAATGACCAAAAAGGTAATCAAAACATTCCTTATCAAAATTTCTACTTGATAGTAATTAGATTGAAGTTTTTTAGTTAGGATTTAGAGTTGAAATTCCGGCTAGAATGTTTGTTAGAAAAGTCACTTTTTAATTTGAATCTAGTTCGTTTTGGGTAATTTTTTTTGATGGAATAGTGTTAAAATGAATTTAAAATGTATTGCTATTAATTTGATGATGAAAAATCGTTGATAGGCCCTGGTTTTGCCGGTTTGTGCGATTTCTGATGTTGTTGTGCATCTAGTGAATGGGTGCTACAGGATGAAGGGTATTTTGGTTAGTTTTGGAAATTGGAGGGTGTTTTATAAATCACAAAATAATGGGGGAATTTTGTTCAGTTTTAAGTAGTTGGACGGCTTCAAATCGTGCGTTACATGAAGTAGATGTTCTAATATTTTTCCAATTTAGGGGGTATTCAATATTTTTCAGTTTAAGGGGTATTATGATATTGTCAATGTAGGGCATTATGATCATTTTCAGTTTAAGGGGTATTAGGATATTTTCTAGTTTAAGGGGTGTTAGGCCATTTCAGTGTACGGGTGTTCTAACACTTTTCAGTTTAGGGGTTTTATTGATTTTTTTTTTTTTTTATTTCGGGGCATTTTGATGTGTATCGTGTGAAATTTTGGTTTTTTTTTTTGAATAAAATATGCATTATGATGAATAGCATTTTTATAGGGGTTTTTGATGTTTTAGATACAATTTTTAAATTTTTGGTCTTTTTTTTTTAAATAAAAACATGCATTATGATAAGTTATATCTATTTCAAGTTTTTTAGTATTTTTCATTTAGGGTTATTCGATGTGTAATTTTTGAGATTTCAATCATTTTTTTTTTTTAAAACATGCAATATGATAAATAGAATATTTCTAAGGTTTTTTGACATATAACTTTTGGATTTTTAGCTTCTAAATTTGAATAAAATATAGATTATGATAAGTAACGTAGTTTTTTTTATGTTTTCTATTTTAAGGTTTTTTGACTTGCAGTTTTCAATTTTTCGATAAGTTTTTACGAATAAAATATGCGATATAATAAATAAAATTTTTTCTGTTGTTTTTGTGCAGAGTAAAATATAGAGAACTGAGATAGTTTACCAAAGATTCCAAGTCGAGCACAACTGTAAGACATAAGTTATTACATGATACATTAATGGCGTCATGTTCACAATCAAGCACACATTGACACGTAGATTTGCGAGACTTTTTTAGACTATATGTTTTGGAAACTTGCTATAGTTAGAGGACAACAAATTCAATAGTGTTGGCACACTCATTTATTATGCGAGAGGTGGTGATACAAAACTTTGATAGAAAGTTTTGGTTCATGATCAATGGGATTGATGTACGATGTAGCTCATACAAGTTTGCTCTCATCATGGGTCTATGATTCAATCATGTATTAAAGATATGATTTTACTTCCAAGGAGTCGACGAGCATAAAATACAAGGCAAATACTTTGTTGGCTTGACGTTAGTGACATATCAAACCTACTATGCATATGGGATGAGAGATTATGGGGGGACAACAACACTGTCATAGTTAAGATTGTGTTGTTATACTATCTTCACCATTACTTACTAGGCTTTGTTAATGAAAAAGTGATATCCAAGGATGTGTTAGAGTAAGCCGATGATTTGAAGGCATTCAATGCAAACCCATGAGGAGTACAGGTATAGGATGTCACCAAATAATCAATGAGGAACTACATTGAACAACTATCTTATGATCAAAGTTCAAAATGAAGTTAATCTCAATAATAAAATATGGTATTATAAGATTCCCCTTAGCATTCTAGGTAAATGTTTCATGTTCAAAATTGTGAATATATTAATAATGAAGTATATATTATTATAAATAAATTAAATGAGACACTCAATATAATTTTTTTCATTGTACTAGATATATATGACACTTGACAGACCCTTCCACATAGTCCACCCTTAACCTTTAAGCTTGCTAGAGTTGGGCTTGTGTCTAATTTGACACCAACTATTATTGACACTCCTTACAACTAACTATTGACACATTTGTCATTGACCCTTTGGCCACTGAGTCATCCACCATTGATCGCGATGGTTAGAAGGATTTCATAAAGAGTGGAAGAGTGTTATACTTAATCATATGGATCGACTTGAGGGGGAAGCTCACTCATAGAAGCAAAATAGTACTCCCAATTATAAAGTCAACTACAAGAGATGCAAAGATAATTTCAGGAGTACTTGGCTCAAATTGAGGCTTGAGTTAGTTAAATGGAAGATTATAGTACCATTAGATTAAGTTGGATGGTAGTATATATAATATATTTTGGCATTCTATTATAAAATTGTTTTAATAAACTATTATTCATTGTCTTATAAGGTCAAGACTCGATGAAGATCCATCTATATTACCTTATAGAAAGGTTATGAACACCCCAACCCTTCATTTGGTAAGGTATGTAACATTATTTTGACACAATTGTGTTATTTGGAAGGTAGCAAATGCAGTTCTTAATTGTACCATAAGTGTTGCACTACTTACTTCTTAAATCAATGAACTAATGTTAAACATTTTTCAAGGTCATGCGAGAATAAGGGTCTACAAGGGTGACCTTTTAGGGAAGGTGCCACCTTACTAAGCACTATAACGGGCGAGGTAAGTAACCATGATCTTTTACAACCATGTTATTTTTGCTTTAAGTTTCAATTATATTATTCTTTTTTGTGTAGTAAACAACTGACGTTCGAATTGATCTCATAAACACACCATCATAGGAAAAGGCGACTACTCCCTTTGAGGTTAGATTAATCATTTTTGTTTATTATGTTTGTGGGTTCTTATAGTTATAACCATGGTTCTTACTTTGTAATTTCCATAGGAGTATGAGGTGACCATGTTGGATGATGTAATAGAGTTCATGTCCCTAGAAGTCAAATTAGCATGATAGGCCTTGGTGGTAACTATAAGTAATCAAGTATGATGAACTTTTAGGATATTACCATAGGCATAGCATTATTTAATCTTAGGATAATTGTGCTTGTAACAGCTTGACGTTTGAAGTTCATTTCAAAACTCATAGGTTAATGTAAGTAAAGTTCTTCAATGAACTTGTATTGTATCCTGATGGATTTAACCTTATTTTTATGCATTTTATAAATTACAAATGGATGTCCTCATGCATGATTTTGCCAATAGCTAGTCATAAGAGATGGTCAACCTGGCCTTGTAATAGGACACTTTAGCCACTCTACTAATCGACAGTATAGTAAGTGTGAAAAAAGTTTGATTACTACAATCAAATTGAATTAGTTAATTATTGTTTTAATTATGATAGGTTATACATATCATTCACAATTAAATGGTGAAAGAACGATCTCATAAATGTAATCCATTCATTGACTCATATAAGAAAAAAGTCCATTGACTGAAGTATTGATCAGTCTTATCCTCTACAATTTGAGAAACAAAAATGAAGACATGATATGACAACACTATGGGTACAGATACGTGTGTGGCCTACACAGTGAGAGCAAAATCAAAGTAAGAAATTTGGAAAATAATCATAGAAGTGAAGCAATGGCTAGAAGATCAGGTTGGTGTATCAGTCATATTAATTACACATAATGTTAAAGGTTATAATTTACATAATAATATATTTATTTCCTTTTAAAACACGTGGATACCTTTTTAGCTTTGTTATGTCGACATCAATGTCAAAGAATGGTCGACGTCTGATAGTAGTGGACAATAGTTTATGCATGGTTTGTGGCTTATTTTTCAAGGCTATATAACAATTTTGAGCCTACACCTAAAAAGTATGTATGGTAAAATCTCTAGACCTTGTTGGTAGAAGGACTTATACACCATAGCATGCATTTCAAGGCATGAAGTATAATGGATAAGGTGTGTACTTGTGCCATTAATTATGTTCATAATAAATGTCACATAAATGTGGACCTTTATTGTAACTATTGGATCTTACAAGGTTTTCATCCCTGGTAACTTCAAAAATGTGTATTAGATGTATGGTGTGCTTAATCTTCGTGCCTAAATAATTATCATGTTTGACTCTTTGGAGAGTTATACAACAAATGAAGACAGTTTGAATTAGTGGATGAAGATTTACACAACTATAATCCCATATTTGCTCCAAGGGACACGAGATTGGGATAATATCCTTTTCTTTCCTCATGTTGAGCCATTACGTTTTTCGAGAAGGGTTAATGTCTTACAATAGGTTTCAAGATCTGTGGATTAAGGTCTACACATATTGTGTTTTATTGAATGTCTTAGTTTAACTTATAGGCTTTAAGAACTAGGACATGGTACAAATAAGAGGACACCTTCCTATAAAATATTTTTTGCCATGATTTTTTGATTGCCTTGTTGTGATATATTAAGGTATATGTATATATATATATATATATATTTATGTTTTTTTTTTACATGAAATGTATATTCATTGTTGATATGTTTATTTCTTATTCATGCTCTTAAAAGATAAGAAGAGCATAAAAATAACCTTATGAAAAAAAAAATGATTAAAAAAACAATATAAACAAAACATAACAAAAAAACATATATTAAATCAACAACATTAATAATTGTGCTCTATATCTTTGTTGCAAGTACAGTAATTTCATAATAACATTATCCATGACAATTACATTTACCAAAAAATAAAAATAATAAGGATGTTACATAACAATTTTAACAATATTAAAAATACAATTACAAAGAAAACAAGAGTTTAACCATCACAACACGATGTCTTACGGTTACTCGCTTTTGTTTTTGCTATATGAACTTGACAACACAGAGCTAGGAATTGGTGCTAGGATTTTACAGTTTATTCTTGCATGACCAAGTTGTTGACAGGGCTATAATGTCTTTGTGTGACGTTCTCTCTTTATGATGAAATTTTGTCTCTATTAGATGGATGACTAACTCAACAATGATCAAAATGTGGTAGTAGGATAACTCTAGCATCTGATTTGTGAATTTATTCTGATTAGTCCTCTAATAGATTGATAGGTTCTACAGAAACCTCTTCATAACACGTGGTGTTGTAAATGGATAAACCTATTAGTTGTACATGTGCATGTTCATATGTCTTGCCACAATAGCTTTATGCTTACACAAAATTTGTGTTTATTGAAATTTTTTACAAATGCATGATCAATCTTGGACATCTATAATCATTGTGTATTAGTTGATATTGAGAAACTTTCTAAGTTTGAAGACTTTCAGATATGGTTGGCAAACTTTTTCTCGACCTAAAGAGTAAGCTGGTTCGTACACTTAGTAGCAACATGTAAAACACATTAGTGTATTGATATTTAAGTTGAACAAGACATGATAACAATAAAGAACATAAAAAAAAAAAATCATATTATACTTACCTATATGTTTTCTTCTCTCGTGGAATTATCACTAAAGAGTTCTGCTGATAAACTTTATAAGCATGGTAATAGGCAACCCTCGTGCATATACCTCATAAGAGTATTGAAAGGATTGATAATATTTGTAATTATAATAACATATCTCAAGCTTAGGAAAAATGTTTGTGCTTATCACACATAGCCAATGCTAAAGAGGTAATGTATCACATCAATGTTGATATTTTTTAAAACCTTGAATGTCTTCTCGAAGTTGAGCACTATATACGCCTTAGTCACTTTCTAATATGAACATGCTAGCTATGGATGACTTTTGTATTTGGTTTTCATGTTACCTAATATGTGATGACATTAACAACCATAGTAAGCATTAAGGAAAGACTTCATTCACTATAGGAATTATATTGATGTGTTGATCTGAAATGATAGTCAACTATGGTATGTGATCAATATAATCCTTTAACCTAGTAAAAAACCAAGTTTATGATACATGGTCTTCCTTATTGCTAACATCGAATGCCACAAAGTATATCTGATTATTGTCACTTTTTGCAATGATAATGAAAAGGGTTCCCAAATATCTACCCTTTAACAATGATGATTAATGTAGATGACAAGTCAAATGACCTATTGGGCTTATTGAAATGCTTAAGTATTGCAACTTATTACCAAGAAAATTTTTGAATATATTCTATTCATTGGTCTTGGTATATATAATTATGCTAGGATTATTAAGTATTAAGTTGTGACAATAGCCCAATAGCAAAGCAAATGACTTCTTTGGCATGCCCAACATTACTTCAAGTGCCCATTTTAAGCTTACAATGCTTGTGTGTAATAAATGTCAATTTTATATTTATGCATAATGTTTAATATGAATTGCTTCAATCGACACATAATAGTAACTGTTGTAAACCTCGCTATTAACATTTGAGCTTTCGAACAAGCACTAATTTGCCTATGATGTGACATGATTTATTCTTTTTAACATGCATGTTTTAGTGACTATGCACCTAATTTGGAAGAAGTCTAACTTTTCCATTTCATATGATGACTGATGAAGATATTTCACCCTCCATATCAATTTTGTTGAGTGGAATACTTCGTACTAATATCCATTCTATATGGCATGTTTATTGAATGTATTTATTTAATTTTATTTATCAATGAATATGTCTTTCACTTTGCAATTGGAACCATCTCTTTGCACTCTTGGGGCACTAGACATAGAAGGATGGCTAGGACATTTAGGTATCCAGTGAAATTCCTTACCTAGAATATTTTGCATAGTTAGTTCCACATGACCATGTATAAAATTCGGTCATAGACACCACTCAGATGTCTTGTGTCAAACTGACCATTTGTCTTTTCCTCAAACTTTCATTTTTTGATAGAACTATTATCTATGACATCCTCATGTCTGAAAAAATCCTATGTGATCACATTATGCAAACCATCAAAGTATTTATCATTAAATTCTTGTTTTACATTGATATTTACTTTAGGAACACTTGTCTAGTCATTAACATTATTATTACCATCTTTATCCATATCGTTTATGATATGAATTCAAGTTTTAGTCCAATTGTGACTTTAGAAACATTATCACCAATCTATGTCTTGGTGCCTCCAAATTACCTCTCAAGTTAATTACAGTCTTTTTAAGCTATCAAAACATGAAAAACAAGCTTATTTCACTTTGATCAAAACATTCAAATGAAGTTCAAGCCTACTAAAATTGTTTCATATGTGAATGACAAAACGAAAAGTGACAAGAATAAATTCATTCAATGTTTACAAATGATGTTCAAGCTTTTCATCCTTAATGCATGGCATTTAAGGAGATTCAGTTCATCAAATGGCTTTATAAAAAGTTCAAAACTTAAGGTAAAAGCCTAACTAAATTGCCCAAAATGAAAGAGAAGCAAAAGCAAAGGCAGAAAAATCTACTTTTCTGGCATTACAACATCTTGCTTATACTTTGCTTAGCCCATGCACATTGGAGTGCCTTGAAATCCCATCGTATCGCCCAGGCTTTGTCTCAAGCATGGATTTCATGCTTTTTCAAGGCATTCTTGCATGCTTTGGCCTCCAAAGCTTCTCTAATGCACCACCCTTAAAGCCTTTGAGTTTCTAATAATTTTTAACAATGCCATAGTGCATTAAACTTTAAATTCAAGAACAAACAATCAACTTGAAGATCAAGCAAAGGCAATACACTCATTGAGAAACCACATTAAAGGAATACAAGCATACAAATCATAATAATTTAAATATGTTTATATTTAAAATGTATAATGTAATTAGTTTTAGGGGACTTATTTAATTTGTCTTTTAATCTTTTTTTTTTAACTGACACATGTAACTTATAATATAGTTTTAGGCAAACTATAGTTTGGTCATTTAGCTATAGTGTATATAAAAAGGCAAGCAAACTCATTTGTAAAGGTCTTTAGTTGAAATGAATATTTGAAAAAAAAGCTTGTGCTTTCTTTGTTTCCATGATGCTTTGGTAGCTCATGTGAAATTTATCTTTCCTTTATTTAAGCCTTTGCAAGATAAGGTTTAGCGGTGGAAGAACCTTGGTGGTGAAATCCTTCTTTTATCTTTGGTTCACCCTCAAATTAGTGGAACAATCCTTTAGGTTTGAGGATTTCAAATCTTGTAACTTTATCAAGTATGTAGACTGATTTAAATTGGTGGCTAGTCCTTTAGGTTTGAATCAATTTTATTACAAATTATTTCAAGTTGGTGTTATGTTGAAATTCCATCTTCTTACCTTTCTCTTGGATGGTTATTGATCATTGAACTGGAGTTGGTGAATACTTGTTTTGGATTGAATTTTAGCATGAAAACTTGCATGAATTTGAAAGATTTTGATGCTTGTTTGAGGCTAGATTTTTAGAGGTGAAATTGTGAGACTTTAGTGTCAATTTAAGAGCTTACAAGCCTTTTTTTATTCATTAGTTAGCATCATCTTCATTTATATCATTTGTGGGAACCTCTTATAACACCTGCTCCATTACATATGATTGTTGGACATGATAATTACTACTTGATGTCGATGAAAAAAACTATTAGACGAGTGGATTTAACATACACTGGAATGTATTCTTTTAAATGAATAGAGAATCTAATAAAACCTTCCACATGTGTATCACATGTAATGTCTAAAGGCCTTTCACTATCAAAATTTGTTGGTCTCATAGATAACTGAATTTTTATTTTGTCTCTAATCTATCTAGAGAACTATACTCAATGATTGGATCAATTCCTCTAATGTTATGTTCTCCAAGATTTTAATCACATCTTGTTGTCCTCCAACATATTTCTATGTATTCTTATCATTATATTCTACCTATTCTCTTTCATAAAAAATCAAAGCATGTCCCATCATTACAATCAACCCTACAATGCTAACAAATTTGTTGTCACGTGACAGTGTAACATATAAATATAACTTTTGCAGTTTTAAGTGTTTAGGGTTAAAACTTTAGTCTTTTATTGTTTATGATATAATGTTATGTTGTAGGGATTAACAATTCAAGCTTACAATTTAATGAATTAGGATTATGGTTTAGCATTTCAAATTACGACTTTAGTTTTATGCTTTTGTGAATTAGGGTTTAGGGTTTGAGATTAGAGTTTAGGGTTTATGATTAGGGTTTAGTGTTTCAAATTATAGTTTTAGTTTTGCATTTGGGATTATGATTTGGATTTATGATTTATAAACTATATTTCTAATATAAAGTTTAAGGTTTAATGTTTAGGGTTTAAGTTTTATATTTTTTATAATACGATATTTGGTTACTATCAAATTAACCCCCTATATGGTATAAACTATTAAATTTATAAAACTACAACAAATTCAAAAATTACATAGATATACTATTGAGAAAAAATATCAATATACCTCCACATGAAAAGTTTCTAGTAACCATCTCATTGGTAAACTATCAATACACCCCCACATGAAAAATTTTATATAACCCTATAAATTAAAATATCACTGTGCCCCTATAGTATAATACCAATTCATCCTTACATAAAAAATATCAATATAGTTCTATGGCAAAGTGCATATAAACCCCCTATTGACTTAATTGTATTTCACCCTTACATTTATAATATCATATTACACCCCTAAATTTAACATAAAGTTTTTTGAATTGAAGTTTATATAAATACTTAGATAATCAAATTTTCTTTCGTGATATTAAACCACACGAAAACAAAAATTTCAATGATAATTTTAAAAGTGGATGTGGTGTGTGTTTTTGTGTTGATCGAGTTGAGTTTATATAAAATATGTGAATGATAGTGAGAGAAAAATTTGATAACGAGAGTAAAAATTGGTATAAAAATTATTAAATTAATTAAATTAATAAAAGCGATTATATTTGTTTATCTAAAAAAGTTGTGATTAAATTGATTTTGTTTATTTAAATTAATTTCCCTAAAAGAAAGACTCACACTGTTGTTCATACTTGGCATTCAACTGGCCAACATGTGATAGACGAAATTAAAAATAATTGCCTGTTCAGGTTAAGTTCAAAAAGGAACAAAAATGAAAATTCTACCAATTATCAGTAACAGAGTTAAGGAAATAGGTAATAGGAAAAAGACCAACTAGATGTCCTTGGATAATTAAAAAAAATATTAATGCCAAAGAACAAGGCATTACGCAGTTTTACCTGCTTTTTCCATATTTTATATGGCAAAGAATTCAGGAAAAATATCAGATTTTTTTAAATTTTTTTATATCAAAAAAGAATTCAAGAAAAACGTCAGATTTCTTAACTTTAAATCAAGGGTAAACTCAAACTCCTTAATAAAAAATAGGCCAAAGGACATTTTCCCACCCATAGTTTGAGGCGGGGAGAAAGTCCCACCCGCTTAAGTTTAAAAACCTGTTTTCCCACCCATCACCTAATTTTTTATTATTTTTTATTAAAATTACTAAATTACCCTTTT
>JAJEJH010001335.1:0-30397 GCA_026122585.1 Anacardium occidentale
CTGTTGATGAGTTTCTCGTTCTATTGTGAGATTAAAGTGTGATTTTGGAAAATATCTTTTTTTTTTTTCTCTTTTCTTTCTTTTCTTTTCTTCTTTTCTTGTTATTGAAATTTTGCTTATTTTCTTTTCTTTTTTTTTTCTCCTTTTTTACAAGGCACACAGACATGTATTATCGGACGCACGAGCGTGCATGCAGATGCACGGGCCGTGTACCGGTCGTATAGCCCAACCGTGCAAGGTTCTGAAAATTCTAGCTAAAATCTCACACTTGACTCATGCACGACCATGACCCTCAGGCATACAGGCGTGACCCCCTCTAAAAGCTGGTCGTGCATAACTCGTATACACGACCGTCACCTTGCCAACACTAGAATACACGAGGGTGCATGCACGAATGCACGGGCATACATCCGGTCCTATTTCGACACCCACGATCGAAATTCGTAAGATCACACCAAAGCTCAACCAAAAGCTCACCAAACATCAAATTAATCATACTAGCATGCAACATACACTGCTAATAAGCTAAAAACATGCATCAATCACTGAAATAACCCAACTAAGGAAACACAAACCCAAGGAAACAGGAAAAAGGTAAGGGAATACTTACCTGGAGCTACTAAGATCTTCTATCTCTCTATCCTCAGCTAAATCTTGGCTGGAATTACTACTAAAGCTGACTAATCTCTCCCTCAAAAGGCTAAGGTTTCCTGGAGAGAAAAGAAAAGGCAAAAGCTGACTGAAACGGACGAAAGAAAAACATTGGTTTATATACCAGCAGACATACACGAGCGTGCGGCAAACATGCACAAATGTGCATGATGAGAAAGGGACACACGGGCGTGTGTCCAAAGATGTACGGTCGTGCTCCTTCCACAAACTGCATATAAAGCCAAATAAAAGACCATTCTACCCTCCTATCTCACTGAAACAGATTTATAACTGAGAAATCTCTCTTCTACCCTCCTATCTCAAGGCCTAAAAAGACCTTTCTAACCTCGGGCTGTTACACCAAATGTAAATCAATCATTTCCCACATGTGAAACACTTTATATACACATGCTTACTGCACTCATAATATAAATTCTCATAATCAATCATTCAACTTATTTCAAAGCATGCATATACATACATAACTTCATATGTATCAATCATATATATATATATATAATCATCATCATCATCATCTCAAGATCATCGAATATGCAAGGGAAACATCACAAGCTTGCTGGAAACAACTTATACACATACACAACTAGCACATCACATAAAGGAAGAGAGGGAAAGAGGTAAGAAATGTCTACCTCTAGCCATGCTAAGCAAGCCTTTTCTCTCCAGAAAATCTTATTCTCAAGCTAGATTGGATGGTCTTGGATGCTGCTCTTCCTTTCTAGGGTTGCTGGTGTTTGAGATTGAAAGAAGTCTTGGGTGAAAAACAAGTTGGAAAACAAGATAAAGATGACTGAAAACGAAGATAACTAAATATCATCACACGCACGGGCGTGTGCCTCACATGCACAGTTGTGCATGGCAGAAAAATTACACTATTGCCATTTTCTCACGCTTGCATGCAAATCCTCTCAACAGGACCCATGCAAAAGCAACCTAACTCTGGAAAATATTTATTTCACCCCTGAACTCTCTCACAACCCTAATATTTTCACCAAATCGTATTCTAACCCAGATTAGCTACCTAAAAGACATTTCTAACCCTGAGATGTTACAATAGAGAGACATATAATATAATTTAATTGACATGCATGGATATATCTTGAACTTTTCACAACATGAACCTTATACTATACTAACATAACAATTCATCATCATTTCATAACTTATTTTAGACATAATACATGGGCAAAATCATTTACATACTTGTTCATGCAACATATCATATATAAATCCACCACATTATAGTCATAAGTCATTTTAAGCATATACGTAAACATAATACATTCATAATACTTAAATGACTTATAAAACCAATATAAAACATAATGTGCACATGTCATGATCCTCATTCTTATTTCTAACTTTAATCTTAACTATCCAATCAAATTTGTTTAAGCCACTACTTTGTCTTGATCGTCACCTTAAAAGACTCATGGTTCTTTTTTGTTTATATAAATTTCATTCCTCTTTCTTGATTTACATCTTAAAATACTCTTGGAATGTCCTTAATATTTCATGAATCTTTAATATATATGTCCATTAAACATCTCTATTGCATCTAAATGATTATTGCAAACATAAGAAATAAATCTCCATTACATAACTATTTATTTGCTCATAGTATATACATGGCCATATCATATTTCATAGTTTTACACATTTATTTTTCATACTAATCATTCTCATAACATGTTTCCATGCCAAATCAATTTCTATCCTTCACCAATTTACATATGGTCGTAAAACCTCCCTCTAAATGCATTAAATCATATATATGGATCTTATAAAACTTGAAGTTTTTTTGTTGTCAATTTGGACATGTTGAACTAATGTAGCTATAACTTTTTCCCTAGACATTGGATTGAGGTAATTCTTGTGGCTGTTGAAACCTAAGACATAAGGCTACATTTCTTATGCTAAGGGCTCATTATGGTTCAATTGGTTGACATGTCTAATTTCAGCCAAGATTCACATATTTGAAAATAAAGCAGTCTACTTTATATAGTTCACAATAAATCCATCATAACTTTGGCTAAACAACTCGTATGGACCTGATTCATGACGTTTTGGAAAGTTGAGAGATCAAGGTATAACTTTTATGTTTTGATCTTAAGTTAGTTCGACCTAGATTGTAGTAATATTTTGACTGAAACCTTACTACCAGTACATAGAAAATAGAGTTATATAACAATAAATCATCACTTCATCCATTCCACAACCAAGACATGTCTAATACATAACATAAGGTTCATATCTATGAAGTCATTCAAAAATTTTAATAGCAAATAATGCAAACCCTAGATGGGAGAGAGGTTTTCTCCTTACCTTGGAGTCCAAGTGTGTTAACTATTTCACTTTGCCTTTGTTGCCACCCACCCTTATAGAAATATTAACATAAATGGCATGAGAATCAATCTTTTCCATCCATTCCACATAAACCTAGGGTTTTAGAACTTACCTTAAACCCTTAAGACTAAAGCTCAGATGATGAATTCCTTGTTCTCCTTTAAAGATTTGCTTGATTCCTTACAAAACGTTGAGATTGAAAGCTTGATTTTTGTGCTCAAATGGGCGAAAAGTGAATTAAAGAAGAAAGATATTATCCTTAGGTTGGATGAATTTTCTATTATATAACACATGTTTGTGTTATTTTTATTAAGTAAAAGTTGATTGGTCTATAAAAATAGAGGAAAAAAGGGTTATAGAACATATGTATCATATATGTAGGTATTTTAGTTTTTTTCTTATGAAACATCTTAATCAACTCATTTAATAAGCATTAATTAGGCTATGACTCACCCATTTCACTTCAATAACCAAGATTATCCACTAATCAAATGACTAATTTGCCCTTAGCACATGAATAAGAGTAACTTGATTTATGCAAATCCTTGTGAAAATACCAAATTATCCTTGGTTATCTTTTGTGTCGTTAAATACTATTTGCCTGCTTTGTGACTTTTTTTACCTTGTTTTCTCATAAATCTCATTGCACTTACTTCATTTCATGGTTCATGTTTTTTCATTTACGAAACATGACTATTTTAACCTTTTCTGTCAAAAGTCCACTTAAGAGTAGAATTTTGTACTTAATGTCATTGGAATGACTAAGCAGGGTTTATAATTCTTGCCTCCTTATAATAATTTTGTCCTCAGTGAAGAGATTTGAATATTAGTCTTTCATCTTTTACTATATCTTCTATGTCGCCTTTTCTGTTTATGATTCTTCCACAACACTTTGACAAGCGAAACAGATTTGTTTTTGAGCTATTTTATCTTAATATCTACATAACTTTTTGGTCTATCTTATGCATGATTCATCATTTCTCAAATCACCTTTACATTATCAATCATTCTTTGTGTCAATTTTTGACTAAGAGCTTGAACTAAAGCATCTTTCTCCTATCACTACAATAAAATTACTTATTTGTGACAAATCCCATAAAGACATATAAAAAATTGTCACGTAAAATGGTTATTATATGACAAAAATAAAAATTCATCACTTATTTCTTAGGACAACACAATTTTTGCTACAAAACATTATTTGGTCATATAACATTATCCCAAGAAGTTTGGCACCAAATTTTTCTATTCGATGGAAACTATAGAAAATGTTTAGGTGACATGGTATACATATATGTGACAAACTATAATTTGTCAATATTAGTTTCACTTATATTTGTGATAAACATTATTGTAACATATCAAAATTTATTATGGAAAATGATCATTTTATGATAAAAATGAAAGGTCGTCACTAATTTCTCTAAACAATATTTTTTTTCCTTTGTGAAAAAATATCATTTGTGCACATAAAATAGTCACAAAATGTTTGATGCTAAATTTTCTCACCAAATGGAAACAAGAAGAAATATTTAGGTGACGCAATATATATATATATACACAATGAACTTTAATTTGTCACTATTAATGACACTTTTTTGTGAAATTTGACGTTGTAGTGACGTATCAAAAATTTTTCATGTAAAATGATCAGTAAATGACAAAAATGAAAAGTCGTGATTAATTTCTCAAGATAACACTTTTTTTTGTGACAAAACATTATTTAGTCACATAAAAACATCACGGAAAGCTTGACGCCAAATTTTCCCACCAACATAGTATACGCATATACAACAAACTATAATTTGTCACCATTAGTTTCACTTATATATGTGATAAACATTATTGTGACATATCAAAATTCATCATGTAAAATAATCATTATATGATAAAAAAGAAAAGTCGTCACTAAGTTCTTGAAATAATATTTTTTTCTTGGCGATAAAACATCATTTGGTCACACAAAATGTTTGGCACTGAATTTCTTCGTCAAATGAAAACCACAAGAAATATTTAGGTGACGCACGATATATATGTGACGAACTTTAATTGTCACTAAATAACATTTGTTTGAGAAGTTTGATATTGTAATGATATATCAAAATTCTTCATATAAAATAATCAATATACGAAAAAAAATAAAAAATTGTCAATAATTTTGAAGGACAATACTTTTTGTGACAAACATCCTTTGGTCACACAAAATTATTACAAAATATTTGGCACAAATTTTTTTTTTTTTTTTCAAATCAAAACTTTAAAAGATACTTAAGTGTACTTAACAAACTCTAATTTAACATAATTAAACTTGCTTGTTTGTGACAAACACTAAAACACCTTTTGTTCCCTTTAAGAAACTATATACTTCTTGATAATAATTAAGTCGCATAAAAAACATAATAAAAAATTATTTAAATGACAACCTTTCTTCTTGAGGCATTTTGCTGCAATCTAAAAACTTTTAAAAGTAATTTTGTGAGTTTTTAAATTATTTTTTAACAAATTATAAAAGAAGAGTTTTATTTTTTTAAGTCAAATCAAAATTTATAATTTTAGTCTTGACCTATTATTGAAAAATTGAGTAAAACAATAATATATTAAAATTAACACTTTTTAAAAATATTCTTAAAAAAAAAATATTGCTTGGGAATTATCATTTAGTTGGTCAATTTTGGTTGCCTTCAACTTTTTTACCAAAACGATGGAATCTGATGTTTCAATTTAAAAAAAACAAGTAAAACTTTTTCAATTTTAACAGCTTCGTCTAAAAGTAAAACCCGATTTGTCCAATATTAACCCTTTGTCAAGGAGTAGAAACTGTAGTTTATGGAAAGGCTGATGGAAGAGTGACATTTCCAAAGCTTCAGCAAAAGTAGGAATCAGGCACCTATCAAATTAATGATAATCAATGTATATTTTTTTAGACATTGTTACACGGAATAACACGGACCCATTATTTTGAGTAAATTACATTTTTAAAGGTTTGCCGAAGTCATAAATTTCCATTTATTGGATTCAGATTATAAATACAAATCCGTAACTTAATTCCTATGACATATTTTTTCATTTCTATCTTCGGTTCTGACACCACAATTTATACATTATTTTACCATTCAAATCTGTTCCTCTACGCCAAATCTAAGCACCATATCGTCCCCTACGAATCACTCGTTAATCTGATCTCTTTTGTTCTGTTGGAGCTTTCAAACCGTGAACACGGCTGAGAGATGGGAACTTTGGGAGCGATTTTCAGGCACCCAGATGATGTTTACCCGCTGCTGAAGCTGAAGAGGGCGGTAAAAAACGCGGCCAAGCAGATCCCACCTGAGCCTCACTGGGCTTTTTGTTATACTATGCTTCGTAAAGTCTCCCGGAGTTTCGCTCTCGTTATTCAGCAGCTTGATGTTGACCTCAGAAACGCTGTAAGTCTCCATATTGTGATCAATAATGTATTGGTTTATAATCTTTTTTGTTAATTTCTTTTTATTTGGATGGTAATTTATAATAATTAAGTCAGATGTTTGAGTGTGTTTTTGTTGATGATACATATTGGTAATCCTTATTCATGCCGGAAGTGAATTGCAATATTACAGGAGCCTCGGTAATGTTAATTCAATTATCGGCTATTTCAAGCCATATCATCTGGGTACTGCTTCGGTACCGAGGGTACCGTTACCCCTTCAGCATGATCCATATGAGAGTGCGGACGGGGGCAACATTATCCCCGGTACCTTACAATATCCCACATCATCATTTTGGCTACTTGCAATGTGATATTATGTAATATTTGCAATATTCAATATAATAGAAGTTGTAATTTTAATTTCTGGAATTTTCTCTTCTTTGTTTTATTTACAGTCTTCATAGCAAGAAAACTTTTGTGCTTTTTCCTGTTTTTGTTTGTTACTTTGAGAGAAGCTCATAAAGTAGCTGTTTCATGTGTATATTTGCATTTCCACTTTGGTTATGTCTATAGTGATATATTAGTGCTTATTTTCAAGAGATGCAATTTGTGGTTATGCAGGTATGCATATTTTATTTGGTTCTTCGAGCCCTTGACACTGTTGGTATGTTTATGCAATCTTTAACCTTTTCGGTTTTCTGTGTGATTTCTTGTACTTTGCTGTCTAGTGTAATAAATCTTCCATATAGGATACTTTATCATTGATTTAATGACAAGCTTTCTGTATTTTTTATATGTAAAAGTGATGTGGAGATTTTCTAAATTTGATTTCTTTAGATGGCAGGCTGGACGTCATTTCAGCTGCTTTAGCTAATACAGTAAGATAGATATCATTTATGTGGATTATGTATATTGGACTGCTTGTTGCAGAAATCTGGAAGCATATAATTTATTTATGTTTTTGTGTGTACTATTTTTTGTTGCTGCTACATATTTTATTCAAACGTTTATGAATGCTTTTTCTCCTTGTTTCTGATTGTTTTTCATTACAGAGGATGATACAAGCATATCTACGGAGGTCAAAGTGCCTATTCTCTTGGCTTTTCATAGTCATTTGTATGATCGTGATTGGCATTTTTCATGTAAGTGTTCTTGTAGCGTGAATCGTCGCTGTCTTATTTGTGCTTTTTCACACAGTTTGAACAATCATTTGACATCAATAAAGTTGCTTTCAAATTTAGACGAAAAAGAAAAAGAAAAATAAATCCTTTAATATTGATGCTTCATGTCACTTTACAATGAAGTCCTTGAAGTTTTTGTTAGGGGGACTCTGGATATATCGTAATTTGTGTTTATTGTCTGAATTGAATTTTAGCTCACTTTATGTATTTTAATTCTTTTATTTTGTCAAGGTGGTACAAAGGATTACAAAGTTCTCATGGACCAGTTTCATCATGTTTCAACTGCTTTTCTGGAGCTTGGAAAGGGGTTAGTCTCATATCCTTGCTTTAGCCTAGAGATGATTAATATGAAAGCAAGGGATGATTAGTATGAAGAATTTCTGTAGTTGTGATGAGATTCATGCCCATTTGTATTGTTCCTTTTTCTTCTCCATCTGCTTTCATTCTTGGTAGGATTTTTCCAAAGACTTGGACTTATTTTTGAAACAGGTTATATTCTGACAAAAGCTTTATGCAACTGAAGTTGCAATTCATTTTATATTAGTATATGTTAAGAATCTAAGATGATTCTGTTTCTTTTTGGCAAATCTCAAAGCTAGATTGTTTTTCGTGATTGTTTGCATTCTGATTCTGTGTTGGAAAATCTAGTTTGTAAGAATTTTCTGTATCTATTTGGCTCCACACTTAATTGCAGTTTTGATTTTTGCTATTGTCCTTTAATCAGAAGTTTCATATTGTGCAGTTATCAGGAGGCAATTGAGGATATTGCCCAAAGAATGGGTGCAGGGATGGCAAAGTTTATTTGCAAGGAGGTTTGTAAATCATGTAACTTGCTAGAGTAAATTGTTCTAAAATGTTTGATATTCCTTATTTTCCAAACCACCCCCAACTCGAAAGGACAGACACCAACTTCACCTTTAAAAAAATGTGGTTTATAAATTTTTTTATGGTAGTACTGGATATGATACTGTGATAATCTATATATGATGGTAGAGATGTGGTAATTAGTTTATCATGCCTTCAAATCTGAAATATATTGGAACAAAATTGTGAATTTTCTAAATGATTACCTTGTCCATGTTTTATACGTGGTTGTTTCCAGTGTTATACATGCATGAGGTGGGTAGCATCTGTGATAATTGTATTTAGGAAATTAAAGCTTTTGTAAATGAAGGGGTGAAATCTAGTTGATCTTCTACAATTTGTTTCACTTTATTTTAGACTTAATTTATGAGCTCCCTGAGCCAATTACAGGATCAAATATTTATTACACCAATAAATTTTGTCTTCATCTTGCAGGTTGAAACAATTGATGACTATGATGAATATTGCTACTACGTAGCTGGACTTGTTGGATTAGGTCTTTCTAAGCTTTTCCATGCTTCTGGGAAGGAAGATATGGCTCCAGAAGAACTTTCCATCTCAATGGGTTTATTTCTTCAGGTATTTGAATATGTGGAGCAATATTGTGTATTTTACCTGCCTCAACTTTTGATTTGAGATGCTAATGCATGACCTTATGGATCCACAAATAACAGAAAGCAAATATCATTCGAGATTATCTGGAGGATATTAATGAGATACCTAAGTCACGGATGTTTTGGCCTCGTGAGATCTGGAATAAATATGTCAACAAACTAGAGGTGTATTGTCTTTTACATGTTTTATCCCTATTTTTAATTATATCTTCCTCTTTTCCTTCTGACTGTGCCCTTTTTATGATGTAAACTTAATTTACTGCAGCTTCCATTTTTTCATTTGTCTTTTTCTAATTGACTTTCTTAAAATGATTTTTGCACTGTTAGGACTTAAAGTATGAAGAAAACTCAGCTAAGGCAGTAGAATGCCTGAATGACATGGTTACCAACGCTTTGACACATGTAGAAGATTGTTTCAAATACATGTCTGCATTACGAAACCCTGCTATATTCCGATTTTGTGCTATACCTCAGGTAGCTGGCTTCTAACTATTGTCATTTATTTTATAATCTATCTGGAAATTATTGTATTAGTGCTTCAATATGTTACTGTGATTGTTTCTATTTAATTTGACTAATTGCATATGCTGAAGCTGTAACATGTTATGCTGTGTCCAGAATTTTTTTGCTTAAATTAAACTGAGTAATATTTGCTATTTAGCATGAACTCTAAATTTTTTCTAAGCCTTGGTGCTTGTATTGTTACATGTTTTGTTTGAATTGGGTTCTCTTTCCTATTTTGACCTTCAAAGGATCTGTTCACAAATCTTGAAGTTTTCAAGTGCTGCTTATAATTAAAGTCAAAGTTAGTTTGCAAAATCTGTTGTTGTTCGAGCCGTGTTGTGTTTATGGGATGTTCTATTGCATCTAGAGCAGATTACACAATAAATGTCAAGTTTATAAAATGCAGATTCATTATGTTTATTCTTTTAATAATTATGAAGGTTTATGGAAAACTTGTATCCAATTTGATTTGTGCTACCATTACCAGATTATGGCAATTGGAACACTAGCATTATGCTACAACAACATTGAAGTTTTCAGAGGTGTTGTGAAAATGAGACGTGGTAAGATATTAGTTTTGAACATTTTTGGCTGTTGAAATTATTGGGATATCTCAAATATCTACCTAGAAAAAAAAATTTGGGTGTCTTTGCATGTTGCATGGATATTAAGATTCTCCTTTTTCCATTACATAGCATGCCATCTCATCCTCATAAGATTGTTGGAAAAGTCATGCTATTTGTGACTTTTGGATCCCTAAAAGGTGAAATCACCTATTATTTGTGTGTCTACTTTTACATCTTAGATTTTTCAAGCACATTATATAAATTTTTCCCTGGTGTTGTTCTCATTTGGTGGAGAATTCTGGTGATTGAAATAGATCAAAGGCTTCTGTTTGCTTTTGGTTATGGTTTTCTTGTACTAACTCCTTACTGGTGTGTTTATTGTGTTCATGTTTCTAGGTCTTACTGCTAAAGTCATTGACCGAACAAATAAATTGTCTGATGTGTATGGTGCCTTCTATGATTTCTCTTGTATGCTGAAGTCCAAGGTATGAGGCTAAACATTGAAGTTAATTTGCAGTCACCATGAGCAATTACCATAATTAGTATTACAATTCCTTTTCCCTCAATTGCTTTTGAGATGCTGCAATTGCAAATTTTAGAATAATAGTTTAAAGTTCACTTGCTTAGGGCTACTTCTGTAGTAGTGGACTTCTGATCCACTTTCCAAGATTTTTTCACATTAATATATATTTCTACTTTTCCCATAAAAAAAAAAAAGAAAAACAAAGTTTACTTGCAAGGGGAGAAACGTTTGACTGCTGTTGGCATCAATTTCATTTTTCCACCACGCATTTTCTTTGCAAATTTTCTTCACTGACCATGAAAAGTTGTGGGTTGTTGTAGATCAACAAGAATGATCCAAATGCAACAAAAACCTTGAGCCAAGTTAATGCAATACAGGAAAAATGCATAGATTCTGGGGTCCTAAACAGAAGGTTGGTAAAAAGAAAAGGTTATTTTCACATCAAATAGAATCTTCTTATGTTGTTCTAACAACTTTTTATGTGTTCCACCAGGAAATCTTACATAATCAAAAATGCGCCAGAATACAATTCAACCATGGTGAGTTTTAATAGAATTTTCAACCTTCTGTAATTTTATTTTTTTTCTAAAGAATCTTTTCTGATTACACTCCAATCATGCAGATTGTCCTACTTTTCGTGATACTGGCCATCGTTTTCTCATATCTCTCCGCCAACCGTCATACTAACTAGTGTAAGTTAAGCTACTGGAATGCATTTTATTTATTTAATCTTTTTCATTCAGGAAATACTCTTTATTTCTCTTTCCCCTTTAGACGTTTACAGATCATGCCATTCTTGAACTTTTTTCTGTGTCCATGAGTGAAGTGTATGTGATGATTGAAGTTTTATGTTTTTTTACTATATTTGTGCTGGATTCTGTATATCCATATTTTAAGATTGCTGATGTAAATTCTAAAGAATTTACTCCATTTTAAGGCTGTTTCTGGTGTTTTTTAGCACCAAAAAATTCGGGCGTCCAAAGACGAACACAAGCAAGTAGTCGGCTCAAAATCTCCTCTTGTAGAGCATAATCAATACTGTTGCTTATTATGTTTGGCTTAATCCTCTCTAAGCGCCACACAATTCTGACTCAAAAGCTTTGGCTAGGAATTGTTGTGGGTGTACCTCAAAATATTTGACGTTTTTACTGGTTTGAAGAAGCCGCCTTCAAAGCTTCCAACGATGCAGATGAAGTGTTTTTTTTTTTATAAATCAATGTCAAAAATTAAAAAAAAAGAAAAGAACTCCAAATGGATTGGAAGAGCAAATGAGTACGCTTGGTGAATTGCTGTATTATCTGAATAAATAAAATATAGACATGAACTCAAGGATTGAAAGCTAATGAGGCAGGTTAAATTAGTGATACTGAGTGGAGAAATTTGAAAAGACTGAGCGGAGGTCACTCATCAATCAACAATTTTCAACAACAAATACAGATATTCTGATCACATCCTAGTACCAAAATATAAAATAAAATGTCTGAATGGGATTCATATATAAATTTGAGCAGAGGGATATCTGAGGGTAACTATATCACATGTCGAAAAACGAGCAGAAGATCGGTTTTCTTCTACTTGCAATAACACGCGCTCGGACTTTGGGGTACAAAGTGGGCAAAACTTACACAAACAAAATCTGCACAGAAGCTGCTGCTGCCATCAGAAACTTTAGAACACTTCGGCCATTTTGCTTGCGAGAACACGATCCCTTCGTTCAACGTATCCAAATGGGAACCATCCTGCTTTTCCTTTGCATTCGCCTTCAGCCCAGCCATTGTTTGTCACCTGTCAGAATTGCTAACGTTAGATCAATTTTTCAACAACTTCAACTTATTGAAGTCGTTGAACTTAGTATGATAACCTTTCGAATCACCACATAGTCACCGACTGACAAAGTCAGCTCCACATCAGATTCAGCTTGAAATGGATGCACAACCTATGACACAAGGCCAAATAACATACCAACAACCATTTTAGAGATAGTAAGATGTTTTTTAAAATCATTTGTACCTAGGATCAAGATACACATTAATACTAACCTCCCCAAGGAAGTAGCCCATGCCATCTGTTGATCCATTGTTTGTTTGAGAAGCATAAACACCATTAACTTCTTCATATGCTGGCGGTGGAGGCATGGTGCTTTCCACACTTGGGCTAGGAGCGGCTTCAATCCGTTGTCGCTCTGATATCATCTGACAATAGTGATAGAGAACATGGATCAGAATCATAGACTGAAGCAGAAGATTCAGCATTAAAGTGAAGGATAAAAACAGCCCAAAAGGACCAGGTAACATGACAGGATACCTCACTTTCAAGCTGATCAAGTATCTGAAGGACTCTCTGATGATAAGTGCGTTCTGCTTCAACCTTTATTACAATATTAAAATGACAGGTAGTTTCAGAATGATTTTCTACAAATATAGTATCCAAAATCATAAAAACTGTACTACCATAGCAATAAGCCGTTGGAGAGTCAGCCTTTGTTGCTGAGATTCAACAGCAGCCATTGCCGCAGCAGCTTCCTTCCCCAAGATTGCCATGTTTGATTTTAAATCATGCAGCTTTGCTTCTGCAGTTTCCAATTTCATAGCAAGCTCAGGATTGCCTGGTGTTTCTCTAACTTTAGCTTGTCGTTTTGAAACTTCAATAGCCTAACTAGGTTTAATAGGCATAACAACAAGAATGAGTATAATTCTTGCCGAAGACATTACAAAAAATTAAAACAAGCATTTGAATCAAAAGAGCATACAAAACCAAGTAAATCATAAATTCAGAACAATATGTTCTCTTTAGTACTCAGTTACATACTCATAGTATAAAATACCTGAGCTTCAGCTTCCTGTCTCATTCTGTCATAACGTTGAGCAAGATGTCGTGCATCCTCCAATGGTGCTCCCATTACCATTGCTCTCAGTGGCTCTGCAACCTAAAATTCAAAGCATTCAATACCATATGAAGAACAAAGTTAACAACGTTGTGAAAATCAGAAGCAGTTATATAAAATACATTTACATAAGTTTGAGTGCAAAACAAAAAAAAAACTAAATGCTTTGATTGTTTGGCCAGACCTGTGTGCCAAAAGCTTTCAAGAGATTCCCACGCTCTTTCTCCATTTGAGCACGAGCTCGTCCATAATTCACTGCAGCTTTTGATAATGTATTACCACTGGTACAGGTATTTTCAGAACCATATTTCCTGCTATCCTCCGACAACTTTGTACCTGTCAAAAATTAAAAATTCACATTGACGAAAATTGTTAAGGCCATGAAGTCACAGTCACATGTCACAGTTTTACATTAAAGTTTAATTAAATTACCTATTTCAACTTGTTTGGATCCCGTAACAATATACCCCTCAACACCACGAACGATATCCCTTTGAAAATGCTGAAAAAGAAATTGAACCTTTAGGAATCAAGGAAGAGAGAAAAACCGAAATAGATGAGCACTAATCAGCAGGTGGATTTTCCAACCTTGCCAGCACGTGTTGAAATGTAAAGCCTCTCAAGTTTCTGATGTTGGTGGAGTTCTGCCTCATCAGTTATAACACTGTCTGAACCTCCATATCCCCCACCCCCAAATTGTTTGAGGACAGCCTGTAGCAAAACTTGGTGTAATTAACAAACTTGTTTTAAGCAATTGAAAATAAATAAACTGGAAGATTAAAGGTTATTAAACAAAATATACCTAGTTAATTCAGCATATTAATTACAGACAGAGTGGTCACAGTGGATCTCAAAATCATTGATCAAGTACAAAAAGCAAATACAAGATATATCAGGGGTGTGTGTGTCAGTAGCAAACATAAAACATGACGAAGTGTTCCTATGTAAAATGACCAAATACAGAAGTTTTAAACACAAGCACCTCCTAACTCGAATCTGTAACACACCAAAGCTAGAATGAACTTTCTGAGAGCAGTTTTCAAGGTGACGTGTGATGTAAACTAATACTGCTGGTTATGTTTTTACACTGATTTTCATGCACACAGACATTAAGGTGAATATGGTTATCTAAAATAAAGGAGTTTATTACATTAAAATTTTACACAGCAGGTCTTAAACCTGATCCCTATTTTCCTATCTAACCTTACCCATAAATGACAAAGCCAACCCTTTAAAAATGAGGATTTTTTACATCCAAGTAATGGGCAATGAAGCCATTCAATGGCTTCCATATGATGACATGTCCTACTTCACCACGGGCAGCTGCGTCAGGGCTACTGCTACATGGGCTCAAAACAACAGCAGCCATACAGAAATTTTCCATCTAGAAGCAACAAAAAGGACTATTTCATTTGCTGATTATCCCTACTGCAAGTCATTATAGCAAAAAACTGCATTCTCTTACTGACGCCACAACAGAACCACACCCTATAATAACACACAAATAAATCTCCAAACAGCTGCGAACACAATTGCAACAAATGACTTTTCAGGTAGGAAAAAAATTCTGCAGTAACAAACATATGATATATCATCTCTGCTTCTTAAATTTAAAATCACTGATAGATTCAAATTAGACCTAACCGATATTCACCGAAATTAACAGAGGTAAAAGACACAGCCAATCACAAGCTTTCTAAAGCACGAAAACTACATCAAATAAATCAACTGAATCAAACAAAATAGAAAACAGTAACCCATCACAAGATCAAAGATGTTAAGCTACGAGAGACAAGTGGAAGTGGATCTAAATAAGATTCCGAAGAAAAAACTAGAGTTGAATAAAACTTGAATATCTAATTATTTCGTATATGATAGAGTGGGAGATAGGGACCTGTTGTTGCCTGGCCACTTGTTCTCTCAGCTTGGTGGCTTGTTTTCTGATTGCCTCCATTCAATTCAGAAGCCAACAGATGTTCTGTATTTTAATTTTGATTTTGAATATTTGGAGCTGCAGGGCCTCAAAAATGAAATGCCGATTTTAGAGAGAGAGAGAGAGGCTTTTAAATTGAAATCAGAGCACTTCCACTTATTACTATTTTTTTTTTTAATTTTTATTTTGAAAACTAAACGACGTCGTTGTATTATCATGCGGCCGTTCTCATTGTATCTTTTCAATTCTAATAAAATTTAAAATAATTCTCCAAATTTTATTTAATTTTAAAAAAAATGAATAATATTTTCTTTTAGAAGTTTAGACCCCAGTCTGATAGAGAAAATATCACTCCCATCGCCACATAGATCAATTTTAAAAAAATAATTTATTTATTCTCTAAAAAATAATTCAATTAAAATAGAAAAATTACGTCATACTTATACAATTTTCAAAGGCTGCTTAAAGTATTTTCGATTAATTTGTTGTAAGCATGGTTATACAAAAGTGATTAAACATTGAAAGCTTCCATATTACTTCTGGGTGAAAAAAAGTTGTTAAAACATATATATAGATATTATGCATGTTGCTTTTGAGGCCTTTGAAGTTTTCTTCTTTTGTACATAATTTTATGGACAAAATCGATGGGTACAATCATGTGTAGGTGTGTAAATTATTATTGTACATGTTATGTGTATAGATCCTTGCAATGACTTGTCTTAATCTTCATTGATAAGCAGAATTTGTGCTCTAATACATACTAATTATGTCTCAATTTTACATTGCCTTTAACACTCTATTTTCTCTTCTTTTTTTTTTTACCCCTTTATTTCATTTTCAACTATTTTTAAAATAACAATTTGTTAAAGCAATCATTTTCTTATTTGACCAAACAACTTAATCTCATTCAAGATTTTCTTAAATAGTACATGAAATATTTTTCATCCAAATTTATCAATTTTTTGAATAAAATAATCAAAATACTCTCAACTAAAAAATACAAAAAAATAATATGAAATAAAATTAAAATATTAAACTAATGATCACCGTTGTCGACAATAGTGATCGTTGGTTTTAATTTTTTACTATTTTTAATTAGTTAATGTTATTTTAATATTTTAATAAAAATTATTTTATTATTTTTTCAGGTTCTTTTCATTTAAAAATACAAAATATCAGTATTTAATTATTGATCATTAAATCTAATTATTAATTTTAATCAATGAAATAATATTTAAATTTTAAAAAATTGATCGACAAAACTTTATCATTTAGAAAAATTTTGGATGAAATTAAGTCCTTTAGCCTTTCTTATAAATGTTAAGCTTTAACAATTTGAATGATACTTAATATTTTCTTATGAATTTTCTAATTTAAAGACTGTGGACATTGATCATAAGATAACACAATTGATCTTGAAAACATAGTGATTTTCGCTTATGTAGCCAGTTATATATTACCTTTCAACAGCTCTCTTGGCTATGAGGAAGTTAAGGCTTGGCATTTGGAAAATTTCATTGGCTTAAACTCAAACATTTTGTTCCTGGAGTTCAAGTATGATAAAAGCCAATGACGATCATAAAGAATCTCCAATGCATCACAGCAACATCAAACGAATCATATGTAGCATATCAAAATAAATAAATAAATAAAGTCCACTTTGGTTTGAGTCCATACTTGTAGATTTGACTAGATTGTTTAAGCGTTACCTTAAAATTTGAGAAATTTTCAGGTAACATTAAGAGATTTAAATTAATTCATTCTTGCATAAAATTGTTGACTCTTTTTTACTTTATTAGATACAAATATTGGTGGCCTCTTCACCTGACAATTAACTAATATTACTTCATACCTTCTGAGGGATTTCAGAAAATTGGTCAAACAGTTTGGGTTTAATAAATTCCCTGAACTTTGGGGATAAGAAATAACCTTAACATTAGACTACTCATGAAAGGGCCAAAAGACTATTTTCCACCCAAGTGAAATATTTTCAACCCAATCCAGAGACACTCCAAAGTAAGCTGAATGGTAAATGTGGGTGGAGAGTCATATTCAATTGGTTAAATAACGTATTCGAGAAGAGATGGGTTAAAAATTTAATTTTATGGGTCAAATTATCGTCTGAAAAATGCATAAAATAAAGAATTAGTGAAGGCTTCAAAACTTACAAATCGAACATATTTAATGCAATAACATTAATCAAATTTGGGTGATATTAACATTTCATATAATGAAAACAATCTTTAAATAAAAAATAATTTTTTGGAAGCTCTATGGATTTTGTTGCCTGTTATTAGATATTTAATAACTAAATTTCTTCTTTCACACCCTCAGCTCTTATGTTGCACTCACACTTTTATTCAATCTCGATCTCTTGTAAAACCATTTTCTCATGTTGTTTAGATTGCAAATTGAATTGAACAAGTTTATTGAATTAGGAATGATGTGATGAATAAAATCTTGTTGTCACCGATTGCACCTTTTTGTTAAAATTCTATCAAAAAAGAGAGAACACATTCATAAGCATCAAGGTAGCTAGAATACTATCTTATAAGAATAATTTCATGAATGAATTGATGAACTGTGTTCCAATTTCATGAAATATTATTGATATGATGCTTTACTTAGTTGATCCTAATGATAAATTGGTGATAATTCATGGAATTAAGCATGCTTTATTGTTAAGTAGGAATTATAATCATAAAACGTGTTCTTGATTAAAACTTGATGAATAAGGCCAGATTAGGTCAAGAGTCGAGAATGTTTTAAGGTTCTTGATATGAGATTCAAGTTAATACATGTTGAATGATATGTTGAGATGATGAATTATTGTTCTTAGCTAGGAAAGAATGGGTGTCTAGTAAGAACAAGCAAGAGAAAGAAGCCAAGATTCTGCAAAATGGCATACATGACTATGCAGTAATGAGATGACACTTGTGCATGCGTAAGAATGCAGAATCATGATCGTGCATAAAGGCGAACACACGTTTGTGATAGACATAAGAAGAGCAGGGAAACATTTACGTGAACACACATGACTATGTATAAGAGACAAGCACGATTGTGATTGACGAGGAAATGGCATAAGGCTTAGGCATAAGTGCATGCCTGTGTGTTAAGGGTATACACGGCCGTACATGGGTCTATTTAAGAGAAAGAATGGGTTTACATGACATTTTAGTTCCTAATTAACTTTAAAGACATTTTAGTCATTGGACAATAAGTTTAAGCACTTATGACATGTCAAGTTTATAGTTTTCAAGATATTTACATGAGATGAGTTTTTAACATGTTTTACAGATCTAAAAAGTTATATGTTTTCTTATGAGTTTCAAGATAAGTTTTATGAGAGTGCATACAAAAGGGCATCTATAAGTTTATATGCTCATAGTAAGAGCTAACATCTACAATAAGATATTGCATTCGCAATTAAGTGTTTTGCTCATAATATAATATTGGTTATGTGTATAAGTTATATGTTTACATAATCAAGGTATCAAATCGTTATGTTTTACCTAATTTGATCAATATATGTTACAGATTACATTTTTCAGTCTTTGGCTAATTAGTTTTATAGTTACAGTCTTACAACTTCAGCTTTAGTTGATGAGTTCTACAAATTCATTTTTTGTACTGATTGTTCATGATTTAATTTTCAATATTAAGTTTATGATTTATAGACAAATTTACAGTTATGGCCTATAGGCTAAGCTTTATAGTTTTATAAATACATGATCTTATTGGATGAGTATTATGTGTATGAGTTATCACGTAAAACATTTATGTTAGTATTAAAGGTTTAACTTTATCCTTAAAGACGAGTAAAGACAGGTTAAGAAAGAATTAAAGAATCAAGTAAGCATGAGTTGAGATATTGCTCAAGAGTAAAGGATTAAAGAATTAAAATTAATAGTTATTATACTTACTAAGTGTTTATCATTCACCTATCTATCTTACCTTGTAGGTACAAAGGGCCAATACATCAAGTGGTAAGTCTAGAGGTGAGTTACATAATTGCTAGTTAGCTCAGTTCAGTGTAAAGGTAGCCAGCCATGTAAGGATTATCATTGCTTTTATATGTTTTTATTAGACTATTGTATCTTACACTTTATGCTTTTGAGATTTTCTAGTATTATATTGAAACAATAAAGGACATATGAATTTTGAGAAGTTATACTTGGATTTTAATAAAGTGTTTTCCATACTTATGTTTTATTTTAGGCTTTATTTTAAGTTATGTTTCATAGTGAGGTTGTGACATATTTTGCTACTTATAGGTTAAATACCCATGACAGACAGGTATTTCTAAGGGTAAAGATGTCGAGACCTCACATTTGTTTTAAGAATATATATAAAACATGACAAGTACAACCATAGGGTGTTTTAGAACTTATACTTGCAAAGTTAATATTGTGAATCTTCACGTGGCAAAGAGATTACCAATCTAAGCTTGTTATGCAACCCTCCGAGAGTGGCACTTGTCATAACCATATGAAGTATGTAGCTTTAAAGGTCCAATCGCACATCCAATAAGCTAGTAAAATAAGTGAAGGGATAAGAAATATAGAAAGAAGGCAGAGAAAATAAAAGAAAGAGAGATAAAATGTTTTCTATAAATCTTATAACTCTATTGGATGAAAAAGAAACGTCCTTTTTACATTAGGGCATATACATGAAAGTGCGAATCAAATGCACGGTCATGTGTCATGATTTTGCTTAACTTATACAAGTATACATCAAGATGCATGATTATATGTCTTATACTTATCATGATTATAGGACATATATTAATCTTGTAGCACAAAGAACAACTGTTTACCCATCGTCTCAACCATGCATGGGCATAGGTGTGTGTAAGCAAATCTCGATACAACCAAACACCACTCTTATGGTAACCTTTGTTATAACAATATATTTTATGGTGTTAAACTATACCAATCTTACACGAAGTAGTTTTGGTGGTCTCAAGTTGCATGACATAATCGTTAAACTAAGAGGATGTTTCCATAGACATAAGATTTACCTTATATATGAAATTCTTTTATCAAGTCAATTTAATGAACATGCCTAGTATACAACATGCATGTAACCTCCAAAGGTTAGAATGGTCTTTCTAGGCCTTTGATCAAGGTTAAAAGAAAGATTTCATAGTCCTATATTAGACTTAGGTGAGTTTTAAGGGTAAAATAGTCATTTTCAAAGCTTTATTTGGTTGGTATATATAGAGCATGACTATGCACCCTAATGGCACATGACCATGTGTCTCCTTTAAGTTGCATAGCTATATCAAGGAAAGTTTCTCCTTTTATGAGTTTTAATCGATTTTTTCTCAATTTTCTTTCTCTTTTCTTTTCAGCTAACCCTTACCAAATTATTAGAGAGAGAAAGTCTAGTCAAAATTCAGTCAGAGTTAGAGAGATAAAAGATTTTAGTAGCTTTAGGTAAGTATTTCCTTATCTCTTTCCTGTTTCCTTAGCATGTAACTTTTTGGATAAGTCTAGTTGGTGACTAAGTATGTTTTCAGTTTAGTAAGCATGATTCTAAGTTGATAATGATGAGATAAAAGAGAAATTTTGAGTTAGAGCACGCTTAGAACATTATATATATTCATATGTGTGTTTTATGCATTTAAAAGCATGTTTAGCTAATATTAAGAGTTATGAGATAATGATGGTTATGATAGAAGCTTTTGGTTACATGTATGTGTGCTAGAATAAGCTTATATGAAGATAAATTGAGATTGGGTTGAGTTAGACATGGTTTAGTAAGTTCCAAAGATGGAAATTATAAAAGTAGAGTGTGACACACACCTGTGTGTCTATGTTTCTCTACATGGTCATAATTGTGTAAAGTATTCACAACTAAGGCTAGTGTGCCAATGCCTTTAGACATATGATTGTGTGACTTATAGGTCACAATTGTGTACGCTTTTCCAATTTCACATGATTGTGCCTTAAGGGGTCACGACCATATGTATATAAAAGCCTGCATGCCTATGTACATAGGGACATGACCATATACCTTGAAACACAAGCCTATACAGTATGTCAAAATTTAGTACAAGGATTTCAAAAGTTAGCATGACTTGACACATGACCACACACATACCCATGCTCTAAGAAAAGGTTTTAGAATAGTAAAATAAAAGCAAGAAATAAGAAAGAGGAGAAAGAAAGAATATTTATCCAAAATCACACTTTCAAACTCATAGAAGTATAAGAAACTCATTAACAGTTTAGAACAATGTTATCTAGTGATAGGTTACGATTAAAAAATAAAAATAAAGACATAAACAAAAGAGGAATAGTCATAAAAACATTCAGAATATGGAACAGTTTGTATAGAACTTATTAATAAGTTTAATAGGTTACAGAAACTTCAGTAAGAAATACACAAAAAATAACTAGAACAACTGTACAATATTTTTAAAAAAATGATCAAGTGATCCATATGTATTAGTTTTTTAATATTATGCTTGATAACAGCGTTAGTTATTAAGGGTGAATATGATGATATATCTATGGTATTTCAACTTTCTAACTGTGGTTAGATTAGTTAGATTTCAACTTACAAGTTTGAAGACTAGTATGGTAAGATATTTCAACTTATTGGCATTTCATTGACATGGTTCAACCCATATGGTTAAGATGTCGAATTCTTGCATTCACCAGCCTGATTAGCATAGTAGGTATTTTTGGTTACATAGGTATCATTTTACTTTTCAATAATTTAGGATACATGGATTTTAATAGTATTTTTAGTAAATATTTTTAGTAATTAGGCTTAAGGGCAAGTACATGTTTTTCAGCATACTTTATACTATGATAATATGGTAGGAATCAGTACATAAATAGTAAAAGAAGAAACATGTTAAAAAAAGAAATAAAAGAAAGATAAAACTACACGATATACATCATATGCAGAAACATAAAAGAATTCAACTAAGATCTTAAAAGAACTCGAGAGCACTCTAAATCTTAGAAATCAGATAAGAAAAAGACAGGATAATGACTATTAAAAAAAATACTAGAGGTGTTAAGCCACGCTAGCTAGATCTTTTTTCATTTCAAGTCATATATATATACTCATATACATATTTATGACAAGGTATAGAGTAGAGCTTAAGTAGTAAGTTAATCTAGAGTAGAATAAGTTGTTAGGTTTATCAAGAACTTGGTTAAGTTATTCAGTTTAACGACTAGTTAGTGATAGATCAGATTAAAACTTACTCGAGGGTAAAGATAAAAGATGTTTATTAAGTGACTTGTTACTTGTTCCCCTTAGTCTCTTTTTTTATAGGTTAGTGTTTAAGGAGTTGAGCTTGAAGCATTGTAATATCTAGAGGGTATAACTATCCTTTTAGGTTTGAAAATTAAGGTTAAAAGTGAAATTCCATAATAGAAAATAGAGTTGAGAGGGTGTAAAGGTAAAATAGTCATTTATAAGCTATATGTGGCATATACATGGTATCTTTGGGAGAATATTCCATGTATGACACATAAAAGGAAAGAAAATCTAAGATTTCCTTGACACATGACTATGTGCTTTAGGCACACGACCATGTGTTATAGTGTATTGCTATATATACGTTTATTTTTCATTTTTTCATATTTTCCTTTAACTTTTCTTTCTTCTCCCTTTCCCTAATGAACCCTAAAGCAGTTGAGAGCAGTCAGGCAACAATCCAACACTGGACTAAAGATCCAAAAATCATCAAAAAGAGAGATTCTATAGCCATGGCAAGAGGTAAATATTTCCTTAACTCTTTCATCTTGTTTCATAGCATGTTTCCTCTTTTTTTGAGTTCTGAAATGCTTGTTGTCTTGTTGAGGCTTACTTTGCTTGTTTGAGTACTTAGATGACGATTCATAAGCTGATTGAGTGGATTATTTCATGGATGTATGCATATATGGTTGTATACATGTATTTCCTACTTTATTTTGAGATATATGGCTTGATTGGCATGATTGTGATGAGATTTGATAACTATATTTGTTATTATTGATGCTTTGAGTGTATGAGATCCTTTCATTAAGATTTGGAAATGTTTGGATGGGAAATATATATGAAATTTTAGGTTTGACACATATTGCAAAAATAGAGTTGAGTGCATGATTATGTAACCTTTGTATATAATAACACGGTCATGCATTGAAGTCATGCATGCTTGGAAAGCTTGGATACACGTCCATGTAAGCGAGAACATGACCATGTGCTCATTCCTAATTTTACACGCCTGTGTAAGTAGAACACGAGAGTGTATGTAAGTTGTTATATGCCTATACAAATATAAGACATGACCATTTGCCTTCTTGCATGATCGTGTGCCCTACACTACATATCCGTGTGGCAAGCCAAGAAATTACAAGACAATTCTAGACACTAGCATGACTAAAAGCATGCTTCATGTATGACCCCATGCATCCTTCTACACGATTGTGTGCTAAGCATCACACGCCCGTGCAATTTGACAAAACCATAAAATAATTTATACAATAGTGCTACATATTTCTAAGCCACTTTTAAGCATACAAAACCCAATAATGACAAGAGAAAATAGAGTATCATGCATGAATATCATCATTTAGCATGACATGTCATATCTGTGTTTTAGAAAAGAATCTAAGGATCTAACAACATATTTTTTTAGTATAAATATATGATGTTTCGAACATCAAGTAGGGATAAATATTTAGGGGCACTTGTGAGTTCACACACTCACAAGAAACCAATATTCATTAGAGAGGACATAGTCATTACTAAGCTTGTTAGAGAGAGTGCTAGTTATGCATCAGTAGTTTTTAACAAGATTGAACTCATACAACCAGAGTATCAAATCTTTGTATTCATTAGTCTAACCAGCACAATAGTATTTTCAGTTACAGTATTTTAGATACAACTTTTTAGCATATTATATATATATATATATATATATATATATATATATATATATATATATATATATATATATATATATATATATATTCAGGGTCTTCAGATTATAGCTATGATTTTAGATAACATTTTCAGAAAATCAAGTCTAAGGGTAAACCTTCACAATTTTTCAATATTGACATGACATCAACATTGTTGCATTATGTCACATATAGCATTTCATGAGAAACAGAACCATATAAAGACAAAAATATAACAAATATAGAAGATATCATGGAAAAGAAAGAATAAAGAGAAAAATTAAACTAGTTATAAGGTGATAAGTCACGAAACGAGACTAAGCTTACAACCTTTTTATGTTTACTTAATGATTTTATCACTCACCCTTGTTGGTTTCCTCTTTTACAGGTCAGTGACTCTTTAGGGCTGAGCTCAATATGTTATGAGATTTGGGATATTACTTAGCATCATATAGCATATTGGTAGCTCGCATGCTATTGTATAGTTTGTTTTGTCATGCATATGTGTGTTTTATATTGTTAGTATATATGTATAATTAATATGTTTTATCATTGAAAAACTTGAGAGTTTTCAATATAAAATTAGTAGTTTCTTATTATTATTAATATCACTTTTATAGCTTTAAGATGCAAAATTTTAAATTCAGCAACAACTTTTGTTATAAGGATTCCTACTATAGGCTATGGTTAGTATAATAATATTAGTAAATAGTATTATACAATGACCCATGACAAAGACTCCTATAGTTGTTGGTATCAGAGTAAATCTAAGTCATATTTTCAAAAAAATATGTGTTCACATGTATTGTTTCCTATAATTTGCATGAGTCAGAGCTAGGGTGTCCTAATAGTCATTGCTTATGTCCTTTTAATGTAAGTATCATAGTGTAATGTTTAGCTTTATTTTAGATATTAACCTTCTTATGTTTGTGATTTTTTATATAAGAGATCCTACTTACCTAGATTTATAGAAGATGAGAGTAGTGCTTCTGTAAGACCTATGGATACCAGTGATAACAAGAGATCTTAGCACTCTTAGGTATCTTTTAGGCTAGAGGGTGTGAGAGAAATAGTTAGAGAAGTTCTGAGAGAAGAGCTACATCATACAGAGAGGGTAGAAACTCATAAGCCAGTCAAAGGTGATGCCCACTCAAGGCTAGACAAAAGGTGTTATGATTAGAGAAGAGAGGGTTACCAGATGTCAGAGTATGATTATCAGAGGGGTCAGAGTTTTGGTAAACAGATAGTAGATACAAGTGATTTTGAGAGACTATACCTGATCTATAGTTTGTATAGGGCACATTCGTTACCCAAGTTTAGTGTTTCCCAAGACCCAACAATAGTAATAGATTGGATAGAATCAGTTGAAAGTACCATGAAGCTATTTTTTATGATTGATAGAAAGAGACTGAGATATGCTACCTATATGCTCGAGGTGACACAAGGGTATAGTAGAACCTTATGCGGATGTCAGTTGATGAAAAGAGTTTATCTTAAGATGAGTTTAGAAGATTGTTTGATGAAAAGTATCATAGTGCTAACATGATACATGCTAGAGCTCAAAGGTTTATATAACTGACTTAGGGAATGAGTTCAATTAAGGATTATGCCACTAGATTTAATTATTTGGTAAGGTTTGTTCATAGTATGGTAGCTTTAGAGTTGACTAAAGTATAGAAATTTATGCATGAAATACACCCTACCATTGCTAGATACATGATGATAAGATCTTCTACCATGTAAAGGTTCAGTAATGCTTTAAAGAGAGCTTTAAGATCAAAGGTATATCTTCAAATGATAGGTGTGTTTTGTAAGCTAACAGAGAGAGTTCTTGACAGAAGTTTAAATAGAGACAGAGACAGAGGTAAGAAACTTATATAGTCTAAGAAATTAGTTAAAGAAAGAAAATAGAGAATAGAGCTATGAGTATGTAAGACTTATGGCAAAAGGCATATAAGAGAGTGTCTTGTAAGGTAGAGTGTATGTCGTAGATGTCACAACCGAGGCATTGCTTGTCTGAGTATCCTTTTAGATGTAGAGTAAGACCAAATAGAGATACTCTTGGTTTGATTAGCAACAGTAATAGAGCAGGTAGAAGTGGTATTAGTACACCTAGAGAAAGTACCGATCCATTAGGAAGAGACATAGCTAGAGCTTTTGTAGTTAGATGAGATCAGATAGAGGCTACTTCACATGTTGTTACTGGTTAGTTATTTTTCTTTGATACTCTTATGCATATGTTGATTGATTGTGATGACATATATAGTTTTATACTTAAATACATGGTAGAGAGATTATGGTTGATTCCTAGTGTGGTAGATATAAGTATTTGTATAGATATACCAAATGAAGATGTAATTTTAAGTGATTGGGTACTAGTATATTATGAGATAATGATTATGGGTAAGAGACTGAGGATAGATTTGATCATATTAGAGTTAGTTGATTTTGATATGATATTAGACATAGATTTTCTAAGCAGTTACAGGGTAGAGATAAACTATAGAATGAAAAAGGTTAGATTATGGTTAGACCCTAATTAGTTTATCTTTGGTGAGGAAAGAGTGAAGACCACGCTTATTTCCCGTATTCAGGTGTGGAAATTGTTGAGTAGAGGTTGTGTTAGATGCTTGGCCAATGTAGTGGGCAAAAGTATGATTGGGCCAAGTACCGAGTAAGTGCCTCTAGTGAGAAAATTTTTAGATGTTTTTTTCTAAGGATTTGTCAAGGTTATCTTCTGAGAGGTAGTTGGAGTTTTATATTGAGTTGCTTCTCAATATGGCTTATATCTCTAAGGCTTTGTATCGAATGGTTCCAACAAAGCTTCAAGAGTTAAAGAAGCAACTTTAGAAGCTAATAGACAAGAAATTTATTAGATCAAGTTATTTTCCTTGGGGTGCTCCGATTTTATTTGTGAAGAAGAAATATGGATCCTTGAGGATGTGCATAGATTACAAAGAGCTGAATAAGGTGATAGTTAAGAATAAGTATCTGTTACCTAGGATTGACGATTTATTTGATTAGTTAAGTAGAGCTGCAGTGTTCTTTAAGATAGATTTGATATTTTGGTACCATCAGGTGATAGTAGTAGACAAAGATGCACTTAATGCTACTTTCAAAATCAGGTATGACCATTATGAGTTTGTAGTGATGTCTTTTGGGTTGACAAATGCTTCTACAATATTTGTGGTTCAGATAAACCAAGTTTACTAAAACTGTCAAAATAGATTTATTGTTATATTTATCAACGACAACTTAGTCTACTTAAAGAGTTAAGAAGAGCATTTGAGATTTATTCCTCAAAGGTTGAAAGATAGGCAACTTTATGCTAAGTTCACCAAGTGTGAGTTCTAGTGAAGTAGTGTATCTTTTCTTAGGCACATTGTTTTAACAACTAGTATCTCTGTGGACTCGAGTAAGGTAGAAGTGATTTTGAGTTGGTTGACGTTAAGGATAGCTAAAAAGGTGAAAAGTTTTCTTGGGTTAGCTAGTTATTACAAGAGATTTATTGAAGGGTTCTCAAGTATAACGAGACCATTAACTATTTTGACTTAAAGAGAAATACCTTTTGTATGGACTGAAAAGTGTAAAGATCAATTTTAGGAGTTAAAGTAGAGATTAATTGGTGCTCCAATTTGACGTTGCCTTGAGAGGGAGTTGATTTTAATATTTAAACAAATGCTTGCCACTAGAGGATTGAAGTTGCGTTTATGTAGTATGGTAAGGTGATTGTTTGTGCCTTTAGACAATTAAAGTATTATGAGTTGAGATACCTTACCCATGATTTAGAGTTAACTGTAGTAGTATTTGCTTTAAAGATTTGGAGACATTACCTGTATGATGTGAGATGCTTTATATATTTTTAATCACCAAAGTTTCAAGTATTTCTTCACTTAAAGAGGGTTGAATATAAGGCAAAAGAGATGGCTAGAGTTGGTGATAGAGATCAAGTATTATCCGAGTAGAGCTAATATAATAGTTGATACTTTAAGTCAAATAGTAGCTCAATCCTTAATTTTAGTGTAGAAAGAGTTGTAGCATGAGATTGCTAGAGAGGAGACTGAGATAGTGATAGTTTGGTTCTTCAGACTTTAGATAATATCCATACTATTTGATAACATTATGGCTAGTTAGATGACAGATATATGGGCTTAGAGTATGGTTCAGAGGGTCTTTGAAGGTACAATACTAGATTTTAAGATCAGAGATGAGATTTTGAGGTTCAAAGACAGTGTATGTGTGCTAGAAGATATAGAGTTGAGACAGAAGATTTTATCAAAGGCTCATAATACAACTTATTCAACACACTGGGTAGTGCAAAAATGTATCAATATCTCAAGAGAGTTTTCTAATGGTCTAGTATGAAGACATTATGACTTGTCAACAAGTCAAAGTAGAGCATCAGAAACCTTTTGAGTTGTTACAATCTTTAAGGATTCTTGAGTGAAAATGAGAGAGTATTTATATGGATTTTATACCAAGAGTTCCCAGAGTTCAGCATAGGTATAATAGTATTGAGTTATTGTTGACAGATTGAGCGAGTCTACTTATTTCTTACGTCATAGTGTATTGCCATATATACGTTTATTTTTTAGATTTTCATATTTTCCTTCAACTTTTCTTTCTTCTCCCTTTCCCTAATAAACTCTAAAGCAATTGCGGGTGAGTAGACAATAATCCAACACCAAAGTAGAGATCTAGAAACCATTAGAAAAAGAGATTCTACAGCCATGGAAAGAGGAAAGTGTTTCTTTACCTCTTTCACCTTGTTTCATAGCATGTTTCCTTTGTTTTCTGAGTTCTAAAATGCTTATTATATTGTTAAGGGTTGCTAAGCTTGTTTGAGTACTTAAATGATGATTCAAAAGTTGATTGAATGGATTATTTCATGAATGTATACGTATATGTTTATATACATGTATTTCTTACTTTATTTTAAGAGATATGGTTTGATTGACATGATTGCGATCAGATTTGATAACTATATTTGTTATTGCTAATGCTTTGAGTGTATAAGATCTTTTGATTGAGATTTGGAAATGTTAGAATGGAAAATATCTAGGAAATTCTAGCTTACTAATGCATGATCGTGTAAACTAATTTTTCAATAACACGACTATATGTTGAAGTCGTGCACGCTTGGAAAGCCTTGACACACACCTGTGTAAGAAAGAATATGACCGTGTGCTTATTCCCAATTTTACACACCTGTGTAAGCAAGACACAAGAGTGTATGTAAGTTGTTACATGTCTATACAAGTATAGGACATGTCTATGTGCCTTTTTACACGATCATGTGTCCTACACCACACGACCATATGACAAGCTAAGAAATCACAAGATAATTCTAGGCATTAGCACAACCAAGAGCAAGCTTCACGCACGACCCCGTGCATCCTCCTATATAACAATGTGTTAAGCATCACATGCTTGTGCACTTTGGAAAAACCACAGAATAATTTATACAACATTGCTAAGCATTTCTAACCCAATAATAACAATAGAAAACAAAGTATCATACATGAATATCATACATGAATAACATCATTTAGCATGACATGTCATATCAATGTTTTCAAAAAGGGATCCAAGGATCCAATAGTATATTTTTTTAGTATAAGTATATGATGTTCTAGATATTAGTTAGGGGTGAATACAAGAGGACACTTGTGAGTTTACATACCTGTTGATAGAAAAACCAATATCTGTTAGAGAGGATATGGTCATTGACCAAGTTCATTAGAAAGAGTACTAGTTATGTATCAATAGTTTTTAACAAGATTAAATTCATACAGTCAGACTGTTGAATCCTTGTATTCATCAGTCTAGCCAACACAACATTTATTTTTAAACACAGCTTTTCAACATATACTATATGTATATATTCAAGTTCTTTGGATCATGGTTATGATTTTAGATAGGACTTTTAGAAAATCAAGCCCAAGGACAAACCTTCACAGTTTTTTAATATTGACATGACATTAGCATAGTT
>JAJEJH010001336.1:0-30331 GCA_026122585.1 Anacardium occidentale
GAATCTCTGTGTTCATCAGCCTGATCAGCAGCAGGTACCTTCGGGTACAGTTATAGATTCAGATGCATGCATCATCAGTCATTTTCAGTTTCCAGCTTAGCATGTCATTACATATACATATTGACATGACTAATCAGATAAGCAGGTAATCAGTAATCAGATAACAGCAATCCAGATAATCAGTTGCAGCGCCAACAAGCGACTAGATGTATGGGTAGGGCCGAGGCCAAGTTTCAGTGTTAGTCTTGTGTGTGCTTGTCGCTTGTTTGGGCGGGGGAAGTAAGGAATGCTTACTGGGTGATCTTTATCACTCACTCCCTTCCTTCTTCCTTCCTTTTCAGGTTGTGGTTGCTGCTGGCGAGGAGCGGGTGGACCGAGGCTTGCGAGAGGGGATCCCACACACTAGAGATCAGTTGTATTTTCAGCTTGGACCTGTGAGGTCATGTATTTGATGTATATTTTCAGAATAGTGTATGAATAGTTGTATATCTATGAATAGCCAGTTTGGGCTCATTGTATATTTATTTCAGTTTATTTTTCAGCTTCCGCTTGTACACAGATTGTACAGTAGTAGTAGTAGGGTTTTCTTTTCCGTAGGATTCCCGTCTCGGGTACCCAATTTCCAGTTTATTTAATGAAAGAATTTTATCGTTCAGCAGCAGGGGTACTCGGGGCGGCGGGTCCTACACCCGGTCCCGTGCACGTTCATGCACGCCCGTGCGCGCGATCACGCACGCCTGTGCGCGCGATCACGCACGCCCGTGCGTCAGGTAGAAAATTGAGAATAAGCTTTAATTTGTGAAATTTGCACAATAAACCCTATCCATGGATAGTACACAGTAATTTGAGCTCAATTAAGACTTCATGATGCATCATATGCATATGCATAACATGGCATGCCATTCAGAGTTTTCAGAGATGGATCCGAGGATCCGAATTCATGTTTTCAGTTGAAAAACATAGTTTTCAGAGGTGAATACGAGGGGGCACTTGTGAGTTTCAGCACGCGTGTCACCAGGAGTTATACACTCATTACTAGCCCTATGTATTGGCATGTGCCGGGTTGCTCAGCTTTCAGTTTATGTTTTCCTGGTCCGAGGATCAGATGAGTATAGCGCGAGGCGCTCAGTTCAGATATGTTTCCAGGCCCAGGCCTGATGGCATCACGTGGGCCATACAGTTTGTGGCACGTGTTTGCAGAGGAAACTCACATGGCCAAAGTGCCGAATCCCTGTATTTCATCAGTCTGCGCAGCACAGTTTTCAGCATATCAGGTACCCCAGGGTACACAGTTTTCTGCATAGCTTTCAGATAAAGCTTTTGTATGATTTTCAGTTATGGGATCCCAGGATCCAGCAGCATAGTTTTCATGAACCGTTTTCAAGAAACTATTTTCAGTATGCAGGCCCAGGCCTAGCTATGTTTTCAGCTTATTGCATAGCATGTCATTGTTATATGACACATCAGCATATCATTCAACGAATGATAAGACAGTAAATAACAATAATTGAACAGTACACGATAAGCCACGTAAGCTTCAGTTCAGTATCAGTTTCAGATCGGTATCAGTTCTACATCAGTTCAGTATCAGTTTCAGATCGGTATCAGTTCTACATCAGTTCAGTATCAGTTCAGATCAGTGCAGTTATGAGTATCCGTAGCAGAGTTTGGTGGGTCGAGTGTTCGGTTTGGATCACTCTTCACTCTCGGTTGTTTACGTATACTCATATACGTATTTTACGACTGGGTATGAGGTAGTATCCGGTCAGCGAAGGTGTGTTTGTCAGAATTGTTGCCAGTTGGAGTTTGTTCTATGTGGGGTGTTGTGGAATCCTTCGAGAAGGGTTGGTTTAGGGTCAGTGGATATGAAGTGCTTACTGGGTGATTTTATCACTCACTCCCTACTTTCCTTTCTTGTTGCAGGTGAGTTGTGGGGAGCTGGGAGGAGGAGATGGCTGCCGTTTGGGATCCAGTTTACTTCAGTTTTGTTGTATGCACATGTATATGTTTTCCGCGAATATTTTAATATATGCAAGTTTTATTTGGGTATGTATATATGTATGTATACAATGTACCACAGGTATTTCCGCTGCGATATTTTAGTTCAGTTAAGCATTTCGGTCGGGTATTATTGACCAAATTTTCTTTATTTATTTATTATTATTTTATTAAACAGTGAACAGTAATACCCTTCTGAGGTGTCTTACACTTATATTAACGTACTTATTTCAAATATGTCTTAAGATGTCAAGTTATTATATGTATAACAAAATTTTAATATATTTGAATAATTATATGCATTTTAATATATATTGAATGGAGAACACAATTATACTTTACATGAATAGAGTTTTAACATTTGAATATTTTATACAATTGAATAAGTAAAATCACTAATTGAAGTTTTGATTTCAGTTTTACTGATCAATAGCAAAACATATCAAATTAATTATATATATATATTAATAAAATGATATTAATAAATATTAATATTAATAATCATTTGACTAAGTGGATTTTTAATTTGAATTTATTTAAGTATAATATAAAGAATTTAATCTTTTAAATATTAGGAGTGAGCTTTTATTGACCCATATAATCATTAATTACAAAAATAGACCAAACAAGCGAAATTACAAAAATAGGCCTCCCATGAACAACTTATTTTATAAATTCAATATAGTCATTTTCAAGTATGAGATAAATGAGTTCCATTCTAGAATATTGTCATTTATTAATTGAAAATAAGTAGTGTTAGATTCAAATATAATCAAGTTCAAATTTGAATTTTTTTCAATTCATTAAATATTTTAAATATTTAAAATAATATTGTTTTGATGTATATTGATCAAAACAAAATCGTTTTGATAAATTAAAATAATTTTTATCGGTTTGAAAACTTTATAAACTGAGTCCATTATGAGTTCAAATTCGACTTTCAAACTTGAGCTTGAAAAAAAATGAGTTTGTTTTAAATTCTATTCAAAGTAAGTTTAAGCTAATCTGACTAAACTAAAATCTAAACCTAAAAACAAGTTTAAAAATAGTTAGCTATGATACGCAAAGAGGCCAAATGATTATATTCGTTAGACCATTAATTTAAGGCCAAGGATCCATAGTTTGAGGCAAAGACAAAATCTCATCCTCCAGGTTTCAAAAACCTAAAATCTCACTATTGGATTTAATTTTAATCATTTTTTATTTTTTAAATAAAATGACTAAAATACCCTTTTAAAAAAATAAAAATTTATAATAAAATTAAAAAATAATTTTTAAATATAAAATTTTCAAAAAATATTTAAAAAATTAAAAATATATTTAAAAAATTAAAGCAGCCACCGCCGTCAATAACTAAACTAAGGGAGACCAAACTTGGCCTTCTCCGCCAAAAACAATGGTCAGAAACAGTCGATGAGACCAAAACCGATGCTTTTTGACCATTTTCGATTGTTTTTTTCTAACGAATGTGACCAGATCTAACCGCTTCCACCAAAATATGATCTGACCTCCTTCACCGAATGGGAAGGCCAAATCTAGCATTTCCTAGAACCAGGTGGTCAGAAACAACCACCTGGTTCCATTACTGTAGCTATTTTATTTTTAAATTTTTTTTAATATATTTTTTAATATTTTATATTTATTAAATTTTATTTTATTATTTTATAAAATTTTAATTTTAAAATGATAAAAATATCACTGAATTATTATTGTTTATTATTAAATTTAATATTAAATTTAATCTAAATATAAAATTTTAAATTTTAAAAACTTAAAGGATGGGATTTTGTCCCCACCTCAAACTACGGGTGGGAACCTTTGGCCTTAATTTAAATGGTTACTTCGCTTTAATTGGGTGAGCTGGCCATCCATAGAGCGCAATTAAGGGTGTCACCCTCCACCGAATGATGATGATGATTTGCTTGAACCAGATTCAACACATGCTTTCTAGCTATAAGCCTTCACCGATGCCTTCCATTAAAATACTCCCACTATGATATTGGAATGGATCATTCATTGACTGTAACTTATCTTCGACAACAACTTTCAGTCAATCCATTTAGTTGTCATCGATAACAATTTGAATCGATAGAAAAATAATCAATTTTAAAAGTTAAAATATTATGTTCGAATGTTATTTTTTATTTTTTATTCATAAAAAAAAGTTATTATCATACTCTTATTCCATTATTTTTAAATAAATTCTCAAATAATTAAGTAATGTGAGTCAGTCAAGTTGGGCAAAGTAGAAGGAGACATTTTGGCTCCACTCTGATTCTAAAGCGTGGTCACGAATAAAAACGACAATATCAAACCCCTTTCCAATCCTAATGATCCTCCGCTAACAAAGGATTATGCTCTTAATCAACTCTTAATTATTTTCTACTTCAAATCTGGAAAAAGGAAAAAAAAAAAAAGTAGATTTTGTTGTGTTAGGCAGCAAGCATCAATTGAAAATCTTTCTTCATCCTTGATCATACCATGAATATAGGCTTAAGCCAGATGAAAAGAATCGTATATCACGAATCGTCTCCATTTTACAGCTATCAAAACACTGGCTCATTGGATCAAGTGCAAAGAATATATATTTTTTTATTTTATTAATGAATTTTATAAAAATTCAAAAATGTACGAGAGAGAATTTTTTTTATTGGAAAAATCTTATTTTTGTTTTATCGTGAATATTCTCTATCTTCATTCTATTTTGGATTATAAAAATTTTATTTATTTTTTATTTTTATCAAAAAGATTTTCCCCTCGTTCAGAGAATAACGACTTAAATACTCGAATTTATGGATTGAATTATCCTCTCTGAATTGGGATTAGGAATTAGTTCGTGTGGCACGGGGAAAAAATAGTCTACCAAAATTAATGATTTCAAATGGAAAAAAAAAAAAAGTGATATCTTTTGAAAGGTGGACCGAGGCTGCGTTCACATGACTGTTAGTGTTCTATTATTTATAGTCAACAGTCAACAGTCAACAGTCAACAACAAATGATGCCCTTTCGTGGAAGTTGCCAACTTCCATCACCCTTTCGAGTCCATTGAACTGTATGAAATGTCTATTTTCTGCATTTGTCGTTTTTATTCTTTTATAGCCAAACTCAAGTTTTCCTTAAATGACTGTTCCCACAAAAAAATTTAAAAAAGTTAAATACTTATAGATTAATCAATCAAAAAATATTTTTATATTTTTAAATAAAAATTAAAAAATAATAAAATTAATTTTATTAAAATAATAATAATAATAAATTAATAAAAAACTAAAAATTTTAAAAAATAAAATTAAAAATTAAAGAAGCAGTTACTATCATTAACATCATCGTCGATAGCAATGGTCGTCATTAACTTAATAATATGATAAAAAATAATCATTTGATTTCATTAATGATAAAAAATGATTAATTGATTCCATTAGGAATCAAATTTAATTGTTTTCATCATATATAATAGTTGAAAACGGCTAATTTCAAGTATGTTAGCTTTTTTCGGTCATCTCTAATAACAGAAAAGACTAGATTTAGTCACCAATGAAATTAAGTGGTTGTTTTTTACTATTTGATTAGGTTCACGATGACCACTATCACGTTTTTTATTTTTAAAATTTGTTATTATCATATTAATATAATTTTATATTAAAATTTATTTTAATATTAATTTTGTATATTTTTAATTAAATAGTTGTTTAGTTATTTCACTAAAAAGATTAATAAAATTAGAAGTAATTTAATTAATGAATAAGTATTTAATTTTTTAAAACTTTTTGGACGAGAATTGTCATTTAGGAAAACCTTGGGTGGAAAAAGAAAAGTTCGTTTAGCCTTATTTTAAACGCAATCTATTATATTTCTAAATTAAAAATATATAAAACATTTATTTAATATGCTTGTTTTATTAATTATGGATTGTTGAATTTTTTTGATAAATTTCATTCATCTTGCTATGAAGTCGAAAATTTTTCTAAAATCATGTTTATTTAGAGTTTAAGGTATTTTTCATTTTTATTTACTTCTAAATTTTTTTTTCCCTTGTGTCTATGCAATTTCAATCTGACTTAATTATGAAAAATTTACATAGGACATAAATAATTTATTATTTTATAAATTTTTTAATTTTCTTTTAATATGCTTGTAACAGAATAAGAAACAAATAATAAATTATTTTAAATCAACGAAAAAGTATTTATCCTAATGAATCGATGTCGAAAATAGCCGAAGAGGACCAAAAGCAATGCACTTGGATTTCTAAGTGGACAGATATTCCGAAACCAAGTGCTGGATTTGAAATTTGTTTTTGGGCTTATTTGTAATTTCCTTCCGACATGTAGTGGGCAGGACCCACGGGTCATAATCTTACATGACTTTATCTGTAATGGAATATAACACCAAATTTGACTAATTAAAGTGGCATCTTGCTGTAACTTATTTTGTTTTCCGAAACCAACCTTATAAGTCCCTCCCTTGCCTAACGACTTTTCAAATTGCGTCGCAGTTCTGTTATCTCCCGGCAAAAAATCAATCGGAGTGTCAAACAAATTTTTCTGAAATGTCTAAATTACCCATAGCATTTCCGGTACTTCTGCGTACTCTTTTTGCTATCCTTCTTATTTTCATACCCTTGCACGTAAATTCGCAAATTCCAAACGCGGTAGAACTGTCCATCCTCCTCGACCTTAAGCAAGAACTGGGAAATCCGCCTTCTCTCAGTTCCTGGAATGCCACGTCATCACCCTGTGACTGGCCTGGAATCAACTGCACTGGAAATTCGGTCATCGGGATTTTGCTGTGCAACAAAACCATCACCCGAAAAATCCCACCAACAATATGCAACCTGAAAAATTTAACCATCCTTGACCTTTCTTCCAACAACATCCCCGGAGAGTTTCCAGATATCTTGAACTGCGCCAGCCTTCAAATTCTGGACCTTTCTGGGAATCTTTTCGTGGGTCCGATACCATACGATATCTACCGCCTTTCATCTCTCCAATACATCAACTTTGGAGGTAACAATTTTTCCGGCGATATACCTCCGAGTATAGGCCGATTGTCGCAGTTGCGTACGTTGTATCTTTATCTAAATGAGTTCAACGGCACGTTTCCGAAAGAAATCGGTGACTTATCCAACCTCGCAGTGCTGGGTTTGGCCTTGAATCACAAGTTTAAACCTGCTAGAATTCCAGTCGAATTTGGAAAGTTAAAGAAGTTGCAGATTCTGTGGATTAATGAAGCAAACTTGATGGGCGAAATCCCGGATTGTCTCACCAATCTTACTAGTCTTGTAACCCTGTCTTTGGCAAAAAATAACTTGACAGGTCCTATTCCTGGTGGATTGTTTTCGTTGAAGAACTTGACAAACTTGTATCTCTTCCACAATAAACTATCTGGGGAGTTGCCGAACTCGTTTGAAGGTCGGAATTTGGTTGAGCTTGATCTTTCATCCAATAACTTGACCGGTTCCATACCAGAAGACTTGGGGAAGTTACAGGATCTGCAACTGTTTAATCTCTTCTCAAATCAGTTTTCTGGAGAGTTGCCTTCAAGTATAGGCCTAATGCCTTCATTAACAGGTTTTCGTGTGTTCGATAACAAGTTGAGTGGAGTCTTGCCACCAGAACTAGGACTCCATTCAAAGCTTCTAGCATTTGAGGTGTCATCTAATCAATTCAGCGGTCCCCTACCTCAACATTTATGTGCTGCAGGTGTTTTGACAGGAGTGGTTGCTTTCTCAAATAATCTTAGCGGAGAGCTGCCAAAATCGCTTGGAAATTGTAGCACTATGCGCACCCTTCAACTTTACAGCAACAACTTCTCCGGAGAGATTCCATCGGGCATCTGGACAACTTTCAATCTGTCAAGCTTGCTTCTGAACAACAACGCTTTTTCGGGTCAGCTACCTAGCAAAGTGGCATGGAATTTGTCAAGATTGGATATCAGTGACAACAGATTTTCAGGTCAAATCCCTGCTGGAGTTGCTTCTTGGAAGAATTTGAATGTTTTTATGGCAAGCAACAACCTCTTCTCAGGTGAAATTCCAGTTGAGTTGACTAATCTTTCTCGTCTCAATAGTCTACTACTTGATCGAAATCAACTTTCAAGCACACTACCTTCCCATATAATTTCCTGGCAGACGCTTACTAGTTTGAATCTTTCCAGAAATCAAATTTCTGGCGAAATTCCTGCAGCATTTGGGTCTTTACCTGACCTGCTTTATTTAGATCTATCAGGGAATCAATTATCAGGTGAAATCCCACCTGAATTTCGTCAGTTGAGGCTTACACTTCTCAACCTGTCCTCCAACAAACTTTCGGGAAAGATCCCACCAGAGCTCAATAACCTTGCATATGAAGACAGTTTCTTAAACAATTCCAATCTTTGTGTTGATACGCCAATTCTAAACCTTCCAAGTTGTAACACCGAACTCCATGGCTCCAGCAAAATTTCGCCCAAACACCTAGTCATGATTTTAACTCTTGCATTCTTTGTTCTCTTAGTTGCGGTTTTATTGGGCTTGTTTGTGATTAGAGACTACCAAAATAAAAAGCGAAAGCAAGACCTTGCAACATGGAAGCTGACCTCATTCCATAGGCTGGATTTCACAGAATCAAACATTCTGTCAAATTTGACAGAAGGTAATCTGATTGGAAGTGGGGGCTCAGGGCAGGTGTACCGGATTGCCATTAACCGTTCAGGTGAATTTGTTGCTGTGAAAAGGATCTGGAATAATAGAAAACTGGATGAAAAGTTGGAAAAGGAGTTTATTGCAGAAATGGAAATTTTGGGCACAATTCGGCATTCAAACATAGTTAAGTTGTGGTGCTGCATTTCGAGTGAGAACTCAAAGCTTCTTGTATATGAGTACATGCAAAACCAAAGCCTGGATAGATGGCTTCATGCAAGCAAGAGAAGATCTGCATCAGGGACCAATTCAGTCCATCATGTTGTTCTGGACTGGCCAACAAGACTTCAGATTGCCACTGGAGCTGCACAAGGCCTACAGTATATGCACCACGACTGTGTACCTCAGATCATTCACCGAGATGTAAAGTCTAGCAATATCTTGTTAGACTCTGAATTCCAAGCAAAAATTGCAGATTTTGGACTGGCTAAGATGTTGGCTAAGCAGGGAGAGCCTCACACGATGTCTGCAGTGGCAGGCTCTTTCGGTTATTTTGCTCCAGGTAAGAAGCATTTACAAACTGATAATTTTGTTCATTCAATAACACAAATTGTAGCATCCACATTGACACAATTCTGCTATTTCCTTGCAGAGTATGCTTACACAAGAAAAGTGAATGAAAAGATAGATATCTATAGCTTTGGAGTGGTATTGCTAGAGTTGGTGACAGGAAAAGAAGCAAATAAGGGAGATGAACATACAAACCTCGCAGAATGGTCATGGAGACACTATGCAGAAGAAAAGCCTATCATGGATGTTTTTGACCCAGAGATAAAGGAACCGGATTACCTGGAACAAATGACCACTGTATTTAAACTAGGACTTATTTGTACAAGCACCTTGCCCAACAATAGGCCTTCCATGAAAGACGTCGTGGAGATTCTTCGTCGATGTAATCCTACAGAAGCTTATGGGGGTAGAAAGACAGAAAGGGAGGTTGATCCAGCTCCCCCTCTTGGCACTGCTAGCTTTCTTTATGGTTATAAATAAGCACAGTAAAGTAGAAGATGATGAGTCTCAGAGAAATTTGCAATAAGGTTCTGAGTGTTGCTTTAGAATGAATCCTGTTACCACTTCAGGTTTGCACTCTGTATAATGGAATCCCTCGTTCCTAGCTTTAGATACTCGCGTACATATTTCTAGTTAATGCGTCAGCAGAACTAAATTTTGGACTTCAGTCCTTTTGCCAATAGGTGAGTCTGTGAAACCAGTTGACGTAACAAGCTCACATTATTTTCAACCCAGATAGCACAGATTGAAGTGTGCAGAATCCAAGAAAGTACTTAAAAATCTTGACAAGTCAAAAATTCAGCTAATGCTGCCTGACACCGCAAGGCGACGATATTATGTTTGAATGTTATTTTTTATTCGTAAAAAATAAAATTATTATCATACTCTTATTCCATTATTTTTAAATAAATTCTCAAATAATTAAGTAATGTGAGTCAGTCAAGTTGGGCAAAGTAGAAGGAGACATTTTGGCTCCACTTTGATCCCTTCTCTCTGATTCTAAAGCGTGGTCACGGATAAAAAGGACAATATCCAACCCCTTTCCAATCCTAATGATCCTCCGCTAATAAAGGATTATGCTCTTAATCAACTCTTAATTATTTTCTACTTCAAACGTGGAAAAAGGGAAAAAAAAAACAAAAAAATAGATTTTGTTGTGTTAGGCAGCAAGCATCAATTGAAAATCTTTCTTCACCCTTCATCATACCATGATTGTAGGCTTAAGCCATATGAAAAGAATTGTGTATCTCACGAATCGTATTCATTTTACAGCTATCAAAATACTGGATCATAGGATCGTATGTAAAGGATTTTTTTTAATTTTATTAATGAATTTACAAAAACTCAAAAATGTAAAATGGAAAAAAAAAATTTATTGGAAAAATCTTATTTTTGTTTTATCTTGAATATTATCTATCTTTATCCTATTTTGGATTATAAAAATTATATATTTTTTATTTTTATTATTATTAAAAAGATTTTTCCCTCGTTTAGAGAAAAACGACTTAAATTCTCGAATTTATGGATTGAATTATCCTCTCTTAGCTGGGATTAGGAATTAGTTCGTGTGGCACGGGTAAAAAATAGTCCACCAAAATTAATGATTTCAAATGGAAAAAAAAAAAAGAAAGTGATATCTTTTGAAAGGTTGACCAAGACTGCCTTCACATGACTGTTCGTATTCTCTTATTTATAAGTCAACCGTCAACAACAAATGATGCCCTTCGCGTAAGTTGCCAACTTCCGTCACCCTTTCGAGTCCATTGAACTGTATGAATTGTCTATTTTCTGCATTTGTCGTTTTTTATTATTTTAAGGCCAAACGACTTGTTCCCACCCAAGATTTCCTTAAATGACATATTTTCCACCAAAAAACTTTTAAAAAATCAAATGCTTGTATTTTTTGAATAAAAATTAAAAATAGTTAACTAATTTTATAAAAATAATTAAAATATAAAATAATATTAAAAATAATAATAAGAAATTAACAAATTAACAAATTTAATAAAAACTAAAAATTAAATAAAATTTTAAAAATTAAAATTAAAAAGTAAAAAAAAAACAACTATTACCATTGACATTATCACCAATGGCGATGACCATCATTAACTTAATGAAGTAATAAAAATGATCACTTGATTCCATCAATAATTAGATTTGATTCTATTAGTAGTCAAATGTAATTATCTCTATCATAAAGAATAATTAAAAACAGTCAATTTCATATACGCCGACCATTTTTACTGCCTCTAATGACAGAAGCGATCAGATCAAGTTGTCAATGAAACTAAATAGTTGTTTTTGACTATCTGATTAGGTTAATAGTGGTCTTTATCTTTGATAGCAGTGGTTTTTTTATTTTATTTTTAATTTTAAATTATTATTATTATATTAATATTATTTATTTTTTAATTAAAGGATAGTTTAGTTATTTTAGTGAGGATATTAATAAATTGAAAAGAATTTTATTAATGAAAAATATTTAACTTTTTAAAAGTTTTTGGATGAGGATTGTCATTCAGGGAAACCTTAGGTGGGAAAAGACCATTTGACCTTATTTTAAATACATTCTATTATATTGTTAAATTAAAAGTATATAAAACATTTATTTAATATGTTTGTTTTATTAATTATGTATTGTTAAATTTTTTTTGATAACTTTCGTTCATCTTGTAATAAAGTCGAAAATCTTTTGAAAATCATATTTATTTAAAGTTTAGGGTATTTATCATTTTCATTTATATATAAAATATTTGTTCTCCTCGAACCTATGAAATTTTAATCTGACTTAATTATAAAAAATTTAGATAGGACATAAATTATTTATTATTTTTATAAATATAATAAAATATTTTCTTTTCTTATTTTTCTTTTAATAGTGTGTACAGTATAAGAAACAAATAATAAATTATTTGAAATCAATAAAAAAGTATTTATCCTAATGAATCGATGCTGAAAATAGAGCAAGAGGACCAAAAGCAATGCAGTAGATATTGAGAAACCGAGTGTTGATTTGAAAGTTGTTTTTGGATTTATTTGTAATTTCCTTCTGACATCATGTGGGCGGGACCCACGTGTCGTAATTTTACATAATTTGATCTGTAATGGAATATAACGCCAATTTTGACTAATTTAAGTGGCATCTTGCTGTAACTTGCAAGTCCTTTCTTTTGGCTAAATAAAAATGCCGACCCAAGGTTTCCTTGAATGACAAAGTCACACCTAGAAAAGCCAAATAACCTCACCTTCCTTCCCCTTCTTTTAATATGTTATAATAAGTTATCAAAATATTTTATATAAAAATTAAACAATATTAATATTTAAAATAAAATTGAATATAAAATAATTTTAAAATAATAATAAAAAACTTTAAAAAATATGTAAATATTAAAAAATTTTAAAAAGTGATTATCATTATTGATAATATTGTCGATGATAATAATCATAAAAACTTAATTAGATAACTATAAATGATTATTTAATTAGATTGATAATCAAATCTGATAACCTAGATGACGAAGATAGTCAGATCTGATTACCTTTATTATATAAACTAGTTGAAAATTATCAGTTTCATATATATCAATTATTTTCAATCATTTTTTATAATGGAGATAATCATATCCGACCACTAATCTAACCAAGTGGTCATGATTAGGTTTTTAGATTTTTTATTTTTATATATTTTTAAAATTTTTAATTTTTAATATTATTTTTAATTTTTAATATTTTTATAAATTTAATTTTATTATTTATTATTTTTAAATTCTTTTAATTTAAAAAGATAAAATTAAATTTGATGTTGACGGTTAAGTTTAATGCTTAAGTTTAATGTTTGGTTTTGATTAATAGTGAGTATTTAATTTTTAAAATATTTTAGTAACATTGTCATTTAAGGAAACCTTGGGTGGGACTTAGTCGTTTGGCCTTTTCTTTATCAAAATCTTATCCCATCCCTTCCTAACGACTTTTCAAATTGGATCACAGTTCTGTTAGCTCCCGGCAAAAAATCAATCGGAGTGATAACTAAAATCATCCGAAATGTCTAAATTACCCTTAGTATTTCCGGTATTTCTGCTCATTCTTTTCGCTCTCCTTCTTATTTTCATACCATTGCAAGTAAATTCGCAAATTCCAAACGCAGAAGAACGGTCCATCCTCCTCGACCTTAAGCAAGAACTGGGAAATCCGCCTTCTCTCAGTTCCTGGAATGCCACGTCATCACCATGTGACTGGCCTGAAATCAACTGCACTGGAAATTCGGTCATCGGGATTTTGCTGTGCAACAAAACCATCACCCGAAAAATCCCACCAACAATATGCAACCTGAAAAATTTAACCATCCTTGACCTTTCCTCCAACAACATCCCCGGAGAGTTTCCAGATATCTTGAACTGCGCCAGCCTTCAAATTCTGGACCTTTCTGAGAATCTTTTCGTGGGTCCGATACCAGACGATATCTACCGCCTTTCAGCTCTCCAATACATCAACTTTGGAGGTAACAATTTTTCCGGCGATATACCTCCTGGTATAGGCCGATTGTCGCAGTTGCAGAAGTTGTATCTTTATCAAAATGAGTTCGACGGCACGTTTCCGAAAGAAATCGGTGACTTATGTAATCTCGAAGTGCTGGGTTTGGCCTTTAATCACAAGTTTAAACCTGCTAGAATTCCAGTCGAATTTGGAAGATTAAAGAAGTTGCAGATTCTGTGGATTAATGAAGCAAACTTGATGGGCGAAATCCCGGATTGTCTCACCAATCTTACTAGTCTTGTAACCCTGTCTTTGGCAGAAAATAACTTGACAGGTCCTATTCCTGGTGGATTGTTTTCGTTGAAGAACTTGACAAACTTGTATCTCTTCCACAATAAACTATCTGGGGAGTTGCCGAACTCGTTTGAAGGTCGGAATTTGGTTGAGCTTGACCTTTCATCCAATAACTTGACCGGTTCCATACCAGAAGACTTGGGGAAGTTAAAGTATCTGCGACTGTTTAATATCTTTTCAAACCAGTTTTCTGGAGAGTTGCCTTCAAGTATAGGCCTAATCCCTTCATTAACAGGTTTTCGTGTGTTCGATAACAAGTTGAGTGGAGTCTTGCCACCAGAACTAGGACTCCATTCAAAGCTTCTAGCATTTGAGGTGTCATCTAATCAATTCAGCGGTCCCCTACCTCAACATTTATGTGCTGCAGGTGTTTTGACAGGAGTGGTTGCTTTCTCAAATAATCTTAGCGGAGAGCTGCCAAAATCGCTTGGATATTGTAGCACTATGCGCACCCTTCAACTTTACAGCAACAACTTCTCCGGAGAGATTCCATCGGGCATCTGGACAACTTTCAATCTGTCAATCTTGCTTCTGCACAACAACGCTTTTTCGGGTCAGCTACCTAGCAAAGTGGCATGGAATTTGTCAAGATTGGATATCAGTGACAACAGATTTTCAGGTCAGATCCCTGCTGGAGTTGCTTCTTGGAAAATTTTGAATGCTTTTATGGCAAGCAACAACCTCTTCTCAGGTGAAATTCCAGTTGAGTTGACTCATCTTTCTCGTCTCAATAGTCTACTACTTGATCGAAATCAACTTTCAAGCACACTACCTTCCCATATAATTTCCTGGCAGACGCTTACTAGTTTGAATCTTTCCAGAAATCAAATTTCTGGCGAAATTCCTGCAGCATTTGGGTCTTTACCTGACCTGTTTTATTTAGATCTATCAGGGAATCAATTATCAGGTGAAATCCCACCTGAATTTCGTCAGTTGCGGCTTGCACTTCTCAACCTGTCCTCCAACAAACTTTCGGGAAAGATCCCACCAGAGCTCAATAACCTTGCATATGAAGACAGTTTCTTAAACAATTCCAATCTTTGTGTTGATACGCCAATTCTAAACCTTCCAAGTTGTAACACCGAACTCCATGGCTCCAGCAAAATTTCGCCCAAACACCTAGTCATGATTTTAACTCTTGCATTCTTTGTTCTCTTAGTTGCGGTTTTATTGGGCTTGTTTGTGATTAGAGACTACCAAAATAAAAAGCGAAAGCAAGACCTTGCAACATGGAAGCTGACCTCATTCCATAGGCTGGATTTCACAGAATCAAACATTCTGTCAAATTTGACAGAAGGTAATCTGATTGGAAGTGGGGGCTCAGGGCAGGTGTACCGGATTGCCATTAACCGTTCAGGTGAATTTGTTGCTGTGAAAAGGATCTGGAATAATAGAAAACTGGATGAAAAGTTGGAAAAGGAGTTTATTGCAGAAATGGAAATTTTGGGCACAATTCGGCATTCAAACATAGTTAAGTTGTGGTGCTGCATTTCGAGTGAGAACTCAAAGCTTCTTGTATATGAGTACATGCAAAACCAAAGCCTGGATAGATGGCTTCATGCAAGCAAGAGAAGATCTGCATCAGGGACCAATTCAGTCCATCATGTTGTTCTGGACTGGCCAACAAGACTTCAGATTGCCACTGGAGCTGCACAAGGCCTACAGTATATGCACCACTACTGTGTACCTCAGATCATTCACCGAGATGTAAAGTCTAGCAATATCTTGTTAGACTCTGAATTCCAAGCAAAAATTGCAGATTTTGGACTGGCTAAGATGTTGGCTAAGCAGGGAGAGCCTCACACGATGTCTGCAGTGGCAGGCTCTTTCGGTTATTTTGCTCCAGGTAAGAAGCATTTACAAACTGATAATTTTGTTCATTCAATAACACAAATTGTAACATCCACATTGACACAATTCTGCTATTTCCTTGCAGAGTATGCTTACACAAGAAAAGTGAATGAAAAGATAGATATCTATAGCTTTGGAGTGGTATTGCTAGAGTTGGTGACAGGAAAAGAAGCAAATAAGGGAGATGAACATACAAACCTCGCAGAATGGTCATGGAGACACTATGCAGAAGAAAAGCCTATCATGGATGTTTTTGACCCAGAGATAAAGGAACCGGATTACCTGGAACAAATGACCACTGTATTTAAACTAGGACTTATTTGTACAAGCACCTTGCCCATCGATAGGCCTTCCATGAAAGTCGTGGTGGAGATTCTTCGTCGATTTAATCCTACAGAAGCTTATGGTGGTAGAAAGACAGAAAGGGAGGTTGATCCAGCTCCCCCTCTTGGCACTGCTAGCTTTCTTTATGGTTATAAATAAGCACAGTAAAGTAGAAGATGATAAGTCTCTGAGAAATTTGCAATAAGGTTCTGAGTGTTGCTTTAGAATGAGTCCTGTTACCACTTCAAGTTTGCACTTTGTATAATGGAACCCCTGGCCCCTAGCTTTAGATACTCGTGTACATATTTCTAGTTAATGCGTCAGCAGAACTAAATTTTGGACTTCAGTCCTTTTGCCAATAGGTGAGTCTGTGAAACCAGTTGACATAACAAGCTCACATTATTTTCAACCCAGATAGCACAGATTGAAGTGTGCAGAATCCAAGAAAGTACTTAAAAATCTTGACAAGTCAAAAATTCAGCTAATGCTGCCTGACTCCGCAAGGCAACGATGGCATAACATAGATGCTTTACTGGAACGAATCATTTAACAGGCCCATCTTAGAAAGATGCACTTCTTATCTAAGTTTTTATCGCTTTGAGAAGAGAGGAAAGATATAATTGGCGTAACAAAAAAGTGTGTTACAAGGAAGCAAGTGTACATTACATGAATACAAACAGTTTAAGGGTGTTATAAAAAAATCTGAAACATACAAGAAAAGAATCCAGATCACATCCAACAGGGTCCTCTTTTATATACACACAAGTCCCATATAAACTGACTCACCTAAAATGAGTAAAGCACAGCTCTAATAAACGTCGAGAACTCTATAAAGCACCAGTGTACATACAGAGTTTCTTGGGCAACCACAGATCATTGCACAGCACAGCAAACGCCTAAAACAGTAAGCTAAATCTCCAGTTAAGCACGGATATCTGCATAGTTGACTGCAGCCCAACTAGGTAAGCTTACATCCCTTTCGGAATCTTTTCTCTGAAGTGAGCACGGTTGCACTATTGTGCACGCACATACTGGCCTGTAATAAATGAGGAACTTACCAAGGTGATTTATCTCTTCTGCCATAGCAGTGATGTCCTGATTTTACAAAATGCTACATCCTAAACTTTATGCCGTTGTCTCCAAGCTCAATCTGCCACAAAAAAACCACAGAAACCAAAAGGAGAGCATAAAAAGATCACAATTTGCATACAAAAATTGTGGGTGTCAAAAACACATGCCTTATCATCGGCATCTGCAAAGATTCTGACCTAGCTCCATCTTGAGATTGGACAATGGTTCCAAGTGCATTATTTGTCTGGATAGAACAAGAAATATGTAATAAGTTGACTTGATGCCCAACGGCATATTAGAGATAAGAAATAAGAGAATGAGTCTATCAGATCCTCAGAACAAAGACATAGTCAGGCTCTTAAGCACAGTTATTGGAAACATAGCATGTATATGGTGAAGAATCTGCCACCACATATGCACCAGTCAAGAGGGGGCTTGAGTAAAACATGTAACAAGTTCAAAAAGCAGGAATTTGAGAAGAACACTTGAGGCAGTTGCAAGAAGCTGAAGTCAGCAAAGCTGAAGAGCGGAATAAAGTATTAAGTTGAAACTCTAAACGTGAAATTACGTTTTCAAACTTGGCCATGGTTACAGTCAACCAAGTTACCTAATTACACAAAAATGAGTGGTATATAAGCATACAAAATTAAAGCAGCGTATTAGCCAACTATAACCAAAATCAGAAACAAGATCTATAATATAATCAAATTAAGATGAAAGTTATATTTAGAACCTCCAATTCCTCTGACAAGCTGTTCTGAAATACCCAGCTTCCTTTTGGACATGCATTTTCCAGAAGTGTGCCCAAACCAGCAACGATCTCACCACCCTGCAAAGATTCCTGACTTCACGATCTCCAAAACTTCCAGTCATCAACTGACATCTTTAACCCAAAATCCTCAAACAGAGAAACTCACCTCGCAATTGAGGTTCTTTGTGCTGGATTTTGACTCATAAACCCTTTCGGCAACTTGTACTACTTCGGTCTGATTACATGGTTTAACTAGTTCTTGATCAAGCTTGACAGCACCCCCTTTCCAATCTAACAGTCCTACGGAGGATACAGTGTCGACAGCCTCTATGATGGCTGAACCCATCTGCATAGTTTCAGTATTAAGGACTTCACATGAAATAAGCTCAGGAATGGGTTCCACCAATCTGGTCGATGAAACCTTATTGGTACCAACAGGAAAACTGTTTAAATGCATCAAAATCTGCTCATTTGCAGCAACTGACTTATGATCAACATTTTCACCAGATGGCATGTCAGCTACTGCACAATCTTTTTCATTCACCAAATTTTCACCAGATAACCTAGCATCTAGAGATGGCACATGATGAAATCCTGCATTATAGCCAATCTGAGATGCTACATCGGATCTACTTGCACCACATTCAGGAGAAAAGGGCAGTGGCCTTTGAGGACTAATACAGGCCTGCTTCGCGGCTTTGTCTGGCTGCACCTCCACAGTTTCATGTTTGTTTTTTCTCTTACCATGTCTTCCATAAGATGCAGAGACATCATCAACAGTTTTTCCAGCCTGCTCATTCAAGTTCTTAGATGGTCGAGACCTTTTATATCCATCTGGGAAAACAAAAGTAGGAAGCTGCCTTCTGCGTACATGAGAAACAAATATATCCATCCCAGGTTTCCAAAACATGTACATGCCTATTTCTTGCCTGAAGTCATCGACTGTTCCTCGTATATCAAATTGTTGACGTTCTTGCTCACTTGCTCCCTCTTTCCTCCGCAAACCCATGAAAAAAGCAGAATTTGGGCACTGCTTGGATGTGTCTACGTATTCATTTGGATATGGATGGCATTGCAGCATCCCCATTGTATCCCGCTCTATCTGCATAGAGATATAAAAATCAAGTACTAGAAAGATGCGGACTTCATGTCTTCCATCATTTAAAAAGAATTATCAAAAGCATTTCACAAAACTTGGCCGAAAAAGCAGCAGGTTATATCCTCTCAAAATAATGATCTGCAGACAACTTTTACCTTCAAGGTAAGTTGCCTAAATCGTGACTCCACCCAACCCTTCCAAGCCAGCAAATCATTGGCATCTGCAGCAACTATATCAACCTGCAGATAGTTCTTGTATGCCTCAAAGAAAAGATAAGGCTCAAAAAGTGCACTCCATTGGGCTTTGTTGAACTCAATGTCCTACATTAGAGCAAATCAGAAAGGAAATGGCCTCAACAGTCAAATGTAGACAGGCAAAGTAAGATATATTACTAAGTATGCTCTCACCTCACAAATCTTGTAACCAAACTGGAATTGCTCCATCATAACTTGAAGAGTACTTAAAGAGACATTGTAGCTAGAGTTCATACAAGGATATGCTGGAGTTATTATTGGCATGTGATGAGATCGGTCCCGAGGGTTTTTACGAGGATCCCATACTGAGAACCCTAGTTCATCCTCCTCTATTGGACATAGCATGACAGGGTTTGGCCAACGCCACTGTGTGTAAACTCTGAAAAATCGAGAGACCAACATGCTAGGAATTGCATTAGGATAAAACTGGCACACACGTGCAACCAAAAGAGCCCAATTTACACCACCAAGAAATCCAGTAACCTATGCACAAAGGAAAAAAGGAAATGAAAACTATCATATAAAAGTGAAATAGCCATGGCAACCAAAACAAAAGGAAAAAAGAAAGTTTCTCACATTTGAATAAACACCTCGTCTTTTGGCCCAAAATTTCAAACATCTAAGTGTTGTGCGGAAGTGCTGCAGTATTTTAAGGAATTAAAGGGCAGTAACAACAATGCAAAAAATAATATAGGGTGCCCCATTATAATATGCTTACCTCAACATTTGGAACATGTTTAAGAATTTGATCTGCTACCCTACATCCATTAAGACTTCGAACAGTTTGCTCATCAACATTACACAGCACAGAAATGTGTGAAATGTCAATGTCCTGTAAATAAGTCCATTCCAGAACTATAATAACATCAAACCAAACAAGCAGAAAATATGCATCAACAAGAAATTGAGACTATTAATGGGAAAGCATTTTTGCATTCAAGTCTCAAGGTGCTGCAATGAGTTTGATTAAAAACAATCAAACCAATAAAGCAATAATATGCAACAAGAATTTCTGTCCATTAATGATATGAACTGTGGTAGCATCCTAAAAAACAAAATGTACTCTTAAAAGTAGTCACCACGCAAGACAAGCACAAAACCGGTCCCATTGACATCAATATTAACGTAGGTTGCCTTTTAACCTTGGCCCCCTTGTTTAATTTAATCAGTAAATGGTTGGAAGATAGTGGCGTGGATCAGGCTCCAATTTTATATGCCAGAATAAAAAAACAAAGAGTAACTAGAAAATAAAATAATTAGATCAATTAAGAACTTACTTCTGGAACAACCAGAAGAGAAATACTTGCATAAAGAAGATCGATTGATATTCCTTGGAACTTGAATTTCATTACTGGTACATGAGCGTCGGGAATTGGTTGAAGCTCAGTAACTTCTTCCATTTCAGCCAATTTATCATGCAAAATGATAAAGAAATCTTCCTGGAGAAGTGACCGTAGAATTAGTAAAAACCTTTAAAGAGGTGTTAAGATTCACGGGATACACCATGAATGAGCCAAATTTATTTATTACCTCTCGACTGATATAAGAAGGCCCAACACATAGAGTGTCTATGTCAGACCCTGGGCCATGTGCCTGCCAATATAGAATGTGTTACTAAGTCTCCAAATAAGCACACACATATACAATGTTTGATCATTTCTCATTGACAATGAAATTTCATATCTATTGACAAATTTATTGAGCTTTTGAATGCTACAAATGATGATCTCTTTGCCCAATCTTTTCCTCCAAATAATTAAGAACCTCTTACAAGATGCCATAGTAGCCACTTGCATCTTTTTATCTTGTTTTAATTTTTTTCCCACGACATAATCCAATTGAAAATTTATCCCATGTTCCAAACTATCACCAAGTGGATCTCGTCTACTACATCGAAATGTGTCAAATAGATACATTAGTTTCCATGTTGTAAGCAAAGCAAAGGTGGTATAAACACTTTTGCATAATCTAGAATATGATAAAACAAAGTAAATTGAAGCTCAGACTTACCCCCAAACGATAAGACCCAAAAGTAAAAATAACAGCATTTGCATCCTCCACCATCTTATCAGTGTAGCCCCTTTGACTGGTCAATTGCCTAACCCATTCTTTTACAATCTACAAAAGAAATCACGATATTCATATCGATTAGTTAGAAATAACTTATGAAAAAACCCTTCTCCCCCACTATATAAATTCCTATGCCTAAAAAAACATTAATTTGATTATCTGTCTGCAAGTTTAACATTGTTGATATCTCTCTAAGGAATAAGGCATGGGTTATGTCCCAAGCCCACGATTCATTCGTCATACAAATCCTGAAGCAAAACTCACGTGAATGCTTGTTAAATTAAACCTAACTAGTAGGATGATATCTCCAAGTTGAGTTTTTTCTTTTGAGCATCAATAGGCCAACAATATAACAACTAAAATAAACAGATAAATTACCTGATCAAGGCGCCCAATTACTTCCTTTTTCTTTGCATCTTCTTCTTCGCTCGCATACAGACCCGAATCAACCAAAAACTTCCCGCATAAAAAAAAAATTTAATATCCAGCACAAATAAATTGAAACGAAGTTTATTACAAAGAAGTTATACACATAAAAAAAAAAAAATTACCTTCTCCAAATCCCTATTACGTTGAAAATCAGCCTCGGAAGGCTCAGCTACAGAGATTGGCTTGGTGATTTCGTACCTTTTGACGTCTTGCGAGGAAGGAGGCGTTGGACTCTGAGAACCCACCATTTCGGTGACCTAATAACATCAAACGCCCCCTAATTTAACTAAAATTGGTCACGCAATTCCGTTAAAATTGGATTTTAGGGTCAACCTTAAACTAAACTGCACAGAAGTTGATAGATCTAAAATTGGGCATCTGAAAAAGTGAGAGAAATGGGTGGGTAAGGCCAAGGAAAGAGTTTGGAAAAGGGGTTTCAGACAGGATTTTAATGATATTAAATTAATAATTCATTTGTGGAAATGGCAAAGAGTAAGTACAGTTGTGAACGCGCTTCCCTTGCTTCTTGACTACTCTGATCTTTTCTTTTTCGCTTTTGTGGCCGACCGAATAACCCATCTATTTTACCTGAAAATATTTAAGATTTTCAAAGAAAGATCACAATGAATCATTTTAATTACATAATACTGAAAGTAATTTGTTTTTATGATCCATATGTTCAGGTCTAATATTAATATCTTTCTTTAGATTAATTAAAATAAACTAATATAAGTTTTATTTTTTAAACAAAATAATTCACATCCTGAAAATCTCATTCAAAACTGTTAATTGCTTGAATAACCATATTTAATTATAACTTAAGTCCATAATAATGATAATTAATCAACCGATAGTGTTTCATATTCATAAAAATTCATTTTCCCTTCGGACTTTCCGAGAAAATGAAATGAAATCAGTTTCCATACCAAAATAGTTTAATGTTAATTAATTAATTGCCTCTTACTTCTGAGAGAGTAAATTGCATATTTCCCACACAACGTTTGAGTGGAGGATCTCCTTTTTACCCCCGGATTGATTAATAATACTTCTGGCCTAATTTGTGTCCCTACTCCACATCAAGAGGATCCTCTGATTCCATACGATACAGGTGAAAAATAATACAATAATACTTATTTTAAGATATATTGTATAATAAAAATACATATTATTAATACGGATAAAAAAATGAGATAAAAGTATATCTAAAAAATTTTAAATTTTGAGAGTGTCTTCATAATATTTTTACCAAACTAAATTAGAAACTTTTAGATAGTAAAATCCAAATTTCAAAGTTCGATTCAAATTTGATTTTTTATTATACTTGAGAATTTATTTATTTATTTATAATAAATATTTTATTATAACTATTAAAAACATAAATGATATATATATTGAAGTAATTTGGCGTAAATATATTTAGTATAGCATTGAAAATGCTTGACATATTTATTATAATTTATTATTTAAGAATATCAATATATTTATTATGATGTGTGTTTAAAATGTACATATCACTTTGTATAGAGGATTTATTTAAAATGTCAATATATTTTATTATGATTTATTAAAATGTAAATATATTTATTATGATTTGTTGAAAATGTAAATATATTTTTAAATGATATATTTATTATAATTTGTTAAAAATACAAATATATTTATTATGATTTATCAAAAAAATAAATATATTTATTATGATTAAATAAAAACCTAAATGTATTTATTATGATTTATTGAAAAATTAAGCATATTTATAATTTATTAAAAAATACTATTAACAAAATTTCAATTTAAATTCCTGAAGATGTTTGAATTCTGTTTATATAGTTCAAATTTGAATTCAAAATTTTTAATCTCATAATTCGAACTTGAATTTCGAGAATTCGTTTCAAACTCAAAATCAAACTGGAATATATCATATTCAAACCCGACCCTAATGATTATGTACCAATTGTAATTTTTATTGCGATAATAGGATACACAACATAAAAGATTGCACTTTTAATACACAATTCTGGTAGCCCAAAAAAGACAGGAAATTTTGTTGTTCTATGGTTTTTATGCAAGTGAAATTACGGAAATATTATTAATATGTAATGTAATTACCTAATTTGTTGTTGTGACCATATATTTTTCAGTTAATGGCAATTGGTGAAGACGAGACTGACATTAAGATGCTTGAAATGGCTTCACTAGGTGCTGCTCTCAGAAATGGAACTGAGGAGGCAAAAGCTGTTGATAATGCTGATGGTACCAAAGATGAAAGATGCCGCACCGGTAAATATGAATCATGACCTTAATGGATGTTCAGCATTCTCAATCGACCTTAATCCAAACTCAAAAATCCTATTATGGAATTGCGTATAGGACAAATATCACTTAAGTTTTGGCATGGAAATCAGCATGCTAAAACTAATAGGAAAAACATTCAAATTTCAGTCTTGTTTATTGAGGAGTAAGCTTGCCATTACAAATACAACCCTTACCATTTAGAGAGGCACATCAAGTTGAAGCTGCCCCATCTTCTCCACGACTTAATGGTCAAAATTGGAATTCTTCCTTGCAGACTTCAATATACTTTTATCAGCATTGATGAAGAAAGAAGATATCGTGGCTGTTAACAAATAATGAAAAGTAACATTAGTTCTCCCGCCTTGAGACTGTTTCCTACAGCTCTACTTTCACCACATGAAAGAGCATATTACGATTTGCCGCAATTTTTTTCTTAATTATAATTGCCATTGGGATTATAAAAAAAGCCCAAACAGTATACAATGATAAACTATTGATTTTCCACAGATGAGCATGATAATATTTAAGGGGAAAATTCCTTAAGAGTATGATTGCACTCCATTACTGCTTATAATTTCCTCAACAAATCCAATTGATATTTACATGATTCTCTAATTTTATGTGGTCGTTAAGTTATTCAAATGTTATGTGGCAAAACACAATAATAATCTATCAATTCTAAGAAGCTGAATAAACTATACATGTTCTGATTGTACCTGCAGATACTATCAGTGCCTGACCAGTATGGTTAATGTTTGCCTTTGCCCAAGGGACTTTTCGAACTGCAGTCAACTGATAACAAGAAAAGCAAATGAGATGCCAATCATAAAAGCCAAAATCTCCATAGAGCAGAGTTGACCTAAACAGAGTGCCAATATTCAGACCCAATATCTATAAATATTGCATCAACACATATGGTCCAAAAAATTTACAGTTTATAGCTTCTGTTACAAGGGCAACACTCTTCATAGAAGAGCTCAATCATAATAATTCCACACTTGATGGCTAAAGGCTGAAATTAGGAACATCAACCAAAAGACAAATCAGAAATCACCATGCTTTATCTAAAGAGTCACAAAGCATTCAAAGGTATAGTAGTTTCTGTAAAGAGGATCTTCAAAAGTTGAAATCACTCAATTAAAATCAGATGCACCTCTTCTCCGTACACAGACACTACATCAACAATTGTGAAAAAAATAACTGGTCACACTCTTAGCAATAAGATGTGAGGTCTCAAATAGGTTGTGTTACATTGAAGATCATAAAATTAGCGTATCAATAATTGAGTTGGTAAATAGGAATGAAAGTAGCACTCAACATCTGGTTAACTCACAATTCAACTTAAAAAGTGCAGACCCAGTACCCACCGCAAATCAGCCTAAAAAATATGCGTTTGTAATTCACAGGAAAACCTCCTCTTTCAAATCGATGGATCTTCTTAATAATTACATGATACTTCCTTTTCAATCCCAAAACAAAAATCTTCATGACCAAAGACACTCAATCAAAGGAAAATAACCTTGACTCTAACCTTATAAATCGCTAAGAAACAAATAAAAGAATTAAAGACATATACAAAGACAAAAAGAAAAAAAACCAACTGCAAAAGTAAAGGCGAGAATCACCGTAATAATAGCACTGACAACACAAGCAACGGCAGCAGCCTTGGCTCCAGCAACAATACCCTCTGCAATTATAATCATAATTTAAACATCAGTATAAAATCATGCAATTAAGAATTAAAGATTGATAAACAGATTATATAAATGAAAACCTTTCGTGCTGCTACTCGCCCGATCCTCGGATGGAGAAGCAATGGCGAAGATGCTTTTGCTTTCTCTTGCTTTTGAAGGAAACGCCATTTTCTCTTCTCTCCTGTAAACCAACAAAACACTGAATGGTAGTCTTCGATTTGATTTTTTCCTTCTTATTCTTAATATGGATTTATTTCCTTATTTGTAAGAGCAATCAGCAACAAGGGGCCTTCCATATAAATAAAATCAACAGCAAAGAAATCACTGTGAGCCTCTCTCTCTCTCTCTCTCTCTCTCTCTCTCTCTCTCTCTATACATTACACGTGTCACTTTATGACCGTACAATTCCTTTTTATGCCTTATATCGCTTGGCCTGCTGGGCCAAGCAGCTAAGGCCCGTCGAAAAATCAAGTTTCGGGGCATGGCTTCTTACACTGGACACCACCTTTTTGTGGATCGTCCTACGTGCTTTCTGGACCAACCCGCAAAATATTATTTTGTAATTTTAAAAATAAATTACGACAAATCAATAAAATTAAAAAAAATTGTGTATAAAAAAATAAACTTAATTATATATTACAAATACAAGTAATTTTGATAATCTTCTATTTATAAATTTTTGAATTTTAAAAATATATTTCCAACAATTCGATTCTATAATTATATTATTGATTTAATAATTTTATTATTTGATATAACATAAAATAATTAACTACTTCTTACTAACCATTGAACCCTTTTTTAGCAAAAATGTGTTTAGATGGTGAGTAGATTTTTGCTGAAAATTCTTTGATTTCATTGAAGATGAAGTTTAAATGTAATTAACTTCAGTCAAAACATTATTTATATATTTGGGCAAATTCATTTAACCTCATTATATTAATTATAACAAAATAACTCCTACAATATTGACTAATTTCAAATTTGCCTCTAAAATATAATTATTTATTAAATCATCATATTATTTTATGATTATGTATATGGTAATTAGAACATATTTTGTTTAATTTTATATGTTAACTTGAATTTATCTCTGAATACTACCATAAATAAAACTATCCAATCGTGTCGACTGATATTTTATTACTGAAAATATAAGATTATCATATATATAAATTATTTGAAAATTTATTAGATACAAATTATTTAATTATATTAAGTAAAATTGTTATTTATAAATAATCATTATATTTGTTTAGAATTAATAAATATACATATATGATGCATTGGAAGGTGTTAAATACAATTGTCATATATTTGTCAAGATTGTATTTATAGTATTTATTATGTTTAGTTAGAATTAATAAAATACGAAATATAATAATACGGGAAGATTACTAAGTAAAATTATTTACTTCCATGTTTCCTTAAATTAATATTTATAAATAATTGCATATATTTGATTATAATTAATAAAATTACAAATATATTACCTGAAAGATACCTAATATAAATTATTACTATGTTTTGGTTAAATTAATAAAAGTACGGAAATACATGTATTAAAAGATTGTTGAATATGATTTATTTACTTTATGATATGGAATTAATAAAGTACAAATACGTACATGAAATATTATTATACATAAATTATTATTACCACATTGGATCAAATCGGCATTTATAATTAAAATGAATAAAAATAAAAATATATTATTTTATTTAAATTCTCTAAAAAAAATGTTAAATATGAGTTAATATTATTGTGATTAAATTACCATTTGTCACATTAAATTATTTGTTTTCCATACTTTTAAATATATTTTATGTAAATAATGTATTGAAAATTTTCTTATGTTATCGAATTATACTTGGTAAATAACTAAATTATACTTTTAATTGTTCTTTATTATCAATATGTTTTTTAAAAATTATTTTTATAATATTTGTTACTTCATTTAAAAAATAATATATTTATAAACAATTATATGAAATTATAATTATTTTAATCACTTATATCTCTCATCATATCACTTATAGTAAAAAAATATTTTATTAATTCCAAATCAAAGAAGATAATTTTGATAGTATAAATATAAATTATAGGGAATCAAAGATTACCCCAATCTAAATGCCCCATGAGAGCTGTAAATTCATCTGCGAGTGCAAAACTTCCACAAGTTAGTAGGTCAGAAATTGGCTCTTTAATAGAAACAAAATCAGAAACATCAAACAATTCCACTCCCATCACAAGAAAACCTCCAAAACTCCCTGACAGATAATATTCTTGATTCCACAATAAACCAACACAAATCATTCAAATGTCATTGAGGAAACAAGGGAACATATTTGATGACCAACCATCTCTCAATCTCCATGCTACCATAACAAACTCTCACACTTAATTTCCCATTATCCATAATGGGATGAAGCAATCAGAGACCTTGGTCAATTAGATAATCACCCAGCCTTTCAACAATCATGTTGCACTGGCCAGGAGTCATAGGCTCATCATATATACCAATTACCAAGGCCTGACTGGTCTTCTTGATGGTAACACCACCAGAGCCCTGAAATCCATGAAACAATTCTCCATTAATCGAAACCAAAACCAGATAAGTTTCATTACATAACAAAATCATCAGTACTATCATTGGTCCTCCACAAGAGTTGCAAGAAAAACAAACATGTGAAACTCACAAAAAGTATTACTAATTAAGTTGTTTTCTACACACAAAGAAACCAACTTAATATGGGATATGAACTCTGAAATCATGAGCAACAGGTAGAATTGTCCAAAACTCTCTCCATCTAAAAAAAAAGTACCTTGTTTTGATATTTGGTACCCTCCTATTGACCATTTCCAACTTGACCAGCAGTTCTCAAATAGACTCACTGACAGTAATATTTGAGATTTAAACAGTTATGAAAATATCGAACCAGCCAATTTTCATTGCTTTAGACAAAGCTATTATATTAACTAATATAATGACTCAAAATTAGCATGAAGCAAGTTGAAGAATGTTTACTAAAACATTATAAATAATCTCTGATTTTGAATGACATGCACTATGGCAGTTCTTTATGAGATAATAAGGTCTAAACTACAGCTTTAGGCTAGAATCACAGAAGAATATTTTTAAAAAATTATAGTAAATATGTAAATGACTGGTTTAATGACATGATATTTAATGTGCATTCAGTGGTATAGTTATTATGTATAACAGAACAAAAAGCTATATTATCACCTTCTTTCCTCGGATGACGGCTCCTGGTTCACCTTGGATCACCAAATATTTCACACCACCAAGGTGTAACCCAGTTGGAGCGAGAGTTCCAGGTTCAGCAAAGTCATTCATAATGCCAGAAATTTCCTCAGGCTTAAACTGCAACACTAGAAAGTAACAAATTACAGGCAAAACAGAAAATAAAGAATGATCAACTAAGCAGCAAAATAACAATGAAGCCCATATTCATCAGCAGGAATCTGCAAATGAATTCATCTGCAAATAACCACGCGAGTAGAATAGCACACAACAAAAGATAAATGTTGCCTGAATTCACAATGTTATTTACTTCTTTACCTGTGCTTTTTAAACTGGAAAAGACTTCATAAAAAATTATGGTACACTGGAGAAGATTTAGCAAAAACTCAAGTGTTGAACAAGATTTAGTGTTACAGATACAGTACACTAAATCAGCATAAACACACCAAAGTACCACGATGACCAATATTTTGCTCTTCTAACTACAAAATCTCAAACAAAATAAAGATTAAAAAAAAAAAATCGTGGAACGAAAAAGGTCTGGAAGTCTTGCATCCAAATCAATTAAAAGCTTAAACCCATAGATAATCCCAAAGTCATCGATTTTAACGAAAGAGCACAAGCATAAGTTAAGATCTGCGCGAAGTAGAAGCAGAAAGATAAGAAAAAGAACCTGAGGGAAGTTAGCGCTCTGGGCCCACACGGTGCCATCATGGCCGATGATAGCTGCGGCTGTGAGGTGCACAGCGTCTATCTCGCACATCAAGTGGTCATCAACATATGTTTGCCACGACATCTTTCTGGCTTTCTCTTTCCCTTTTTCTCCTCTTGGATTTTGTTTGTTAAGGATTGGGAGGTAGGATTTATGGTAAGTTCGAAATGTGTAGTAGAAGCGAGAAAATTAAAGAGATATGGAGAGGGAGAAGGTGGGTTGCGTGAAATCGACGCTGGTAAAACAACAGCTTTTCTCCACCGTGGACTTTTTTCTTTACCTTGTGGGACCCTTTTTTATTTTTAACGAGTAAATAGTTTATTAATTATGAATAATAAAATACAATATAAATACTAATATACCATCTCAGTAATGGAGGCCATGAACTTCGGTTCCTTCAGGAACAAGACGAAAAATCTAGAAGGTAAGGTTATGTCTTTAAGGGTCAAAACGCAAAATATAAGTCAAGATTCTAGAAGAGTATTTATCGTGCAGAAAGTGAACCTG
>JAJEJH010001337.1:0-30247 GCA_026122585.1 Anacardium occidentale
GGGATCTTGAGATTCAGAGACAGAGTTTGTATGCCACAGAGTTCAGAGTTCAGGCAGAAAATTTTGTCACAGGTGCACAGTGTGGTGTATTCAGCACACCCAGGCAGTACGAAGATGTATTAAGATCTCAAGAAGAGTTTCTGGTGGTCAGGCATGAAGAAGGACATAGTAGATTTTGTTTCCAAATGTCTGGTATGTCAGCAGGTAAAGGCAAAGCACCAGAGACCCTCAGGTTTACTTCATCCTTTGAGTATTCCTAAATGGAAGTAGGAAGACATCTCGATGGATTTCATTTCGGGCCTTCCTAGAGTTCAAAGAGGATTTGATGGTATATGGGTAATAGTAAACAGACTCAGCAAATCAGCTCATTTCTTGCCAGTCAGACAGGGTATGTCTACAGATTAGTTGGGGAGATTGTCTATCAAAGAGGTGGTCAGACTTCATGGTGTTCCCAAAACTATAGTATCAGACAAAGACTCCAGATTCCTGTTAACTTTTTGGAGATCATTGCAGAGAGCCTTGGGGACCAGATTGCAATTCAGTTCAGCCTATCATCCTCAGACAGATGGCCAGACTGAGAGAGTTAATAAGATATTGGAGGATATGCTCATAGCTTATTGTATGGATTTCCAGACTGATTGGGCAGAGTTGCTTGCATATAATAATAGTTATCAGACGACTATTCAGATGGCTCCATTTGAGGCATTATATGGTCAAAAGTGCAGATCTCCTCTTCATTGGGATGAGATTGGAGAGAGAGATTCTCTGGAGATAGTTGTGGGTCCAGAGATAGTTCAGGGGATAATTGAGCAGATCAAGATCATCAAACAGAGAATGAAACAGGCCTACGATCGACAGAAGAACTATACATATGTGAGACGCAGAGAGATTGAGTTTTCAGTAGGCAACAAGGTATTTCTGAGAATTGTACCCTACAGGCAAGTTCTCAGATTTGGCAAGAAAGGAAAGTTGGCTCCTAGATTCATTGGTCCCTACGAGATACTTGAGAGAGTGGGGATAGTTGCCTACAAATTAGCTTTGCCAGCCAGCATGGATAGAATTCATAACGTCTTCCATGTGTCTTAGTTGAGAAAGTATGTGGGAGATGAGTCTCATATGCTTCAGTTTTCAGAGGTGAATCTTGCTGATGATTTGAGTTACCAAGAGCTGCCAGTTCAGATTCTTGACTACAAGGTCAAAGTTCTCAGAAACAAACAGATTCCCTTTGTAAAGGTCTTATGGCGCAGTCAGAGAGTGGAGGAAGCCACTTGGGAGGTAAAGTCTAAGATCAGGGATAGGTTCCCAGAGTTATTCAGGTAAATTTCGGGGTCAAAATTTTTATAAGGGGGAGGAAATGTAGCATCCTAGATTCAGAAAAGCCCTTAGGGAAAGAGTTTTGCGGTTAGAAATGAAATCCAGAAATAGATTGGGAGTCTAGATGAGTTTAGGGGTGAGTTGGTAAGTTTCCAAAGCCTGTGTGGCTTTCGTATGATCCTTTCGGGAAGATTCGATCATGCGAATGTGCGGGAAAATGAGTAATGCCTATTTTCCCATGTGCACACCCGTGCACATAAGCTTGCACGCCCGTGCACATTAGCTTGCACACCCGTGCAAGAGCATGTATATAAGTGAGCCGAGAGAAAATTTAGTTTCTTTTCTCACCCAGCTTTCATTTTAGCCAAAATTTCTCTCTTGTTCCAGCAGCTCCCAATCTTAGAGAATAAGTGCCACCTTCAGTAGCTTCCGATCAAGCTAGAGAGCCAAGAGTGTAGTTCGAAAGAATAGCTTCCAGAGGCAATGACACGAGGTAAGTGTTCACTTACCTTTTCCTTGAGTTTCCCAGCTTGCTTTGATGGATTTTGATGTTTGACTTGTTGATGAGTTGTGCATGCTTATTTGATGATGTTTGTGGCTTGAGATGATGAATTTGCCATCTTTGATCCATGCATGTATGTTTGAGAAAGCTTTAGTGAGAGAATAATCATGCTTCCATGGTGAATTCGTTGATGATTGATGCATGTTGAATTGGAAGCTTGTAATGTGATATTTGAAGTGCTGGGAATGTGTTTTAGAAGTGAATTTGTGATTGATTGAGAAATGATTGAGAATTGTGCATTTTCCGGCAAGTGCTCTTGTTGAAGAACAAGACGCACGACCGTGTGCCTTGCATGACACAGTCATGTGCCTTTGTTTTTCCAGATGCACGCCTGTGTGCACGCTATGTGCATGGCCAGAATTGTAGACACACGTCTGTGTGTCCTGAGGGACACAACCGTATGTAGCATATTCAGAGAAATTACCCAAAATTCCAGTAGCTTGCACGGTCCCATGCGTCTGGGCACACGCCCGTGTGCCTTGGACTTACACGCCCGTGTGTGAGTTATGCACGCCCGTGCAGCATCAATTTTCCAGAATTAAATTATAAAACGATTATTAAAGCATGAAAATTCAGTTTAAAGATCAGATAAGCAAGAATTCAGATAATAAAGCTGCATATGCATACCATAGCATGACATGTAGCTTCAGAGAGGATCAAGGGATCTGAATTCAGTAGATTTCAGTATTCAAAACCTGATGTACGGGTGAGAGTATAGGTGAACTCGAGGGGGCATCTGTGGGATTTAGCTTTCTGACACCAGTCAGATTGTTCAGCATTTCAGTTTCAGCCTTCTAACACCAGTCAGATCGTTAGCAGTTATTATTCAGCTTTCTAGCCAGTAGCTAGATTATTCAACCCATATGGCCTGGATGCCAAATCCCTGTGTTCATCACTCTGATCAGCACAGCAGGTACCTTCGGGTACATATTCAGTTATTTAGATATTCAGATTTATGCATCATCATCAGATATTACAGTTAGCATGGCATGACATACACATCATGACATGAATAATAATGATATCAGTAAATGAATGAGACCCAGATTAATCAGTTTCAGATTCCAGCAAGCGCATAAATGTATGAATAGGGTCAAGGCCAGGTATGTTTGTGATTGCTTGGGTTGAGGGAAGTAAGGAGCGCTTACTGGGTGATCTTTATCACTCATCCCCCTCCTTCTTCCATCCTTTTCAGGTGTTCGTGCTGTTATCGAGGAGCAAGTGGTTCGAGGCTAGCGAGAGAGGTTCCACACCACAGTTTTCAGTATGTATATACAGTTTTGGACCTGATGGGTCATATTGTACATGTTTTCAGTTTCTATATGTACTTTTGTATGTTATCAGATGTACTAGATGTATTCAGATTGTACAGAAACAATTGTAAATATATAAAAAGCCATTATGGGCTCATAATGTATTTCAGTATATGTGTTTCAACTTCCACATTGTATTCAAATTGTACAGTAGTAGCAGTATCAAATTTTATTTCTTGTAGGATTCCTGTCACGTGTACCCGTATTTCCAGATAATTAATAAAAAGACCTTCAGTATTCAACAGTAGGGTACGCATGGCAGCGGGTCCTACAATGAACACAGAGATTCAGCACCTTGGCCGTGTGAGTTCAAACCTATGATAAAACTACTCATGCACGACCATGTCCTCTCTAGCAGATGATAGTTTCTTTCTCTAGCGAGCGTGCGAACTCACAGGAGCCCCCTTATATCCACCCCTAAATGATATCCAGAACATTGTATATCTATACTTGTAAATCATACTCTTAGATCTTTAGATCCTTTTCTAAAAACATTTCTTGTGGCATGTCATGCTCAATGCTTTGATAATCATGCATGATATGTTGTTATATTGTATTATTTTTATGTTTCTCATGCTTAGAAAATGGCTTAGAGGTGTTTATCTTTGCTTAATACACACGAGGCCTTGCTCAAGTCGTGCCCTTGATCGTGCTAGCTTTTGGAAAATTTACAAACATTCATGAAACTTGGCTGGCCACACAGGCATGTGGTGCAAATACACGGCGTGCATAAGCTGGGCACACGGGTGTGTATCGCACTACACGGGCGTGTAATTGCCTCAACACTGTCCCGTATCTTATCTACATGAGCGTGTAGAATTGGGATCAGACACACGGGCGTATGCACTTGGGTACACAGGTGTGTGTCTGGATTTTCATATGCACACGGGTGCCATGCAAGGTCGTGTCTCATACAGAATTGAGGTCACATGAGTGTGTACCCTTGGGTGCATGGGCGTGTGTTCAACCCAGATTCTGCAGATACGTCTGAAAACCCAGAAAATTTCATACAAACTCAATCAAATCTCATCCATTTCTTAATCAAGCTTGCATACATCAAATATACATGCCAATAAGCATTCTCATCTCATTCATTTATAATAAAAGCATGCTAAGATCATACATTTCTCATGAAATCATACCCAAGCACATAATCCTCATACATTTCATAATAATCTTATAAATCATTATTCTAAGCATCTCATCATCATCAAATCATGCTGGAAAACATGCTCATCACACAGCAACCATCCAAGAAGCTCCAAATTCAGAAAAGGATGCTGGAAACCTAAGTGAAAGAGGTAAAAAAATACTTACCTCTAGTCATCACATCTAGATCTCTCTCTCTAGATGCTCCTGGATCTCTAGCTAGAATAATGGCTGCCGGTTGGACGGATTCTAGCTTAGGGTTTACTGGAAATAGAGGAAAGAAAAAGCTAAAGGAAAAACTAAGAGAAAATACGAGAAAAATAACCTTATAATGCGTATCTCACCTAGCACACGAGCGTGTGTCTGGGACGCACGCCCGTGTGCCTCTCAAAAATCTGAAATCTCTCTCTCCTTGTACCATACATGAAATATTTGTCTATAATATCCATGTATAAGCCACAAAAGGCTTCTAAAAGACTCTTTTACCCTCAAACCCTTTCAAAATTATTTTCTATCTAGAAATCTCTCTTTTACCCTTAGTCTCAGAGCCTAAAATGACAACTCTACCCCTGGGCTATTATAGAGTAGATCTATGATAGCTAACTTATTAACCCAAGTATATCATACCAAGCCATCAAGTGACAGATTGTCTTCTTCTACAGCACCGCAAGTGCCTAAGTCATCCAGCATGGACCTAATACAAATCATGTAGTCTTATCTTGATTCCCTCAACTACGAAGTCCAAGCTTGTCACCAAGAGCACGTAGAGATCCTCGAAAACCTAAAGGCGGTGTATCAAATATAACTAATGTGTGTAAAGTAAGAACTAGATACGAGCTCAATTCCCCCATTTTACCACCCATCTTCTCAACAGTCAGGACTAGTGCTGATTGAGCCTCAGCATGACGAGGGTATTAAGGGTGAGAAGGGTGAGAAAGAAGATGGAAATAAGAGTGATGACGAGAGCGATGATGATGACGATCAAGGAGATGATGCTACTAACACCTCGTCGCCTACCTTTTAATCATGGTTATATTTTATTATATGCTACTTTTATATTTCATGACTAGTTATGTATTTTATCTGAATCCAAAAGCTTAGCATTGTAAATGGATATTTATATGTTTTGTATATTTTTTTTTTTCTTTTCTATCCTATATAATGTAATTTTGCTATTGGATACACTAATTGTATTTGTTGATAATATTTAATCTTAGTTTAGCAAAAGATTGAACTTCTGTTACATTGAGAGATGACCACAGCACCTCACTGCACTTCATTCTTAAATAGGAAAGTTGTTTTAACTTTCATTTCTTTTACATCTCTCATTTACCATAGGGACAATGTCTATGATGAGTTGGGGGTAGGAGAAAACAAAGTTAAAACTAGGATTTTTATTATCAAAGACTTAGAGGATTTAGTAACATCATACATGAATATATCTTTAGGATTGAGAGACGAGTGAACAATATTTCAATTCTTTTTTTATTTTTTGTTTGTTTTGATTGAACGGGTTGATCTTTTTTTTAGCTTTAGTTGGATAAGTCGATGATTGCAAATAATTGAGATGAAGTTTTAGTGCAAAACGAGGTGATGTTGCCCAATCGAAAACATGGAGAGATAGATTATTACAAAATTAAGACTCCTGGGTATGAGGTAAGAAAGGTTGAAAACAACTCAAACCCGAGAAATGTATTAATGTTTTTCATGAATACAAATAACTTTGATTTTGGTTTGATTTGGCTAATGCGTTGGAAGGAAGGATATAAGTTCCATTGTGTAGACAAACTAAGTCTCGAGACCCATATATATACAAATAAATAAACAAATAAATGTATGCATATTCAAAAAGGGTAACTACTCCAATGTTCTAGAGGCGTAATAAGTTAGGGGTAGGTATGTCCACCGTGAGTAACCTCCATACCGAATCACCTTAAGGGATATGAGTATGTTAGGCACCTTAAGTTTATTACTTTTTGAGTAATCGGGTGATGGCACTACAAGTGTTATCATACGCGTAAAAAAGTGAGTTAATGACTTAGAGATGAATAAGTAAAACCCTTGAAAAAAAAAATGTCAATAATGGGTCTTGGGAATTTAGAGAGATACTATAGTGGGAATGGAAACTGAGTAATAGACAATTAAAAGGCTAGAAAGAATCGATTTTAGGATGACTTGGACTTATGAGTAATGCATGAATCATATTGAGGGTTGAATTCTGGGTGCAAGAATGCAATAAAGGATAGGAGCCGATAAAGTATTTATGTGACATTTTCAAAGTGGTTTTGTGTGGGGTGACATTGGAAAGTAATATGCTGAATTTATTAGTCGATATTTATGACACAGTCATTAAGTTGAAGTTGATAAGCATGTATTTTGGTTGTTTAATTAGGTAGGTGTGGTTTATTTACTTGTGTTTCATCTATTTTATTATTTGTTTTGGAAAGATGTTTATGGGTACTATCTCTGGAAACCCTCACGAGACTATAACTCGTCCACTAAGGCCGCCTAGAGGTTTAAAAGCTTGTTGCAAACGCTAAATACAATTGTGACAACCTACGGAAGTGGTTTAAGTAGTTAATTTTATAAGTTCATAGCTCATCTTAGTTAGTGTAAAACTTAGTCGCTTTCATTGCTGGGGACTAGCTATTCGCTAATTAGGGGTTGTGATGAATAATGGATATACGCGTATTTTAGGATTAATTTCAGACAAATGCAGGTGAGATTTTAGAATTTCACTTTTGATTTATCCAAATTTGGGATCACGTGGTTTTGGTTTTTATTTATAGGAATTTAAATGATTTTGAGTTGAAACAATATGAAGTGGGTATGCCCAAGACCAAAAAATCACATTCGAGGTGAAAGATTAAAGAGCGGATTCAAAATAAGTTGAGCAAGCTTCATGTTGCAGCATCATGCTGTGGCATGAATGAAGCACAGATGATAGTAACACATGCTGCGACATGATGTCGTAGCACAGATGAAGGCTTGCAATGCACGCAACACAAAAGATGGAGGTCGTAGCATCATATAGCAGCACCACGAGTGCATACCATGAAGCATTAGGTTCATGTTACGACATCATACAGTCCAAGAACTTCATGCTACAACATACCCAACAGCAGCCTAAGCAAAATCTTCATGCCATGGCATGGGCATTTTTAGTAGAGTTTCGATTTTTCGAAACTCTTCCCTAACCCTAAGTATATATGTGATTATAACTTTAGAAAAAAAAGACTCGTCTTAGAGGAGTTTTTGAGAGATTTTTAAACCAATTTTTAGATATTCAAAATTTTGTTTTGAAGAATCAATCGAAAGCTATTCACATTGCAATTATGAGATAAATTTTCACTAGATTTCAATAAAGGATTCAACAAGTTATTAAGTTTTTTCTTATTTTTCATTATGCTTTATTTGAATCCGATTGTTTATTTGTGTTTGATGATGAACAAAATATTTTTTGCTTAGATTAGGGCTAGCTAATTCATGAATGTGTAGTGTTTTTTGATTTTAAATTACAAGCATGTTATTTTCATATGAGTTTGCATTGTCTATTAAAAACTTGGTCAATTTTTAATAGAATTTTTGTCGTGTGATTAAGACTGCATAAAAGTAGCTAGAATACAAACCGTGGATTAGTCGAGTATAGAGATATATTTGATAATACATGTAATAGTCATAGACACAATAAGGCTTGTGCTAAAAGCTAGTGAATTCCATAAAACATAATGTATTTTTATCTAATTAAACCTAGATAAGGATATTTAGGTTATTAAATTGTTAAATAAGATTAATATTGCTTAAGAAAAAATATTGATCAATTTAGAGAATTTCGTTGTCATATGAATAACATAAGATATTCAATCGTATGAAAAACCTACATTGTAGTGAATTAGTGAACCCGAAGTTTTAGCATCATTTCGCTTATTGTTATTCGATTTACCTAGGCGTGCTGATTTATTGTTTGATTTTAATTTGATTTTAGTTTAAATTTATTTTTTATTTATATTTGATAGTTTAGATAAGGCTAAGAGTGGTGTCGTTTTAGTACTTGTTTATGCAATTTCGTGGATACGACAATCTTAAATACTTTCCTTATGATTTTGAACTAGTATACTTGCTAGGAAGTTAGAGATTAAACTTTAATACATCAGTAGTCCTCTAAATCTTTAGAGTATTCCAAAATCAGTTCGTATACTGACCCGTTATCTGAGCAGACTTCGTATCCTCAAATTGGCTGAAATTTCAAAGTTCTTCAACAGTTTAATACTTGCTTTCTTCTTTGCCTTATTTGGTCATTTATCCGCATAATGATCTTTGCTACCACAAATCCAACATCAATTTCAATTTTTGGCGTTTTTACCCGTCGCTGCAGGTAGAATTATTATTACAATCTGATCTGTTACATTAGAAGTTCTCTCTAATTCCTTTCTGCTCTGTTTTCTTCTGGTGTTAAGCTTTGAAATTCTTTTATAACTGTTCTAGAAGTTACGTGCGTAGTCTTTCCTTGTAGTCAGTCGAGTGGATAAATTATTTGAAGACTTATTCAACTTTCATGCTTAAAGCATATCAATACTACAAGATTCCGTAAAATCACTATCATCAATGTTTACCCAGCCTAATGGCGAAAATTATTGTGATGGATTGCCCTGAAATCCCAGTTTAATCATGGGAACTGAATTACCATTTAACCCTGAACCTGTCGTCAAAACAATTCATTAATCAAAAGAGAAAATATGCACATGTTGAAAATGATCAATGAATGGAAATATGTTCAAGATAAAATTGTTTGAGATTGGCCTACTCATATAACTTATGGAGCTCAGACAAATTAATACAAATTAGTTTCTGTAATGGTACAAATATTGCCTCTACTTGAATGAGATGCTGCTGAAAATCTGAGTTTATTATACGATTTAGAATTGCTGCATTTCCAAACAGGCAACTCCATGAAAACAGAAGACTCTGGAAAATTATAGCACTAAGAGATAAGAGGCTCTTTTTCAGTGGACATATGTTCACCTTCATTGTCGCAGCTTGTAACAAGGTGACTGCAATACAAATTATCGTAAAGGAACAATTTCTAGTAATATATATGATCGAATGCACTCCTGTCACTAGATGCAAATAATAACAAGATCATACGGATGTACTGGCCACAATGAAGGTATGCCTTAATGGAAGCTGCTGTGCACCTTACGAGCATATGTGAGTACCATCACAAAATCTTTTGCAGAGGAACCTATCCTTGCTGGTACTTTTTCAGACACTGATGCTGTTTGCAGCCACAAATCAACTAAATTATACAGTTCCAACGTGGGGATCACTGATTGTCCCATGCATTTGATTTCAACCTGCAAAAAATATCAAACATACTTGCACTGAATTTTTAACTGAAAATCCATGATTGAATAAGAGGATTCAATCAGTGTTTACTTGTTTCAAAGACAATCACAATTTACTTGCTGATTGTTTCAGAATTTGTGCTTTACCAGAATGCATTATCTCATTGCCACAATTCTCTAACGCTTTATCCATATGGAGCAGTTTTGGATGCCCATGTAATATTAGTCATTTTGAACATGAATTAATTAACGTAAGTAATAATATTAGAAAACGTAGAAGTTTGAACTTTGACGTGTAAAGAAAAACCGAAAGGCTAAATGAACCCCAACCTCACTTGAAAATAATTTGGTTTCAATGAAAAACATTTGGAGGGTGAACCTTTGGCATGAAAAAATGCTTTCAAGACTTAGTCTTATGCACAGGAGATCTAGACATCTCTAACAATGTCCAAGTTTGACTGGAGCTGCAGGCTGAAGGGAACATTGGAATCATTTTACCGAAAATTTATGGACAAATTCACTCACCTCAGATTCATTAGTGAGATCTAGTTTCTTCATCAAGTACTTCTGGATAAAAGAAACTGGTACTTTTCCATCCCTGCCACAGAGAAGAAAAAAAATATGGTACATAAATATTTCCTGAAATCAAAGAATTCTTTCTACATGAAACAGAAACATTCTTCAACCACAGTTCATTCTAATATAATCTGTTACAGTGTCATGTTTTTAGTATCAGAAATTTATCATTTGACTCAAATCCTGTAGCAAGCATGGTTGCCATCTCACATGGCCATCTAGATATATGAACTTCAGTGCAGGATTCATTAATACACTAGTGAAATAATCCACTGCATGAGGACTTATCTAAGTTGAAAGAGTTGAGACAGATGATTCAGCTAGTGATAACAGACCACACAATGGAAAGACTAATGAAGTTAAATTAAGGGGCTTTATGTTGATTGAGGAAAAATGTTGGGGTTATAGCTTTTGGATTGTTACATCCATACAAGACATGCTTTAAACTGTCTCAAAATACAGCAGAATAGCATAGTAATAGAGGAGATGATTTGCACACTATTTTACTCCTTTCAGCAATGACATTAAGATGATCTATAGCTGGCATGTGACTCCAGTGAAATCATGCTCATCAAACAGGATTCGTGATCAGATTCTGGAAAACCATGGCCAGGATCTAATCACTAGTTGGCCATTACTTTATTCACTTCCCAGAGAGCAATTACCAACCATCAACCCACAGTGCTTTCAACTGAATACAATTTTCATGTAACAACCTTAAAAAGTTGTGGTTTGACAGTATCAAGTACTATAAGGAAGCCTTCTTATCAAACTAGGACTGGAATTCATGCAACAACAGTAGGACACATACGTGACTATTTTGATAGGAATTGTAAGATAAACCCATCAATAGTCCTACTTGTTCCGGGATGAGAAATGTACTTAATGAATGATCAAGTTTATAAAGAAATAATTAAATCAGTCAGGTTAGTCACAGCGCTGATTTAAGGCTACCTTGAAAAATAAAATGCTTCAAACTCATCTCATCCCAGCCAAACACATCAAATTGTAAACTAAAGATGTAAGGCAGGAAAGAGACTTTGAAAAGTTGACTACTCTCTCATCTAAAAACCATAGAGCCTTTTCCTGTTCTGACAGCTCAAATCTAAACAATATCAAGAATATGGTCTAATTCTCTCTAAATTCCATCCACAGGCATTTACTAACCTGCTAATAATTATCCATATTTTGAGCAGTTTCTAATGGCCAATGAAATACCCCAATCATATCAAATAAAGTTCTGCTTCATTTAAATTTGTATGTGTTGATCATGAAATACTCCAAAAACACTGTTAGATCATCAATCCTGCTCCAATTTTGCAGGTAACCTATAAGTCAATCCTTTTCTCTTAGATATCTGAATTTTGACAATGCAGATGCACATTGGAACGTGAACATAGCAATAAATTTCTTGCTAACAAAATACCATCTGATCCTTTGGCTGTTGATTTTTCTCTGCTTATATATAGTTACGGTTATTTACTTTGTTTAGTCATAACCCTGATAATAAAAAATGTAGGGGAGTAACTAATACCTTTCCATGTATGATATGTTCACAAAATTTTATGTTTAGAAAGGGGAAGACCACTTAGCTAAACGTGATGAAATTCAAGCAAGAGTTTTCAAAACATAAAAAATTATATGCCTATGAAAAAATTACATTCAACTCATGCTTAACTTTTTTTTTTAGTTAAAAGAAGCATTCTTAAGATTGAATATAAATGGAGTGAATTTGAACTGATAAGAATTCATTAATTTGGCAAGCAGAATGCGTGGCACCGATAAGCATGCAATGAAGTGAAAAGAAACTCACTTAATTCTTAAGTAACTAGCTGGAATTTGTGGCAAAGGCAGGCCTCCTCCCCTGAAAGGATTAATGAAGTCAGTGATGTGAAAGGTTTGCTGAAAATATTAACTATATTTAATATCAAAATTTCGAGTTTTAGAGTTAAATTGATCCTCACTGGACTTCCGAAGCTACTAGAGAGAACCAAATTGGACCACTTCTTCTCTCATACTTTGCACCATTGGCTTCCAACACAGACTGGGGTGAAATATTTGAATCCCCAAAAGCAGCTGCTACTTTTCGCCGGATTCTTCGCAACTTTTTTGGTTTTCTTGTTTCTGAAGAGTTAGGATCAGTGCTATTTATTTTGTCCTCAATTTTTGATTTCAGTTTGTCTTCCTTATTTTTGGTTTTATGCCCTTGAGTTTCGCTGTCATGAACATTTTCAGATTCTAACTTAGCATCTGATCCTTGTGAATTAGACTTGAATGATCTGGTTCTACTGGCAACTTCCACCAAAAAGTTTAAAGGTTTCCAGAGATCAGATTTTGCATCACATTGTTCAGCATCATTCTCTGTTTCTTTATTGGGTAAGGACTGGCCAGTATGAGCAGAAGAAGAACTCTGAACCAATTAGATTTGTAAGCTTAAAACATATTACTAGGTTGAAAAGGACCTCACAAGTAAAAACCATGCTGCAGAATATGAGACTAAGTCAATGAAAACACAAATAAACACCTTGTGCTCATTACCTGTCTTCCATTATGAGATAGCTTATGAAGAGTTTCAGGTGAACTTGACTCATCCTGATTATCCTCCACAGAATCTTCCTCCTTTTTAAAGGGTTTCTCCATGGAAATACTTGAACCCCGTAAAGCAGCAGCCTTTCTTGCAGCAGTATTTGTTCTTCTCCTGGTCATAGTAGTCTGTGCTGAAACTCTGGGTGCGCTGACAACCAATGACGAGAGTGACCTTTCCTTTCTTCTAACTGGTAAAGAAGCCAAGGGCACAGCTTGAGGCATGCTCACCTTTCTTCTTTTGAGAGGAAAGATCTTGGCCCTCACATCTTGCAAAATATGGTCTTGCCTGTTTATGAATCAATGAATGTAATTCAATACACAAGGAAATCTCAAAAGGAAATACCTATAGCTTAATCCAAAACAAGATTTAGTCTTCAAATTTGAGGTGTATGCGTGCTAAATAAGCACTATTATTGTTGCATTTGAAAGGTATACAGATAGAAGAATTTCCAGAGGGCCAACAACCAAAGGTACTTTATGGCAATCTGCATCTCAATGTCATGCAGCTTAATAATCCCTCCCCCAACCATAGGCACACAAAAGCACATGCTGAAACACATGCACAGGGTATGTAAGAGACAAACTCAACATCATCAACTGTATAATTAAATTGATGCAAATGAATAGCTCAGAAAATAACGTTATATTGACACATACATACGAATAGGTCTCTGCCACCATCCCAAAAAGATAATGGCTCAAGTAAAATTCAACAATTAGCTATTTCTCTTTACCCAGAAATTAATAAAGCAAAACCAATCAAATTTTCAGAACAGCTTATCAAATCAAAGGGAAAATAATTCCTTTCAAAAGTCAGAGACACTCTTGCTATACATGAAAAAAATGTCCATTGTGAAAGAATATCAAAGAAGCAAAACCTATTGGCTCGGCAGAAGGATTTTACCTCAGTTTTTCAGAAGGAACAGCACCCAAAGGGATATCGCATACTGGACAGCATTCCAACTCCTCATCCACAAATTTCTTATTTATGCACTTTCTGCAAACTGCAAAAAGAATTCCAAAAGTTGAATCTTTCAGTTAATCTCAATTAACTCTACCTTAAAGAGAACCCAGAAAAATTATGCATGTCAAAGATAGAGCAGATATCCATACGAAAGAAAAAAAAATTTCAAAATTATGTTACATAAAACGCAGACTCGAGAGTTAATATAATTCACCCATAATCATTTATTTGACTCAAACACACATTATCTTAATTATCAAAAATTTGACTGCAATCATGACTCGTTCAATTAACGTTCAAAGCTCGCAATAGCTGTTGCTTTGTTTACATCCATGACCAAAAAATAAACTTTCGAAGACAAGTATGGGCAAGATCAACGTGAGTCATACATCCAAAATCACGAAGTACTATGTGAAAATAAGACAACTCTCAAATTTCGGATAATTTGTTTCCCAAAGGTGAGATTCTTTCAATGTCAATCAGCATTAGAATTTACTTTAAAAGTCCAAACAGATGAAACGAAACCCAGATTAGAAGAAACTCAAAAGAAGCTAAACCCAGATCGTAAAAGATGCAAAACGGGAAGAAAACTAAGAAAGAGAAGAAAAAATTATAGAATTCGATAGCAGAAAATTATAATCGGAAACCGGATGGTTTAGAAACAGAAACAAATTAAAGAGAAGCAAATTTCAAATGAGACTTACAGGAATGAAGGCACTCGGTGATGGTGGTGGCATCTCTGAGGAGCTTATTACATAAAGGACAAGTCATGCATGCTGCAATTGTTTCTCGCTTCACTTTCACCGCCAGATTGTTCGCCATTTCTCTCAACACAACAACACACGTGGCCACACCACTTCCTGCATGTTCATCAAAATCACCCACGTTACAAAAATAGCACACATGAAGCTTACGACTGACAAGATTTACGTTCAAATTATCATACACCCACCGAGCAAATACATCAAACTCACAAAAAAACTAACAAGATACCCAGAAGAGAAAAACGAAGACAGAAATAATAATAAAATTGCGGCGACAACCCATGACGAAGATTGATAATAAGAGAGAGACCTGATGTTTGAGTGGTGGTGATCTGCAAAGAAGAAATAAAAGAAGAGAAGTTGGGAGATTAATACGAAGAGATTGGTGAGAATTGACGAGAAAAGAGAGCTGAAAGGAGGATCTGAATCGAGAGACTCAGAGCTTTAGTTGGTTCGTTCGAAAGAGAAAAGCATGAAGCCAGAGAATTTCTTTATTTTTTGTAAGCATGACTTATAACGATAACAAAAAATATAAAAGAAATGACTAAATATTAACCCATTAAATAATAATAATAATAATAATGGGTAATTAGACAAATAATTATTAAGGACAACAACTGAGAATCGAGGATATAATGCGCGGTTGGTGCGCTGCGTATTAAGGTGCGCACAAGTTGACACGTTTTTTCCCCATATTTTATCAAAAATTAGTTTGAGAAGAAAGTAAGTTAACAATATTTTCCTTCGCTAAAATTATATTTAAAAATTAAAGTTTGCACCCTTTCTAATGTGGCATGAGAAAATGTATTGCAAATTATTTATATTTTTCAAAAAGTGCATGATCAATTAAACATAGAATATGGAATCAAATTTATCATTCCTCATTCTATAGAGATGATGGAGAAATCTCATTCACACATTATATGAAAATAATCGTCCCATTTCTTGTCCCATTCTTTTGCTATTACTTTTTTTTCTTCTTATTTTTGAGATTTTATGACATGATATTAACAACAACATAGATGAGACATATAGACATGTGAGTTTAAAGGTTGAGGTTGTCATCTTCACCACATAAAATTGAGGGAATGAGGAGCTATCAAGGCCTATCAAATTTGTAATTGCCATCTTCATTTCTTTAAGTTGGTAAGGGAGAGTGGTTTGTATGGGTTTAGGCTTTAAAAGAATAAATGAGATGTTGAATTGAGGTGAAGAAGATGAAAAAGTTGAAGAGGCAGGGCAAGTGATATGAGAGAGTGTCTAACAAAGAAAGAAAGAGGGTTTTGAGAAAACATGAAGAGACAAGTGTGATTGTTGTTATTGAAGGCATTGTCAATTTAGCTATTGGGTTTGATTTTGTTTTGCGATGACGAAGTAAAGGAAGTAATGGGATAAGGGGATTAAGACCGGGTGAGACAAAATGATACCTATTTCTATTTCCACTTGTAAGTTTTTTTTTTTTTTAACTCTTTTTTTTTTTTTTGGAGTATCCCAGCTTATATAGAGTAAGGCAACGATTGAATTAGAAAGGAACAATTATCATGTCTAATCTGGTGTTTTATTTTGGTATTAAACAATTGAAATGATACTTCCAACAATAATACTTCATGTATAAACAATAGAAAATTAACAAGTACAAGCTTATTATTATATAATTGGATAATTTTAAATTAAATATTAGATCATCAAATCATATAATTATATATCAATTTTTTTTTTACTCATACCTACCATTTGTATATCTTTATTTCTAAATAATATATATATAGTTGTTAAACCCTATAAAGTATCTTTAGGTAGATTAATCTGTCAAGGTATATTTGTAGTTTGGAAGTTTCTGTTATTAGCGATTTTGTTAACTTGTCTTAAACAAACATGTATCATTTTATTGATGACATAATAAATTTCATTAATAATCATTCACTACATTAGGCATATCTAAGAGGGTTATAAAAGGATACATCATCCAATATAAGAGAGTTTACACTGTCAACCCTTAAAAAAATATAAGTTTTGTTTGATAGAGAGTAAACAAATGGGGCCAATGTTAGTATAAAACCAAATGAAGGAGATTAGATTGTAAAATTACTTAACTTTGTATCTTTTGGCAAAAGAATTTTGATTGGCTCTCTTGTGATACTTCCCCTCTCTTTCAACAGTGAAGTTTCACATTCTAAGCTTTTTTATGTTGCCTTTTCTCACTCAATTATGAACCTTCTCATCTAAACAAATGTTGCCTTTAACTATATCTAGCATTTTGAAATATTAGGATTTATCGTTCTTCATTTTAATTCATATTTCATTTACTAACTAAAATGACCATATTTCGAGACACTTGTACGAAAATAACCAACTTCTTCAAGATTAACTTTTTATGACCAACAAATTATAAATTGACAAAAATACCCTTATTTATGAACTGAATTTTGACCAAAAAAATTCAGTCCATGTTTTTGACTTCTACCATTGTGAAATTTTTTTTCAATAAAAATTCAATCAATTTATGGTGACAATTGAGTCCCACTTTCCTTTTTCTAAATATTGGCTAAATTTTTGAAAATGAAGTTACATATGACTTTTCATCAAAAATTCAGTCAATTCGTTTGAAACAACCAATACCATCAATTCTTTTGAATTTTTGACCCTAGGGACTTGGTTTAGTTATAAGAGCAGGGGTCACCTAAGGTGGCCAAGGTTCGAGCTACGATAAAGCCAATGACTTGATTTTTACCTTGGTCTATAGCTATAGGTCTAAGTGGTCACAGACTCTTAAGTTTACCTTATTTGATTAGTTTAGGTTAACTGGCTAATATGGGTAGAGGTTCTCAAATCATCCAAAAAAAAAAAAAAAAACCACCATTATCGATTATCTTCACCTCTCTCATTCTTCCCCACTTCTAATTTTTTTAAAGGAAGACAAGAGTTCTTACCTTTTGCATACAAGCTTGTTGATGGATGAAACATGATTGAAATGGCAACAAATTGATGATCCCTCATAACCCCTTTGGCTCCTTTACTAGCCATTGTAATATCAATAGTGCAAATATGACCATTTTCCACTCCTAATCTATGCTAGAGCTATAGCTGCAACTTCTTCCATAATTTCTTTGATTCATTCATGCATCATTTGATTTTTGGCTAGGACAAGAATTTAGCATATACCCTAAACGTTATAACCTATGGGTCAAACTTTAAAGATGAGGAGGTAATTAAAATAAATAGAAACCCTATTCCTTAATTATTTATCAATTACTCCATGTATTCAAAGTTTGATAGTAGGTTGTATGTATAAACTTTAAAAAAGTTAAGGGTGGCAGTAGTGAACCCTATTATATGTCACTATGTTGCTACATTATATGAACACATGTTAAATATATATATATATAAAAATTATTATTTTATTATTTTATTATTTTTTAAAATCATTTATAACATATAACAGAAATCCCTACAAGACAACTGCTTCTTTGAAAACCATACACTATGTGAAAACTATAATTATAACGAGATGGAATATTAAAACCCACTGTACAGTGTCTTGAGAAAACTCATACTATAATATTACATAATACTAATAGCTGAAAATACATATATGTGACACTGCACATTTCATACATGAGCAATACAAAGCATGTGAGCCAACATGCGATCTGCTGAAAACTAAATATGTACATATATGTATAAATCTGAAAGCTTAGGTAAAAACCCACTTAACTGTATCCCACTCTCCAATTATATCATGCTCTAACTCAACTCCTCAAAACTCTACCCTATAAGAAAAGGAAACTGAGCGGAATGAGTGACAAGTCATTCAATAAGTATCTCCTAACTCTACCCTTAAGTATACTCTAAGCTTTATAACTCAACTATTGAAGTTCTCTTTCTGATAGTCATTATATTGTTCTCTTTCTTAAATTCTGAAATCTAGAGTGCTCTTAAGTTCTCTAGGGACTCTACTAAACTCTTTATATTTCTACTTATGTTATTTCTTACTTTATAGGTTTCTTTAAAAGGATCTCGATATCTAGATTCTAACTCATGCCTTGCCATAATTACGTATACAACATAATATGAAATATTTAGATCCTTCATACTAGCACTTTATCATTCTCTCTTTTTACTATATTATCTTTCTTTGTAATCTACAAATATTATCTAATAAGTTTATTTTTCTAAACTACTAATGACTGGTCATGAGAGTTCATCTACTTTCTCTTCTCGCTATACTACGAAGTTTATTTCTTAGTGAACTTTTATCTAATCATTATATCATTAATCAGTGATACTTACGATCTATTTAAAGATTAACTGATTTTTTTTCTGTTCTGCTTTGAGTATGTCATACGTTAGGATATAGTACTCACTATTAGTTATGAGTCATCATCAGCTATCCTATTTACGCTTTATGTTGTAGATTTACAAACATATTTTATTTCATATAAGATGTTTTGTCTTTTCTTTTACTTATCAATCTATCTGATAAGTTTTATTTCATTTTACTGTTACAACCATTAGTTCTCTATTTTACTTATTCGCGTATTGTGTATGTCATGATATAAAGTATGCTGAAAACATGACTAGTTATGCTGAAAATCATATCTAGACCCTTGGGCCTATTTACGAAAAAACATATCTCTAAAAATTGCTTTATTAGAAAATACTATTAGGATTCAGAGATCCTAAAATACTAAAAAATTAAGTGATAAAATTGTATTTGAAATCTCTCTATACCTGTATGAGTACCTGCTATATTGATCAGACTGATGAATATAAAGATTCAACACCTTAGTTGTGTGAGTTTGATATTGCTGATGCACATCTAGTGCTCTCTCTAACGAGCCTGATCAGTGACCATGTCTTCTCTAACGGGATACCCTCTCTAACGGGTTGTATAGACTCTCAAGTGTCCCCTTGTATATACCTCCCAATAACTAACTTAGATATTGCGTTGTAATACTAGAAACTCATATATATATGGATCCCTTGATCCCTTTTTTTGAAAATCACTACTTGACATACTATGTCATGTAATATACTACACATGCATGATGTCTAATGATGATGTACTAAGGATATAAAATTGTGGTGCTGATCAGGCTGATGAAAACAAGGATTCAACACCTTAGCCATGTGAGTTCAATACTGTTGATCCACTACCAGCACTATCTCTAATGAGTTTGGTCAGTGACCATATCCTCTATAACAGACATTGGTTCTTTTTCTAACTAGCACTCTCTCTAATGAGTTTGGTCAGTGACCATATCCTCTATAATAGACATTGGTTCTTTCTCTAACTAGCATTCTCTCTAATGAGCTTGGTCGAAGATTTTGTCCTCTCTAACGGACACTAGTTCCCTCTCTAATAGATGTACAAACTCACAAGTGCCCCCTCATATTCACCTTAAATAATTAACCCAGACATCAAGTTATAATACTGGAACTAATGCATAAGGATCTCTTAATCCATTTTTGAAAATCACTAAGTTGGCATGTTATACTGAATGATGCTATTCATATATGAAATCTTATCATTTCTCTTTCTCAAGTTACATTTCGTGTAATTGTATAGTTATTATAGTTATATTCAATGTATTCTTACTAAAGCTTCTAGTTCTTTAACTTATTAGGCTTATTAATGAGTTCTGCATATACTGGTCGGTATTTAGTTATGTTTCTTCAAGCTTTCTATTGCTATTTTCTTGTTTCCATCATATTTCTATTTTTTTTATCTTAGTTTTTTACTCGTAACCTATCATTAAGCTACACTGTTTTAGGATATGGAGTGTTCTTATACTTATGTAAGATTAAAGTGTGATTTTTGAAATGTATTCTTTCTTTTTCTCTTTTATCTTTTTTTTTCCCTTTTGTTTTTTACATTTATGTTACTGTTCTATTGCTTTTACTAGGTGCATGGGCATGTTCTAGGTGACACACAGTCATGCATGGGAATGTACGTGACTATGCACAAAACGTGTGTTTGATTATGCTAGCTTTTGGAATCTTTTATAAGAAGTTGGTTGACCATAGAGGCATGTAGTGTGAACACATAAACGTGCAGTTAAGGCACAACAACGTGCAGTTAAGGCACAAGGTTGTGCCTTATACTTGCACAAACATGTAGCTACCCTCTAAAACTCTCGTGTCTTTCTTACACAGGTGTGAAAATTTGGGATTAAGCACACTGGCGTATGCCCGGGTTTTCATGCACATACATGTACCATGCAAGACCATGTTCATATAAAAAATAGGTCACACGGGCATGTATCCTCGGACACACAGTCATGTATCCTCAAACACACGGTCGTGTGTTCAATTTGATTTCTACAAATAGTGTTTGGAAACCTAAAAATTCCAACCAAAACACTCTTAAACTTCACTCAATCATCAATACACAGTTAAGGCTTCTACCAGCACATTCATATTCATCAAAATCTCATCTCAATCATGCCACATCTTATAAATAAAGCATGAAATATATATAAACACACACACACCATCACACTAGCATGTTTCCATCTTCAAATCTCATTTATCTCAGCCTCATCAACTTACAACCAAACTTAATAAATTGGAAACAGGCTTACATTGCTAAATAACCTAACCAGAAGGCTATATATTTTGAAAATAAGAGAAAAGGTAACGAAATACTTACTTGTAGTTGCTAATAGCTTCAATCTCTCTAACTCCGACTAGATTCCTAGCTGGAAGGTTGCTAGAAGTTGGTTTCCTTCTTCTCAATTTGGTTAAGGTTGGCTGAAAGAGAAGAAAAAAAAGAATAATGGGTAAGAAAACTACCAGTACTCTCATAGGAAAGAAAATCTCTGCTTTATATAGTGGGCAACTCAAGGAAGACATACGGGTGTGTACAAAAAGACACACGATCATGTTCCTCATATGGGATGCACGACGTGTGTTCAAGGCACATGGTCATGCTCTACACACACCACCATATAAAGCCACTAAAAGACTATTTTACCCCTTTTAACTCTTCTAAATCTATTCTAGGCTATAAAATCTCCCTTTTAGCTCTAATCCAAGGCTTAAAAAAAACCATTTTAACCTTAGGATATAACAAGCAGCTAAAATTTTTCATATTTAAATTTCATGCTAATAAGAAAAAAATTAGGATAGAGGGGTAAATGTAAGCTTCTATTGGTGTAAATGCAAGATTTTAAACATTTGGGGGTTGATTATATTATTTATATCAGAAAAATTTCTTGATATTAGAGTGAAATTAAGGGAAAATATATTATGTTGTTTACTTTTTAATAATTTCCCTTTAGTATTTGGATGAATTAAAAGGTTATCAACTTAAAATTTATGCTAATAGTGGGAATTCTTGAGAATTTCTTTATCATACTATGTTTATGGATAATTGATTCCACAAAAAGTTGATAACATAATCATATGGCATCTGGTCAGGTAAAGTAGCATCTCTATTTGCATTTGGTTAATTGTTAAGGCACATTTAAAAAATTACATATAATCATGTTAAATGTAATACCTATAGGTACATACTGAGGTTATTTTAATCATTTTACATTATTTATGGGTCTATATAAGTATGAATTGCATGTGAGTTGTTGAATTCTATGTTTATATTAAATTATAAAAGCAAAGAACTAGTGAATGACAACTCTAGAGGCTAGAACACCCATTCCATGTTGATTAGATGAAAGGCTAAAGTAACGACCAATTTAAGTTTTTAAGGGTAAAAGACTTATTTTAAAGGATGGAATGCCCATTCCAATATTTATTTGGTTGAAAATTCTATAAAATAGACCATTATCTGTGCCCCACTATAATTTCCCTTTTTATTTGCACAAAAACACAAACCCTAACTACTTTTATTCCTCACAAAAGTCGTTACCAGAAATGACTTAGAGGAGATTTAAGGCCAAGAATTGTCTTTGTTAGACTTACAGGTTTTTTAGACACCTTTTTTAAGCTTCGATTTGATTTTAACATTATAATTGTTGAGATTGCTTGTATGAATTAAAATATAAAGTAATGGTGTATACTGAATAAAGATGATTTTGGTTTACTATATGATTTCTTGTATATTGATGAATTGGTGGTGATTCATATATGGAGTGTAATTAAATTATGTATGAATAATAATTTCCTTTAGATAATATATATGTGTATGGTTATTTAAATGATGTTATTTTGCCCTCAAGTTATTAGGACTATCAATTGATAGACCAAGTTTAAGAATTGTTGAACCCTTGTGGATTTTGAATTGATGCAAAATGTATGTTCAAATATCTAATTGGTCCATGCATGTGTTGAACATGACAAAGAGGACCCAAAGCTTTGTTTATGCAGAAATATGTAGGCGCACGACCGTGTATTAAAAGTTACACACGCTCGTGCACGAAAAAAGTGAAGCAACACGCCTGTGTTTGTGCACAAGAGAAGACACACGCCCGTGTATTAAAAGCTACACACGTCCGTGCACGGAAAAAGTGAAGCAACACGCTCGTGTTTGTGCATAAGAGAAGACACACGCCCGTGTGCGGAAGGACACACAGCCGTGTGTCACGGCTAAAGAGCACACACGACCATGTGCAGGAAGAAGGCACGACCGTGTGTCAAAGGAGAATGACACACATGGCTGTGTAGCATAAATACACGCCCGTATGCAAGGCCAAAATACAGCCGTGCACTTCCCGTGTGCTGATTGTGCTTGCATCCAATGCTAGCTTCTGGAATCTGAAAGTGGATGGAAGAAAAATAACACACGCCCATGTGTTACAGATACGCACGCCCGTGCTATCACAAATATGACCGTTGGAATTACAGATTAAAAGAAGCACGACCATGCAAGAAAAATGACACGTCCGTATAGTTTTTCGAAAAGTCTCCAACGACTCTCAAATAAGCAAGTAACAACTATATTCTTCCAATTCCTATAAATTAGAGCTGATTTGAAGATTGAGGAGTTAGAGAATTAGCACCATAACTTGTATTCTTTCATTCTTTAATTTCTTCTCCAATTCTCTCTCACAAAGCCTATTTTGCATTCTCTTAGAGAGAAACCTTGTGAGCTTAAGTTTTGTATCAGCCTTGAGAGGCAAATCACTGTAAAATTTCTACAAACCCTTGGGCGCAATCCCATGAAACTAGTGTGGGGTGTAATCTCTATGAAAATTAAGTTAAGGGTGCAATCCCTTGTATCAAAACTAGTGTGAAAGGCGAAATCCCTTGTTGAAAAAAATTATTGTAACTTTGGGTTAAAGTTAGTGGAAGGAAAATCTTCAAGCTGGGTTGCTTGAAGTAATGGACGTAGGAGGCGTGAAGAAGCTCCGAACCACTATAAATCGGCTGAGCATTTATTTTCCCTTACTCTTTTTTATATTTGCTTAGTCTTTTAATTAATTGTGCTTAATTGCATTTATATATTTGGATGCTTGAGTTGGTAGAATAGGAAAAGTTTTAAAATTACAAAATATTTTTAATTAACCTACTCACCCCCTCTAGATTATTTGTCATTTAGTATTTGGGGTTTTACAATTGGTATCAGAGCTTGGGCTCTTGTTTTCAAAAATCTAACGATTTTTAGAGCTTAAGATCCGTTTTTGAAACTTTAATAGCAAATATTTTTCAAAAACCGATTTTTGAAGAAAGGGGTAGTTCAAATAGGCCACCCTTATTTTGTGGCGTAAATTATAGTCAATGGAAAATTTGTATGAAATTTTTTATTCAATCCATTGATTATAAACTTTGGAAAATTATTGATAAGGGTGATTTTGTCCCTATAAATCCAAATACAAATTTGCCTAAGAATGAATATGAATTTAATGAATATGATGAAAAATTAATGAGTTTAAATTCAAGGGCATTAAATATGTTGTTTTGTGCTTTAGATACCAAGGAATTTAACCGTGTTTCTTCTTGTGAAATAGCAGATGACGCTTGGATGGTCCTTCAAGTGACTCATGAAGGTATAAGCCAAGTGAGGGAATCTCAGGTGGAAATGCGTTTCCATGAATATGAGCTCTATGAGATGAAGAAAGATAAGAGCATCACGGAAATGTATAAGCGATTCTCAAACCAAGTGAATGAATTAAGAGGATTAGGAAAAAGGTTTGAGAATGTGGAATTGGTCGAAAAGGTGCTAAGATCATTACCGGAAGCTTGGAGTATGAAGGTAACGACAATTAAAGAATCGAAGGACTTGACCAACATGGGCATGGACGAATTGATCGAGAGTCTCCTAACTCACGAAATGAAATGGATGCCCAAGAAAGAGGAGAAAAAGAAGAATATTGCACTCAAGGTTGAGAAGGATACAAGTGAAGATGAAGAAAACTCAACCGAAGAAGAGAGCTCGATGGATGAGGAAGATTTGAAGATGCTCTCCAAAAAGTTCAGCAAGTTCATTTCTAAAAGGAAAAAGAAAAAGAAAGAAAAAGTGGTGACTTGCTATGAGTGCGGAAAAGAAGGACATTACCGGTAAGAATGTCCTCGGGTGAAAAAGAAGAAATCAAAGAAGAAAATGTTTGCCGCATTAAGCAAGGAAGATTTGGATGACGAAGATGAAGAAGAACGAGTCATCATTACAAGTAAGTGTCTAAATTCCTACTTATATGTTTTACTTGATTAATGATCATAATTTTGCCATGTTATAATTGTGTTAATTTGATATGCATATCTTTACTTGCCTTATATGATGGATTGAGTTGAATTGATGCAAGAATGATATGTATATATGCTTATGATATAACATGTACAATATTGGAATTCATGTCAAATTGGATCAAATTTGCTTGTGTTGTGTGCAAATGACATGAATTCGTACAGTAAGAGTCCCCCATAGTCAAAACATGCAAAAATGATATATTTGATGTGTTTTGATCAAAGGTTGCATTGAATGTTTTTAATTCCCTATTATTCCCCAAGAATTTGCAAAATGTTTTAAATATGTCAATTATGTTTTTAAATTGTGTTTGGACATGTTTGAAATATGTTTTTAGTTTACTTTCAATGCTTTAAATTGAACAAAAATAATTTTTGAAAGATTTGAAAACGATTTGAAAAAGCCCCCTATGTCAAACTATAGTTTTCTGTCGATTTTCTAGGTTTTATAGGTCATACACGACCGTGCATGTGAGTTGCACGACCGTGCATGATACATTTGCCCAGTCATGGTCCTGTGCTTAAATGATACACAACCGTGCATGTCACGAAATTAGACATACACACCCGTGTCAAGCATCAACACGACCGTGCATGACACAAATTGCGGAAAATGCTTCAGTTTCACCATCCTTTAATTTTTTGCAAATATTTTCCCATGTGCTTTAATGATCAAATTCTTTAAATGAAAATGATGAATTTAATGCATATATTTTTTCAAAAAGGGGAAGTGTAGACACCCCATTTTGGACCCTAACAGGGTCACCCCCGATGATGAAAAATCTGGATGTTGATTTAGAATTTTTGAGATGTTGAGCCGATGATGGATGAGTTAAAAAAAATGTATTTATATTTTATGTTTTTTTTTTAAAAGAAGAAAAAAAAATAAAAGAGTGTGTTTATTTTATTACAAAAGGAAAAAAAGAAAAAAACCCCAAGCCCATGTAGGACACCCTAGATGGGTATTACTGTTCATTGCTTTAAATAGTATATTAGTAAATAAAAAAAATAAGGTCAATAATACCCAACCGAAATGCCTAAGCTGATCTGAAATACTGTAGCGGAAAACCTGTGGTAACAATGTATACATAAACATATACATGCCCAAATAAAAACTGAATTTATATTAAAATATTCGCAGAACGTGTGTAATAAAAATATGTGCAGTTACATGCAATTAAAACTGTACAAGCATGCAAACTGAAGCATGCTACAAAAATAAATACAAACTGATCCCAGACGGCAGCCAACTCCTTCTCCCAGCCCCCAACACTTACCTGCAAGAGAAAGGAAAGTAGGGAGTGAGTGATAAATTCACCCAGTAAGCACTTCCTATCTCTGACCCTAAACCAATCCTTCTCGGAGGATTGCCACATTATCTCACACAGAACAGGCTTATACTGCTATTCTTCTCTTTACTGGTTGGATACTTCCTCATACTAGATCGTAAAATACGTATATGAGTATACGTAAACAACCTAGAGTGAAGAGTAATCCGAGCGGTCAAACTCGACTCACTAATCTCTCTTACGGATACTCATTATCTTTACTATTCTGTTCTGTTACTTGTTTTCTGAATTTCACGTATCATTACGTGGCTTTTCATGTTCTGATATTCTGCTATTCGTGTCTTTTACACGTTTCATATTCTGTTCATTTACTGTTTCTTACTGTCTTATCATTCTCTGAATGATATGCTCATGTGTCATATAATAATGACATGCTATGAAAACATGCTGAAATCATAACTAGGCCTGGGCCTATATACTGAAAATAGTTTTTTGAAAACTGTTCATTGAAAACTATACTGTTGGATCCTGGGATCCCATATCTGAAAATCTCATGAAAGCTTTATTTGAAAGTTATACTGAAAACTGTGTACCCTGGGGTACCATGCTATGCTGAAAACTGTGTTACGCAGACTTATGACTAAAGGGATTCGGCACCCTGGCCCTGTGAGTTTCTTATACAAACACGCGTCATAAACTGTATGGGACACGTGATGTCTCTAGGTCTGGGCCTATACTAAACTGAACTGAACTGAGTGCCTTGCGCTATACTACATCTGATCCTGGGATTAGGAAACCTATAATCTACTAGCTGAACAACCCAACATGTGCCAATACATAGGGCTAGTAATGAGCATATAGCTCCTGGTACAACTGGTGTTGAAACTCACAAGTGCCCTCTCGTATTCACCCCTGGAATCTATGTTTTTCAACTAAAAACATGAACTCGGATCCTTGGATCCATTTCTGAAAATACTGTATGGCATGCCATGTTATGCTGTATGTATGATGCATCATGTATTCTTATTTGAGCTTATTTTATTGTTTTCTATCACTTGGATAGGGTTTACTGTGCACATTTCTCATTTTAAGCTTATTTTTCTCTTTTCTACCTGATGCACGGGCGTACGTGTCGTGTGTACGGGCGTGCATGAATATGCACGGGACCATAGCAAGTAATGCATGTGGTCATGCTTGGTTCTGTGATTTTCATACATTTTTCTCATTTTCTGTTAGTGCACGGGCGTGCATGAACTATACACGGTCGTGACCCTGTATTTTAGGGCATGCACGGCTATATGAACACGGTCGTGACCATACAGATAATGCAGTGTGCACAGGCGTGCGCTACGAGTGCACAGGCGTGCGTCCTGCTCTGCACTTGCGTAACCCCTTGGAATCAACTCGATTCCCAGCCAAAACTCAATTCAAAGGCATAATAAACATATCTCACATGCACAACACTTCATATAAGCGTAATATCCCTTTCAACAACTTAAATTCCCAAGCACAACATCCAATCCATGGCATAAACATATATATACACATATGCTCACACATAACATGCATATAACATCAATCATCATCATAATCATCATTCTCATAGCATCAAGCACACAAGAAACAGTATAAGCATGCTGGAATCGAACACATCTCAACCAAAACATGCCTCAAACATACTCAAAACGCAAGGGAAAGAGGTAAGAAGCACCTATCTCTTGACATGCTTTCTCTCTCAAGAAAAACGCACTAGCAAGCTGGATTGGATGGTCCTGGAAGCTGCTCTTCCCTCCTAGGGTTGATCTCCTCTGAAATGGAAAGGAAAACTTTGGGTGAAAATGGTTTTGGAAACGGATAAGCACGACTTAAAACCAAGACAGTTGGAACTTATCGCATGCATAGGCGTACATCTCTCATGTACGGGCGTACATGGCAGGAAAAATTACAAAAATGCCCTTTTCTCGTGCTTGCATGCAAATCCACTCAAACGGATCCATGCACAAGCCATCAAACTCTGGGAAATCCTCTATTTCACCCCAAAACTTACTCACAACCCTAAAATTCTCAAAATTCTCATTCTAACCCCAGATTTGAAAGCCTAAAAGGCCAAACTAACCCTGGGATGTTATAATCTCTCCCTCTTATAAGAATTTCGTCCTCAGAATTACCTGAAAAGCTTGGGAAATCTATGTATGATCTCTGATTCCACTTCCCACATGGACTCTTCTTGTCTCTGATTCCTCCACAGAACTCTGACCAAAGGAATCTCTTTATTTCTGAGAACTTTAATTCTTCTGTCTATTATCTGAATTAGCATCTCTTGATAACTCAGATCTTTTACCAATTCTAACTCTGGAAGCTCTAGCACATGCGAAGGATCTCTGATGTACTTTCTTAGCTGAGACACATGGAAAACATCATGGAATCTGTCCATATTGGCCGACAATGCTAACCTATAAGCAACTGGACCAACTCTCTTCAAGATCTCATAAGGTCCAATGAACCTTGGGCCAACTTGCCCTTCTTGCCAAATCTCAAAACATGACGGTAAGGAGCGACTTTCAAGAATACATAATCCCCAACCTCAAATTCTAACTCCTTACGTCTCACATCTGCATAACTCTTTTGGCGATCCTGGGCTTGTTTCATTCTCTACCAGATGATTCTGATCTGCTTAATCATCTGCTAAGTCATCTCTGGACCCACTGTTGCTGATACTGAGTCTCTCTTTCCAATCTCATCCCAATACAAGGGAGATCTGTACTTTCTACCATATAATGCCTCGAATGGAGCCATCTGAATAGTCGACTGGTAACTATTATTATAAGCGAACTCTATTAATGGTAGCAAATCAACCCAACTCGTCTGGAAGTCTAAACAGCAAGCTCTCAACATGTCTTCTAGAATCTGATTCACCCTCTCTGTCTGGCCATCTGACTGAGGATGATAGGCTGAACTGAAGTACAAACGAGTCCCAAGTGCCCTCTGCAAACTCCACCAGAAAACTGACAAGAATCTGGAGTCACGATCTGACACAATCACCCTGGGAACTCCATGCAGTCTTACTATCTCCCTGACATACAACCGACCCAACTGATCAGTTGTCATACCATCTCTGACTGGTAGAAAGTGAGCAGATTTACTCAGTCTGTCCACAATTACCCATGTACCAGTATACCTCTCTCTGACTCTGGGTAACCCTTATATGAAATCTATGGAAATACTCTCCCATTTCTACTTAGGCACACTCAAAGGCTGCAATAACTCTGATGGTCTCTAATGTTCGACCTTAACCTGCTGACACACTAGACATCGGGTCACGAAATCTGCTATGTCTCTCTTCATACCTGACCACCAAAAGTTTCTCTTCAGATCTTGGTACATCTTGGTACTATCCGGATGAGCTGAATACACTGAACTGTAGACTTCTGACAAGATTCTCTGCCTCAAATCTGAATCATCTGGAACATAAACTCGGCCCCTGAATCTCAGAATCTCATCTCTAATCTCAAAATCTGGCACTGAACCCTTTGATACTCTCTGTACCATCATTTATACCCACTGATCTGATCTCTGTGTCTCTCTGATCTCATCAGACAATGAAGACACAATCTGAAGTCTCAAAAACCTAGCTGAAACAATCTTTATCCGCTCTCTGATAACTTCACTCTGAAGCTCACTTTGAACAGACAAACTGGATAAGGTAACTCTTCTGCTCAGGGCATCTGTAACCACATTTGATTT